>CM076576.1:60730879-60967810 GCA_034641835.2 Pinus albicaulis
AGCTTTGACAACCCAATATAGTTGGATCTTCTGCTGGCGAGTGTTCTTGATTTGCATGTCCATGATGCAATCTGTGGTGGCCTGTTCCATGCAGTCTGGATTTAACTCAGTTGGTGTGAGTTGTTCTGCAATGTCCGAGGTGTCCAGTAGAGGTGGGAAGTAAGGACTAAGGCGATCCACATTGAAGACTGGGTGCAGACCAAGGAATGGTGGAATACTGAGCTCGAATGCATTGTTCCCTACAGCCTTGGTGATGGTGTACGGCCCGTATCGGAGCGGGCGAAGCTTGCGGTGGGGTCCAGTGAGGCGCTCCTTCTACAAATGTAGCCATACTTTGTCGCCCACCTGGAAGTTGTGTGGCACCCGGTGTTGATCATGGCGTTGCTTGTACTTGGCATTGGATCTATCCAATATATCATGAACCTGTTGGTGGATGTGTTGAATGCACTTGATGAAGCTACTTGCTTTTTCAACTTCAGAATGGACATGAGCTGAATTGGCCTAAGCAGCTGCAAATGGCATGGCTACGTCAATGGGACATAGTGGTTGGAATCCCAAGCCCACCTGAAAGGGGCTATGGCCAATTGAACTATGGAGAGCCCGATTATAACTATGTTGTACATAGGGGAGGCTCTCGTCCCATGCGCGTGGATGCTTTGAATTGTACATGCGCAGAATGTGTACAATCATTCTGTTGACGACCTCTGTCTGGCCATTTGTTTGGGGATGGAAAGCCGTGGACTTGGTGAGCTTGGTATCCAACATTGACCAGAGGCTGGACCAAAATGTGCTGAGGAACCTGCTATCCCGATCTGATATGATAGACTGTGGGATCCCAAAGTGCACCCACACTCGTTCAAAGAAGAGTTTAGCAGTGGCTTCTGCTGTGATATTCTTCTTGCAGGCCGCCATAATGGCCATCATCGAGAATCTGTCGACGACCACAAAAACACAGTCATTTCCCTGCTTAGTAGAAGGCAGGCCTAACATGTAATCCATGGAGATGGATTCCCAAGGTCGACTAGGGGTAGGTAGAGGAGTATATAGGCCTTGCTTCTTGATGGTCAGTTTGGCAATGGCACAAGCAGTGCAGGATCTGATGTGCTTCTCGACATCCTTTCGAAGGTCCGGCCAATAGAAATACTTCTGTAGTATTGCTACTATTTTCTTGACCTCGAAATGCCCAACGACTCGGTTGTAGTGTGCTTCCCATATCATCTTGGCATGCTCGCTTGAAGGAACACAAAGGTGTCCCAGGTGACATAAAAGTGCATCTTGGAGGTGAAAATTTGGAACTTGCGTACCCCCCAAGAGTGCCTTGTAAGTGTGGCTGAATTCTGGGTCACTCTCATAGAGAAATGGCCAATCAGAAGTCTCGTGCCCACAAGAGTTGAGCACGGTGGTGAGCGCCACGATCGGTGGTCGGCTGAGGCAGTCTGTAACATTATTGGTGCTACCCTTCTTGTACTTGATGTTCAAATGAAACTGTTGCAGATATGTGGACCACTTCTGATGGCGATCATTCTGCAACTTCCCTTGTGTCCGTATGAACTGCAGGGGCCGGTGGTCTGTGTGGATGATTGTTTCCTTCCCCAAAATGTAATGCTTCCATTGTCGACAGGCTTGCACAATGGAATACATTTCTTTGTCATAGGTGGGATACTTGCGAACCGTCTCAGACAATGTCTCACTGTGATATGCCACTGGATGTCCCTGTTGAGTAAGAACTGCCCCAATAGCATAGTCAGAGGCATCTGTCTCGATCTCAAATGGCTACTGCAAGTCTGGTAAGGTGAGCACTGGGGCAGAACAGAGGCAATTTTTCAATTCTTTGAACGCCTTCTGTTGAGGTTCCGACCAAAAGAATTTTTCTCTCGCTCCTCCTTTGGTGACTTGACTCAAGGGCCAAGTGATATGAGAGAATCCCAACATGAATCTACGGTAGAAATTAGCAAGACCCAGAAAGCTGCGAAGCTCTGTTATAGTGGTTGGGGCTGGCCAATCCCGAATGACTTGGATCTTGGCTGGATCCACATGCACCCCCCCTTCATCAATAATGTATCCCAGATATTGAACCTGGGTCATGCCAAAAGTGCACTTCTCCAAATTGGCACACAACTTGTGTTGCCGCAGTGTTTGGAGGACTTGTCGGATGTGGTGAAGGTGCTCTTCCCAAGTCTGGCTGAAGATCAGAATGTCATCCAAGTACACCACTACAAATGAGCTGGTGAATGGCCGCAAGATGTCGTCCATCATCCTTATGAAGGTGGCGAGAGCATTCGTCAACCCAAAAAGCATGACCAGCCATTAGAAAAGGCCTTCCTTGGCTTTGAAGGCAGTCTTCCACACATCGGAGGGTTCAATTGGTACCTGGTGATACCCAGACTTTAGGTCGATCTTGCTGAAATATTTTGCACCTTTGAGTTGGTCCAGAAGGTCATCAATCTGTGGGATTGGGTACCTATTCCGGACAGTGATTTTGTTCAGCGCCCGATAGTCAATACAGAGTCTCCACGTCCCATCCTTCTTCTGTACCAACACGATCGGGCTCCCACAGGGCGATGAACTTGGTTTGATGTGACCTTTCTGCAACAGCTCCTGAATCTGCCTCTTGATTTCATCATTTTCCAGAACAGAGCGTCGATAGATCGGTCCATTGGGTAGCAGCGCACCTGGGGTCAGATCAATCGGGTGCTTGACCTGACAGTGCAGAGGAACCCCTGTGGGTGAGGTGAAGATGTCCCCGTACTCCTCCACAACCTTATCCATTTGTTGTTGTTGTGCAGAGGAGCCCTGTCTGGAGGTCGTGGCCACAGTTTTCTTCTTGCCCTGGGGGCGGATCATCAGGAAAATGAATTTCCTAGTTTGGGAAATGAGCTTGCTGCATTGTTTTGCACTAACCAAAGAGATAGCCGCAGGAGGTGGTACCTCTGGTATCCTGTACAACTTATTTCCCAAAGTAACAATGACAGCACGAGGTCGAGACTCATACACAGCATGGCGCTTCCACAAGTATGGTTGTCCTAATAATACATCAGAAACATCAATAGGAGCAACGTCACATAATACCTCATCCGTGAAGGGCTTGATGCTATAGGGAAGGCGGCACTGCTGGCTGACGCGGAGATCTCGTCCTTGGTGAAACCACCCGATGGTGTATGGATGTGGGTGAGCTGTGGTCGGCAAGCCCAACCGCTTCACGGCGTCTGCTGAAATGAGGTTCTTTTGGCTCCCATTGTCGACAATGAACTGTACAGGGGAGCCCTTTACCCACATCTGGGAGTGGAAGAGAAGAAGAGACGTTCCTCCTCTGGATCTTCTGGTTCCTCCTTCTGGATCTTCGTAGTGGAAAAAATGGGATTGGGCTCCACATCCATAATCTGTTTCCCTTTTTCATTCCCTTTGTCAGGTTCTGATTCAGAGTCAGAGCATGCATTTGACTCAGAAGCCCGCATCTCGGCCACCAGTGACTGCTTGGCCTGACACTCACTTGTGCTGTGAGTGGAGCTCTTATGGAACTCACACCACTTTCCCGTGTCCTTCTTTGGCTTTCCGATGTCAGTTTTTCTTATGGCTTTGACGGTTGTCTTTAGCTGATGCCTTGGCTCGGGCTCTCTTGTTCTCAGGTTTTGGGTTAATTCCTTCTTTGCTTTTGATTCGCATCCAAAGTCTCACTTCTTCTCGTTGAAATTTCTCGCTCGAATCTTGGCAGCATACCGGTGTCAAAATGAGAGAGGAGATGTCAAGGAACTAAATTTCCACCTAAATGTATCTATGTAGACAACTGTGATACTTTAGCACCAAATTTTTCTCTGAATCTTTGATACCCAACTTTGTGCATAGGGTATGGAACGGATTCTTCATCCCATGCACATCTTGATCCTTTTGTTGTCGCAGTCATGGTCCATTATACACTTCATCATCACAGCTCCCCACGAGATAGCATCGTTCACGGTCTCGGAAAGAATTCTGGGCTGGTACGGCCGAGAACAGAGATCGTTTTGGTCTTCGGGTCCCTTGTTCTCACGCAGGTTTCTTTATACCCAATATGGGGGTAGCTGAGGAGTAAAATAATTCCTCCCTTGGCCTCGAAAAGTCATGGAATGAGAAATATCTCTAATAGATTCAACCATCTATCTACGCATTCAGATCTATTTGACCTCTAAATATGGGAATGTCAAAATTTACTTGTACCTTAAAAGGAGTCGCACTCTCCGTGAGTGGTCAGCTGGATGCAAACATGCGCTACGTGGGCAACAAGCGAAGGATCTTGGGGCAAAGTTATCCATCATCACGTTCCTTTGTTTTTCGAAGGCCTCCTCGAGCAATATTTTGATAGGATCTCCTGCTCCCTCATATTTCTTTTCGTCCCCCATGGGAGTCCGTCGGGGTTTGCGAGGCTGATCTTGCAAAGGTTCCACCAGATCGAGCCCTAACTCCTTATACCCCGACCTCGTTGGGGACATGCAAAGAAGGATCGAGAAAAAGTAGACCGCTCTGATACCACTGATCCGGATTTATGCAGGAACGCAACAGAATAAACATATAACCATAAATGCAGAGATGCAGCGGAAATAACACTTCATTTCATTAATATCAAAGAACTGAAATTTGCTTACAGACAGAATGGAAATAAAACTAGCTAGGGCGCTGGTAGCTATCTCTGAGAAGAGACGTGGCGGCTACAGGCCTCTCAACTGAGTTACAATGAGGCTCGAGGGCCTATTTATCATTTAGAAACAATGGGAAATCCTAAATAGCCAAAACCCTAACCCTAGGAGATGAAGCGCCAAACTATGGGCCCCGTTTGGGTAAATTGGTGTTTCAACTTCCCAGTGACGTGAATTTGGCATACTATCTTCGTTTGATGCACATGATACATCATTAGGTGTCTATCCAAGGACTACAATTTTCGCCACGAATAACACCTCCGGAATGGACAGAGCCAAGGCATGGCGGCTAAAGACAACCCGTCAAAGCCGAATGATATTCGTGGCTAATATCATCTTGTGGTTCATCAAGAAACGGAATGATATTCACTATACGCGCGATTCCAAAAAAACGTCATTTAGGGCCTTAAAACGGCTCCAGAAGTTCAAGACCCGAAAAACTGCTAAAAATAGTAAATTATGCCGAAACTGAAAAACTGAAAGAGACAATGGTGGGGGCCCAAGTGGAATAGGCGGGTGGCCACCAATATCCACCTGGATCATTCCTCCCCCTTTAGGAAGCAATGGTCCCCATTGCGTTAAGTTCCTCCATGAGATGAGGAAATTTCTGCTGAACTTGGTCCCTGGTGAACCACTTTCCTTGGTGCAGGAGTTGGCCAGCTTTGACAACCCGATACAGCTGGATCCTCTGTTGGCGAGTGTTCTTAATTTGCATGTCCATGATACAATCTGTGGTGGCCTGTTCCATGCAGTCTGGGTTTAACTCTGTTGGTGTGAGTTGTTCTGCAATGTCCGAAGTGTCCAATAGAGGTGGGAAGTAAGGACGAAGGAAATCCACATTGAAGACTGGGTGCACACCAAGGAATGGTGGAATACTAAGCTCAAAAGCATTGTTCCCAGACACTTTGCGGATAAAATGACAGGAGTGTGGAAGAAGCTATGGTGGGGGTCCAAGCTGGGAGGCGTCCTTCTGGCTAAATTCAGCCATACTTTGTCGCCCACCTCGGAGTTGTTTTGTGTCACCCGGTGTTGATGATGTTGATCATGACGCCGCTTGTACAGGGAATCATTGGCCTGGCCCAATATATCATGAACCTATTGGCGGATGTGTTGAATGCGCTCGATGAAGCTACTTGCTTTTTCAACTTCAGAATGGACATGAGCTGAATCAGCCTGGGCAGCTGCAAATGGCATGGCTACGTCAATGGGACATAGTGGCTGGAATCCCAAGCCCACCTGAAAGGGGATATGGCCAATTGAACTGTGGAGAGCCCTGTTATAACTATGTTGTACACAAGGGAGGCTCTCATCCCATGTGCGTGGATGCTTTGAATTGTACATGCGCAGAATGTGTACAATCATTCTGTTGACGACCTCTGTCTGGCCATCTGCTTGGGGATGGAAAGTTGTGGACTTGGTGAGCTTTGTGTCCAAAATTGACCAGAGGCTGGACCAAAATGTGCTGAGGAACCTGCTATCTCGATCTGATATGATAGACTGTGGGATCCCAAAGTGCACCCACACTCGTTCAAAGAAGAGTTTAGCAGTGGCTTCTACTGTGATATTCTTCTTACAGGTCGCCATAATGGCCATCTTCGAGAATCTGTCAACGACCACGAAAACACAGTCATTTCCATTCTTAGTAGAAGGCAGGCCCGACATGTAATCCATGGAGATGGATTCCCAAGGTCGACTAAGGGTAGGTAGTGGAGTATATAGGCCTTGCTTCTTGATGGTCGGTTTGGCAATGGCACAAGCAGTGCAGGATCTGATGTGCTTCTCGACATCCTTTCGAAGGTTTGGCCAATAGAAATACTTCTGCAAGATTGCTACTGTTTTCTCGACCCCGAAATGCCCAGTGACTCGACTGTAGTGTGCTTCCCATATCATCTTGGCACGCTCGCTTGAAGGAACACAAAGGTGTCCCATGTGACATAAAATTGCATCTTGGAGGTGAAAATTTGGAACTTGCGTACCCCCCAAGAGTGCCTTGTAAGTGTGGCCAAATTCTGGGTCACTCTCATAGAGAAGCGGCCAATCAGAAGTCTCATGCCCATAAGAGTTGAGCACGGTGGTGAGCGCCACGATCGGTGGTCGGCTGAGGCAGTCTGCAACATTATTGGTGCTACCTTTCTTGTACTTGATGTTCAAATGAAACTGTTGCAGATATGTGGACCACTTCTGATGGCGATCATTCTGCAACTTCCCTTGTGTCTGTATGAACTGCAGGGGCCGGTGGTCTGTGTGGATGATTGTTTCCTTCCCCAAAATGTAATGCTTCCATTGTCGACAGGCTTGCACAATGGAATATATTTCTTTGTCATAGGTGGGATACTTGCGAACTGTCTCAGACAATGTCTCACTGTGATATGCCACTGGATGTCCCTGCTGAGTAAGAGCTGCCCCAATAGCATAGTCAGAGGCATCTGTCTCGATCTCAAATGGCTGTTGCAAGTCTAGTAACGTGAGCACTGGGGCAGAACAGAGGCGATTTTTCAATTCTGTGAACGCCTTCTGTTGAGGTTCCGACCAAAAGAATTTTGCTCTCGCTCCTTCCTTGGTGACTTGACTCAAGGGCCAAGTGATATGAGAGAATCCCAACACGAATCTACGGTAGAAATTAGCAAGACCCAGAAAGCTGCGAAGCTCTGTTATAGTAGTCGGGGCTGGCCAATCCCGAATGACTTGGATCTTGGCCGGATCCACATGCACCCCCCTTTCATCAATAATGTATCCCAGATATTGAACCTGGGTCATGCCAAACGTGCACTTCTCCAAATTGGCACACAACTTGTGTTGCCGCAGTTTTTGGAGGACTTGTCGGATGTGATGAAGGTGCTCTTCCCAAGTCTTGCTGAAGATCAGAATGTCATCCAAGTACACCACTACGAATGAGTTGGTGAATGGCCACAAGATGTTGTCCATCATCCTCATGAAGGTTGCGGGAGCATTCGTCAACCCGAAAGGCATGACCAGCCATTCAAAAAGGCCTTCCTTAGCTTTGAAGGCAGTCTTCCACACATCAGAGGGTTCAATTGGTACTTGGTGATACCCAGACTTCAGGTCGATCTTACTGAAATATTTTTCACCTTGGAGTTGGTCCAGAAGGTCATCAATCCGTGGGATTGGGTACCTATTCCGGACAGTGATCTTGTTCAGCGCCCGATAGTCAATACAGAGTCTCCACGTCCCATCCTTCTTCCGTACCAACACGATCGTTTGGGAAATGAGCTTACTGCATTGTTTTGCAGTAACCAAAGAGATAGTCGTAAGAGGTGGTACCTCTGGTATCCTGTACAACTTATTTCCCAAAGTAATAATAACAGCACGAGGTCGAGACTCATACATAGCATGACGCTTCCACAAGTATGGTTGTCCTAATAATACATCAGAAACATCAATAGGAGCAACGTCACATAATACCTCATTCGTGAAGGGCTTGATGCTATAGGGAAGGCGACACTGCCGGCTGACGCGGAGATCTCGTCCTTGGTGAAGCCACCCGATGGTGTATGGATGTGGGTGAGCTGTGGTCGGCAAGCCCAAGCGCTTCACGGCGTCTGCTGAAATGAGGTTCTTTTGGCTCCCATTGTCGACAATGAACTGTACAGGGGAGCCCTTTACCCACATCTGGGAGTGGAAGAGACGTTCCTCCTCCTCTGGATCTTCCGGTTCCTCCTTCTGGACCTTTGTAGTGGCAACCGTGGCGTTGGGCTCCGCATCAATAATCTGTTTCCCTTTTTCATTCCCTTTTTCAGGTTCTGATTCGGAGTCGGAGCATGCATCTGACTCAGAAGCCCTCATCTCGGCCACTAGCGACTGCTTGGCCCGACACTCACTTGTGTTGTGAGTGGAGCTCTTATGGAACTCACACCACTTTCCCGTGTCCTTATTTGGCTTTGCGGTGCTGTTCTTTTCTTGTGGCTTCGATGAGTTGTCTTTAGCCGCCATGCCTTGGCTCGGTCCTTTGTTCTGCGGTTTGGAAGCACCTTTCCCTTGCTTTTGATTCGCAGATCCAAAGTCTCGCTTCTTCTGCTTGAATTTCTGCTCAATCTTAGCAGCATACCGGTATGCCGTACCAAGCGAGGAGATGTCAAGGAACTCCATTTCCTCCTGAATGTATTTGTGCAGACAGCTGCGATACTTTAGCACCAGATGTTTCTCTGAATCTTTGATACCCAACTTTGTGCGCGGGGTATGGAACAGATTCGTCAGCTCATGCACATCTTGATCCCTTTGTTGTCGCAGCGTGGTCCATTGTATGTACTTGTCCTCATAGCTCCCCACGAGATAGTACTGTTCCTTGACGGCGTCTCGGAAAGAATTCCAGGTTGGTACGGCCGAGAACAGAGAGGGTTCTGTCTGGTCCTTGTTCTCACAGTAGGTTTCCCACCAGTCCTTAACATGGGGGGTAGCTTTGAGGAGTGCAAAAATAATCTTCTCCCGGTCTGGAAAGTCATGAACAGAGAAATATCCTTCTAATAGATTCAACCATCTATCTACGGCATCTGCGTCTATTTGACCCTCAAATATGGGAATGTCAAAATTTACTTGTACCTTAAAAGAAGTCGCACCTCCAGAGTGGCTGCTGGATGCAGATGCGCCGCCGGTGGGCAGCCGTTGAAGGATCTGAGCAAAGTTATCCATCATCGCGTTCCTTTGTTTTTCGAGGGCCTCCTCGAGCAATATTTTGATAGGATCTCCTGCTCCCTCATCTTTATTTTCGTCCCCCATGGGCGTCCGTCGAGGTTTGCGAGGCTAATCTTGCAAAGGTTCCACCAGATCAAGCCCTAGCTCCTTATACCCCGACCTCGTTGGGGACATGCAAAGAAGGATCGAGAAAAAGAAAACCGCTCTGATACCACTGATCCAGATTTAGGCAGGAACGCAACAGAATAAACATATAACCATAAATACAGAGATGCAATGGAAATAACACTTCATTTCATTAATATCAAAGAACTGAAATTTGCTTACAAACAGAATGGAAATAAAACTAGCTAGGGCGCTGGTAGCTATCTCTAAGAAGAGATGTGGCGGCTATAGGCCTCTGAACTAAGTTACAATGAGGCTCGAGGGCCTATTTATTATTTAGAAACAATGGAGAACCCTAAACATCCAAAAACCTAACCCTAGGAGATGAAGCGCCAAAACTATGGACCCCGTTTGGGTAAATTGGTGTTGCAACTTCCCAAGGACGTAACTTTGGCATACTATCTCCGTTTGACGCACATGATACATCATTAGAAAGCTTTATCCGAGGAATAAAACTTTCACCATGAATATCATTCCAAAATGAAATGATATTTTTTGGAGGTGCGATGCCAAAAAAACATCGTTTAGGGCCTCAAAACAGCTCCGGAAGTTCAGGACCCGAAAAACTGCTAAAAATAGTAAGTTATGCCGAAACTGAAAAAATGAAAGAGACAATGGTGGGGGCCCAAGTGGAATAGGTGGGTGGCCACCAATATCCACCTAGATCATGCTTCCAATCATTTTCCTCTCTACTTCTTCAATTGTGATTGCTGCACAACCTTCTGAGACTACTTTTGAGGCTGCATGTTGAGAGGTAATTTGTGCTCCCTCTCAACCACCAAGTCACTAACCTATGCTTTTATTCTCAAATATTTGTATGCATTTTCGACCTCGAAATAATATAGGTTCTTGACTCTTACACCAATATGTTTCACCCGTCCCGTGGCGATGTGTCTAAGGAACACCTTTCCTTTTCTAAATATGACACCATAACCATGGTCTTCCAACACCACTACAGAGAAAAGATTCTCCCTTATTCCTGGAACGTACAAAAAAATTATCACTCTGAGAGGGGAACCAGACTCCCTCTAAAAGGTAATTATACCTATTTCAGTCGCACTATACCTCCCGTCATATCCAAACTCTATGTTTTGTTGGAGGTCCTTCTCCTCTAAGTCACTGAAGATATATCTATTCCACGTCATATGGAATGAGTCACCATTGACTAGATACTACATGCATCCCATTATAGTGTTGGCCATGCATGCAATCAGAGTAAAATCAAGCTCAAACTATGAAGCTAGCACTTCACCCTCTGCAAATACAGGCTCCTTCTTGCTTGCCTTATTCTATGGAAAATTTGAGGCATAGTGCATGTGCTCGTGATAGTGAAAATGCTTGATCGTGGGCAAGTATTTGTTGCCCTATTTACCTTGGGATTTCTTTCCCTTGGCTTTATTTCATTTTCTTACTAATGCAAATTCTTCTTCTTTTTTGGTGCCAAATTTCTCGTCTCTAGTGCTTCGCCTTATCTCTTATATTACTAATTCGAACCACAAACGCTCCCAGTCTAGTAGCTTATCCCTCCCATTCATAAATTCATAGTAACTATGTCAACTCTTGGGAAGGCCTAGAAGAGCTAAGCTCACCAAATCATCCTAGTCTACTGTCACACCAACACTTCCAAGCTTATCTCAACGTTGAGTTAACTTCGTCAAGTATGTTGGTATCATCTCGCCCTCCTCCATCTTTATCTTTTTGATTTTTTCTTTCAGCGCCAACTTCCTATGGTCGCTACTATTCTTTAAAAAATCTGTAAATTTATTCCACGAAGCATATAGAGTCACATTCCCATGGATACTCAAGACAATATGATCTCTAACTCCCTCTAACAAGATCCTTCTCGCCTTTTCTACGTTCTTCTTCCATGCATAAAGAAGTTGATCATTTGCTACTGCCGGCTGGGGAATATCATTGTCTATGAATTCCTCTAGTCCATTGTCCTCTAACACTACCTCCATCATGTCCTTCCATGCTTTGTAATTCGAATTTCCCTCAAGGGAATATTCGAGCCTCAAGCCATTGAAAGACATCTTGATCTGTTGCTCAATCCTGAAGAATAAATATGCAAATTTTAACTTGTTCAAAACAAACTCAATTTCTTCTCTTCTATTGTGATTCCTAGCGCTTTGATACCATGTAGAAAATATGCCAACAGGATTCAATCTGATCTTATAATTTACTAAAACAATATATTGAATCCTTCCTACAATTTGCGGAAACCAAACATGATCGCACAATCACAACACAATATGTATCTAGGGAAAGAGACTGCTCAAAACCCATCTATCTCTACATTTCATATGTTGAAGATCATGAAAAAATGCAATTATGTTCCTCCACCGAGAAACCTATGCACTCTATAGAATGTCTCACTTTAATCCTGCTCGAAATTGGCTTACAATCTAAGAAAAATCAGTCAAGTATTTAACCTTTTTCTTGCCACTGCTTTCCCAACCTTCGTTATGAATTCTTGGCCTAATTGAGCCCCTATTAATTAGGAAATTCCCAATTAATGATTTTTTAATACTTCAATGCCTTCCCAATGACCTCATGCATGGCCTATATAATTTTCTAATAGTACAACTAATATATCTCTTCCCTTTAATATCAGTCTCAACTAGGCCTTCCTTAGAACTGACATGCAATAGCTATTTATACTGAATTATCACGAACATGGGCATCTCGCCACTAACAGCCCACAGAAAAATAAGAACAAGAAGGTTGTTGGAGCTGCAGTTGGTAAGTCCCTTGCCTCGCAATTTGAACTTTATTTCTCTTTAACCACATGCTTAGTTTCAAGTGCAATGAGATCGGTGTGGTATCTTAATAGTGGTGCTTCCTTCCACATGACGGGAGATAAGGAGTTGTTCAGTGACTTGGAGGAGAAAGATCTCCAAATGCATATAGAGATGGGCGACGATGGTAGATACAGTGTGACCAGCATTGGAATCATTACTTTGAGAGGGAGTCAGGTAAACCATTTATGTTGAAAGATGTCATGCATGTTCTAGGTTTGAAGAAGAACTTGGTCTCAGTCGCGATGTTGGAGGACATAGTTTATGACATTGTTTTCAGTGAGGGAAAAGCTTTCTTGCAACACAAAACAATGGGTCAAACCAAGAGGATAAACTCTATAGGTAGATGGCTACGCTACAATGGTGGGCAAGGAAGAAGAAGTGGTGAGCCAGGATGAGGGTGAATTATGGCACAGGAGATTGGGTCATCTTCACCATGGCGCCCTGAAGATTTTGCAGCAAATTTCTACTGGACTTCCCAAGGGTACACATGCGCAAATAGATCAGTGCAAGGGATGTACAAAGGGTAAGTTTTTGAATACCACCTTTCATGAAAAGGAGAACCATGCCTCGATGATCCTGGAGAGAATTCACACAGACGTGTGTGGACCATTATCAGTTGCTTCAACAAAAAAGCACAGGTATTATGTTATTTTTGTTGATGCCTAATCTCATAGATGATGAATCTTCTTCATGCAGAAGAAGGATAAAACATTCTCAAAGTTTTGTGAGTTTAAAGCATTGGTGGAGAAGGATTCGAGGAAGCAAGTGAAGGCTCTATGGAGCGATAATGGTGGTGAATATATCTTGAACGAATTCAAAGACTTTTGTAGCAAAGAATGAATTCAAAGAGAAATCATAGTGCCTCATAACCCACAATATAATGGGGTTGCGTAGATGAAGAACAGAATGATATTGGGTGCTACACGAGCTATGATGCATGACCAGGGCCTACTAATGCACTTGTGGATGGAAGCATGAAACACTAAGGTTTATGTGCAAAACTTTTTTCCTCATAGATTACTTGGCATGAGTACACCTGAAGAAGCTTTTACTAGTAATAAACCTGATGTTTCTCACTTTAACATTTTTGGCTCATCTTTTTATGTTCATGTGACCAAGAATGCCAGGAAGAAACTGGAGCTGACTGTAGAAGTTGGGATATTGTGGGGTAAACAAAAACACCCCATAATTATCGTGTGTATTTTCCAAACAGTCGGATGACTGTGGTGCGACGAGATATAAAATTAAAAGAGGAGAAAACCATGAAGTTGTCGCTTGAGAGGGAGCTACACTTGCATGCAGAGGAGGAACTTTTGGTTCCCAATGGTGAGCCCCTAGATGTGTATCAGCCACATGTAGATATTCATGGAGTGGAAGAGTCCACTCATGCATAACCAAACATAAGAACAGGTAGAAGGTGTACCATAGAAGCTGAGAGGCTGAAGCTTGATGCGGTAGAGAATGTAGGAGTCCCTACTTCATAGTGCAGACAGAGACATCCTCCTGACCGATTCACTCGATACATGGCTCTCATGAGCAAGTGTATAATGACAGGGCCATCTTCCTTTGAGGAAGCAGCGCAGGAGCCCACATGGGTAGATGCCATGGTGGAGGAGTATGACTCTGTTTTCAAAAACAGTGCTTGAGAGATTGTTCCAAGGCCGGTTGGTAAATCAGTGGTAGGTTCAAGATGGATCTACAAGGAAAAGCAAGCTGCTAATGGGAGCGTCGAGAAGTATAAGGAAAGATTTGTTACCCGAAGCTTCTCACAGATCGAGGGGATTGATTTTGAAGAAACCTTTGCACCTGTCGCACGGTATTCTTCCATAAGGACCATCCTTTCCCTCTCAGCGCAGATGGGTTGGTGCATTCATTAGATGGATGTGAAGACTACGTTCGTTGATGGGATCATTGAGGAACAAGTGTACATTGACCATCCTGAAGGATTTGAGATCTTCAGTAGCGAGTCGCATGTGTGCAGACTCAAAAGAGCATTGTATGGGCTGAAGCAAGCACCCCATGCTTGGTACACTCGGATCGACAGCTATTTCATTGGACTTGGCTTCACCAAGAGTGAGGTGGATGCAAACCTATACCAAATTGTGGTGGAGGGTAAGATCTTAATCATTTTTCTTTATGTTGATGATTTAATAATGACTGGTGATGAGGAGCTGATACACTCATGCAAGGAGGACCTTGCAAACGAGTTCGAGATGAATGATATGGGTCTCCTTCATTATTTCCTTGGATTGAAAATATGGTAGCAAGAAGGTGAACTGTTTTTGTCTCAAAGCAATTATGCTTGGGAGATACTTGGTAAGTTTCACATGGAGGACTGCAAACCCATGGATACTCCTCTTCCAGGAAACTAGAGGAAAGAGGATGCTACATTGGCAGAGGTAGTGGATGCTACTGTCTATTAACATGTTAGGGCATTCCAACACATAGGAAATAGTTAAGAATAAATTAGTCTAGTGTAGGGTTAGGTAAAGTGTGTTTCTTTACTATGTACATTTGTAACTTATAATCTGACGATCGCGATTTGTAGTGATCTGATTATTATCTCTCTCCTTTGTATTAATGACACTTGATCTGTGGCTTAAGTTCCAATTGGTCCATGATCTCTATTTAAAGAGCATGGAGGTTCATTTGTTCCCTAATCATTTATGATAGAAACAAATGTAACTTTTCTTTTTATATTAATAAATTTCCTGAAGTGGCCGCATTGGCTCAAGCCGTGGACTGTTTCCCTATTCGAGGGTTTTAACCACGTGATAATACTGGTGTACTAATTTGTGATCTGTTTGTGAGCGGTGACCTTTGGTTTTTGATCTAAGGAACTTACCCTGTAATTTCCTACATGGTATCAGAGCTATTTTTAGGGCCACATCTGTTGTTGATCCAAATCCGAAGTCGGTTTGACTGCATGCGACTGACGTTTTATAGATCTACTATTTATGAACATTTTTGGGCCTGGAGAACTGCTCTGTTGTGTCCGGAGCATCTATTATAGTGAGGAACATCTTTAATTTCATCCAAAAAGGTTTCCAATTTCCCAAGTTATGTAAATTTAGATCTGGAGGTATAAAGTAGTTGTTTTGTAGTTATATTTGTTAATAATTCTGCTTATTTTGGTTCCTCTATTTATTTCGGTTTTTAGGTTTTATTTATTTGCGGGATCTATACCCTCTTCTCTGTGTATGCTCTTTTCTCTGTTCTATGTACAATCTCAGCAAACCAAAAATAGGAAGAAGGGTTTTTTTTTGCTACATATGCTCTTTCCCCGTGTCTTTGTGCGATCTCAGGAAATCAGAAATAGTGAAAAAATAGATAGTTGCCGGTAAGGCTAACCAAAAATCTAACATTCTGCCGCAAGTCTTGCATTTATTTTTCTTTTTTTTTGCTCGTTTTTTTGTGTTTTTTGTGCAAGAAAAGGCATGCACACCGAAGATTTAAAAAAAAAAAAAAATAACCCCTTCCTCCTTTCAAACAATTACAGAATACTTTTACTATCTCACTTGGTGAGAAGTTAGTTTATGAGAATAGAGGTCTTGGGTTCAAGTCTCTTTCTCAAACTTCTTTTGTAAAAAAAAAATTGTTAAAGGGGCGGGATTTTTTTTTTCAAATTTGAACTTCATCATCAAATTTCAAATCGTTCCCGTAACTATTCAGCAGCTACAACTCATATTTTTTCAAAAAGGCATAAATTATTCATCCGGAAGTCGTTTTTCAAGCCATTTTTTTTTAATCAGCCTAATTTTTCAAGATCTATCCATTGGAGTAGTTAGTTTCATATTTTTTCTGCTTCATTTAAAAAAAAAAAAAATGGAAAGTGCATGCCTGATTATTCTTAACAACGCCAATTATTTCCAATGGCTACCTCACATGGTAGATATACTTAGAAGTAAAGGAATTTATAGAATAGCCACAGGACAAGAAACTAAACATTCTAATGATGATAAACTTGCTAAATGGGAAAATAAACAAGATCAAGCACAAGGGTTGATAGGAATGTCCAATTCTCAATATCTTCGATTTCATATCCTTGACATTGACACCCCTCATGAAGCCCTGGAAAAGTTAAATATTGTCTTTGGCATTCAAAATCAAATCAGGGCCTACCAGTTTGAAAATGAGTTGCTTACGTTGGACCCCAATAATTTCTCCTCTATTGAAGATTTTTTGTCCAAATTAAAGACCCTTGGACTTCTTTTAGAAGGTTGTAAGGTCAAAAAGGAATATGGTAGCCTCATCTATTGCATTCTTGCTAAGCTTGGCCCTGCATACTCTGTATCTGTTTCCACCTTCCATTCCACTAGAGAAGCCATCATTTCTTCAGGAACCACCTACAAGAACCCCTCTTTTGATGCATTTTGCGATTATTTGATAAGAGAGCAAGAAAAACTCTTACACCTTGGTATTATCACTTCTGGAAACACTTCCAAGAAAGCCTTAGTAGCCCACAACAATCATATCAAAAGAATCCCAAGAAGCAATATCCTAAAAATTATGGTCTGAAACCAAATAAGGGTCCTAAGAAATTTCAGCCGCAAACTTGTCAAATGCAGATGGGTTTATAAAACAAAGTTTGGACCAGATGGAAAAGTGGATAGACATAAAGCTCGTCTTGTCGCTAAAGGATTTTCACAAGTTTAAGGCATTGACTATACTGAAACCTTCTCCCCTGTTGCCAAAATGAATTCTATCCGCCTTGTTCCTTCCCTTGTTGCCTCCTTTAAATTGGAAGTCCATCAGATGGATGTTAAATCTGCCTTCTTACATGGATATTTGCATGAAGAAATCTACATGGAACAACCCCCTTGCTTTATCCAAAACAACTCTAGTCTTGTTTGTTGCCTTAGGAAGTCTCTCTATGGTCTCAAACAAGCTCCTCGGGCTTGGTATGTGAAAATGGATATATTTCTATTAGATAATGGCTTTTCTAGGTGTCATTCTCACAACACTGTCTACACCAAGAAAGTGGGTAAGTCCTTCACCATCCTTGTTCTTTATGTTGTTGTTCTTGTCCTTACTGGTAGTGATCCCAACCATATAAACCATGTGAATTCTAGCCTCAAAAATAAGTTTTAAATGATAGACTTAGGACACTTGCATTATTTCCTTGGTCTTCAAGTCTTGCAATCCAAAGAAGGTATTACCCTCTCTCATTCCAAGTATGCATGTGATCTTCTACACCACTTTCACATGGAAGACTATAAGCCAACCCCTTCTCCCTTTCAGTCTGGAGTCAAGCTTTCAGTCACTTGTACTACCCCTGAAGTTGATGCTACCATATACCATCAACTTGTTGGTAAACTTATGTATCTAACCCGTACTCATACAAACCTTTCCTTTGTCATTGGTCTTGTCGCTCGGTTTATGCACCAACCTCATGAAAGTCACTGGAAAGTAGCTAAAAGAATACTTCGATATATTCGAGGTACAGTTCAGTTCAAGATTCATTAAAGTGCTGGATCATCTCCATCGTTGATTGGTTTCATTGATTCTGATTGGGCTGGTGACCCTGATGATCGAAATTCTACTGCAGGATATTTATTCACTCTTGGTTCAGGACCTATTACATGGTCTTGTAAGAAACAAAGTGCCATCTCTCTTTCTTCAGTAGAAGCAAAGTATCATGATGCAGTTGAAGCCAGAAAGGAAGCCATGTGGCTTCGTCAGATCCTAACTGAATTTGGTCTTCATCAGCAGCATCCAACCACACTTTGGTGTGATAATCAAAGTGCCATTCAGTTATGTAAAGATCCAGTTCAACATCAGCGTATGAAACACATTGAGCTCCACATACATTTCATCAGAAATCTCATTCATGATCGTGTTCATGAAGTGCAATATTGTCCAACCAATGATCAAGTAGCCGATATCTTTATAAATTCTCTCACAGAAGCAAAGTTTACCAAACTTCGATCCATGCTTGGAGTTCAAAAAAGTTATCATTAAGGGGGGATAGGCTCTAATGCCTCCTTCCTTCTCCTATTGTGTCACCTTTGTAAATCCTTCAATCCTATCCCAATTTGTTCTTAAGGGGGGATGTTAGGATATTTTGACACATAGGAAATAGGCTTATTTTCTGTCACCTTTGTAAATCCTTCAATCCTATCCCAAGTTATTCTTAAGGGGGGATGTTAGGATATTTCGACACATAGGAAATATTTAAGAATAACTTATTCTATTGTAGAGTTAGGTAAAGTGTGTTTCTTTACTATATACATTTGTAACTTATAATCTGACGGTCAAGAATTGTAGTGATCCGATGGTTATCTCTCTCCTTGGTATTAACAACACATGATTCGTGGCTTAACACCTGATTAGTCCATGACCTATATTTAAAGAGCATGGAGGGTCATTTGTTCGGTAACCGTTTAGGAGAGAAACATATGTAACTTTTCTTTTTATATTAATAAATTTCCTGAAGTGGTCGCGTTGGCTTAGGCCGTGGACTGTTTCCCTCTTCGAGGGTTTTAACCACGTGATAATATTGGGGTACTGATTTGTGATCTATCTGTGATCAGTGACCTTTGGCTTTTTATCTAAGGAACTTACCCGGTAAATTCCTACAGTTGGTGGGTTTGCTCATGTATTTAGTTAATACAAGACCGGACATATGATATGCGATGAACGAGCTTATTCAAGCGATGGTTAAGCCTATCAAACTCTTTTGGAAGGCAGGAAAGCATGTCCTGATATATATCAAGGGCACATCTGTGTATGGATTATGGTATAGACATACGGATGAGGTGAAGCTGCATGGATTCATGGATGCAGTTTGGGCAGGCAGCCCAATGGACAGAAAGAGCACATCAGGAGGGGTTTTTCAGTATCGGATCTAGAGTTTTTTCTTGGTACAGCAGGAAATAGGGATCTGTGGCACTTAGTTCAGCGGAAGCAGAAAATATGGAAGCAAGTTAAGCTGCATGTGAGGCTATCTGGATGAGGAAGATCTTGGTCAGTTTGTTCGGTTCCCATTTAGATCCTACAGTGATTCATTGTGATAATTAGAGTTTCATTAAACTCTTGATTAATAATGTGTTTCATAATAGATCTAAGCATATAGATATATGGTATCATCATATTAGAGATTATGTGTAGCAGAATATCATGTTGCTTCAGTACATTCCTATGGAGATCAGGATGCAGATATTCTGATGAAGGCGCTCACCAGGAGAAAATTTGAATACCATAGAGATAGGATCGGGGTGAAGGATAATCCCTATCTTGTTGAGAGGAAGTGTTGAGATTCAAAAAGATGATGAGCCTAGTGAAAATTAAGCACCTTCATTAGGTGGGTCCCGCAAGCTATTTTTAGGTGTATGTCTATTTTTAGAATGGTGAGCATATTCTAAAATTGAAAAGATGCTGCTTCTAGACGATTGAGAAAATTATATCTTTGGATGAATTTCTCTTTTTAGAAGATGGGTGAAGTCTATTTATAGATCGCTAATCTAAAATTAGAATACATGTCGATTATTATTAGCCCTTAATAATAATTAGATAATAAATAGTAACTTATTCTCCTGGAGCACTTTATTTCAGTGAACAGATGTGGCACATCAGTGGGATAAAGGAATTACGCAATTCCTAGGGTGGTTGGTGACTATGCATGAAGGACTTCATTTTGATAGTGGCAAGTTGCAACAGAGTTGGAAGAGTAGTTATGTGATTTTTTATTTAGTTTAACTCAGTTAAGTGAGTTAAACTCAGTTGTGCTAGTTGTAACTAAAGATACACTAGTGAAAGATGAGTGAATTAATTATTTAATTAATTCACAAGTAGTTTATTACTTGCAACTAAAGAAATACAGCAGCTAACTCCTTGCATGTCAGATCCAGTGGAGACCCAGTGGAGAGATATGTGAAAGGGTGTGTTTGACTATCAATTCCGACTATAGTGATGCATTCAATGCACCTACAAAGACATTGGAGATGCCAATGAGTATTACGCAGTGCAAGCAAGGCAAGATTGAATTCATTCAGGGATCTTCTTCAGCAAGGATTGCGCAGTGGAGGCACGTTGTTAGGAGGCAAGAAATTGATGCATAGATATGAAAATTCCTACATGACAGTGTGTGACGATTGTATATTGTACTGAGAGCTCTATGAGATGAGCTTTGTATGAGATTGTTACATGTTCCATTGATATACATAATATATGATAGTTGGGGTTTTTAGCTTTAATATTTCCTGGTAAAACATCTTGTTATGTGCGATTGATTTTGCTTCATATGTGTTTTGCAATTGGCGATTTAATTTCTGCAAAGAATTAAGTAGAAGGATTATTTATTTAACAGTGGATTTAAATTGTTAGATCAAGAGAATCCGGAAATACATTATTGTGTTTATAAATTTATAAAAGTCTTCATTTTTCCTTATTTGTATGGGAAATTCCTATATTGATGCTCTCCTCCACATCCCCAAGAATTAATGGGTTGAAATTTTGGTATTTGATTAAAGAACCCTCTTTGGTTCACTATGGGTTGGCTAATTTTGTTGATTTTAATGAGAATTTTTCTTGAGGATTGAAGGTTTGAACCCCTTATTCCTTTGCCCTACCTTACTTATTTTCTTTTCATCCCAAGCACTTTGGAAAGCTGGCTTATCTTTTCCATGTTCGTATATGTATTTTTCTTCCTCATAGCTTCATCCAAAGTCTTTGGTTCATGAAATTTAATATCTTCACCATAGAACAGTGGTAATCCACTCATATTTCTATATCTTCAATTTTTCATCTTTGATCAAATATGCATTCCTTAGTAATTCGGTGAATTTGCAACCATATTCCTCCATGGTAATGTTCCCTTTAGAAGTAACTTTAAACTTCTCCTGTGAAATCTCATTTTCATCCTGATGCTTTACTTCATTGAGCTACTCCCACCATAAATTATTCCCCTTCAAGTGTTAGATGGAAATCTACGCTTCTAAATTGGAAGAATAATCATGTAACTTAAGGTACCTTCTCATTTCTAGCAACCAACCTTTGGCCTCTACTCCCTTATTATGCTCACCATTAAAGGTAGGTGTCTTGAGCTTTCTAAGTTCCCCTTGTAAACTATCCACGTTGGGTTTCCTTCTTAATTGACTTATTGGTGATTTTCTTGAAATAATTTCTAACCTTAAGGAATCATGGGCTCTCTTTGTGGGTCTTATTTCCACATAATGATGATGCCCAGTAGCACTCCTATATTTCCTTGAACCTTCAACAATTTCCCCCCTAATTCATGAGTCATGTTCCTCTACTTGTTGAAAATTAGAACCCTGGTACATTCTCCCCTATAATTTGTTAAGCTTCAACAAAATATGGGTATTAATATGTTTTTTTTCTCTTATCATCTTCTCATTATTAAATTTGGATTTGAACGCTTCCATTTTGAGGCTCCTTACAGTTTTGACTAGGTCTTTATACATTGTCTTATCTTCTCCATTCCCATTCAACTTTATTCCAGCATTACTCATGCTCAAATTCATACCTCTGGCCTCTTCTTCATGGATATAGGATTGTTGAGTATCTTACATACTCCTAGTCATCATGTTGGTTTTTCCTTGTAGGGCACATGTTACTTATTTTTTAAATTCTCAAGACATTTCCTACCTAAATCAAACATTTTGGGTTGGTAGGTGTATTCTCCTCCTTGATAGCTTTTTATTGATTACTTTAATGCTCAAATATGATGTCTAGTTGCTAAGTTACACACACTTGAATTCACTTTGTGCTCTATCCTTTAGTTGCAATGTTCCAATGAGTCGTTATTCCTTCACAACAACCTCTTGGTCTAATTCAATTTGCCTGGAACTATATCTTATATCTGTCCTCAAACATACAAAATCCCCTCTTTGTGCCTTATGTTTTTCCTCTTAGAAAATTAACTAACTACCTGAAATTTATGGGTTTTACCCATTTCTCATTGGAATTGAACTGACATGTGTCAGCTCCTTGACACTTGGGATGCATGTGGCCTTATTTTTCACATTTATCAAGGTCCTTTGTTACATTTGGGTGAAAATTAAAAATTGAAAAATAAACCTTCGAGATGACATCACTAAACAATATTTAGCTTTCAGTTCCTGTAGAAATTTATCAATACTGATGTATTACTGGATTCTCCTGATCTAACAATATTTATCTTCTTGCTAAATACAGAATCTTTCCACTCCTAAACTTGTGGAAATTTAAAACTCAATTGCAAACACATGTGAATAAATTCAATCGCACATAACAAGGTTGTTTAACGGGAAAGCTTAAATCTAAAAACTCCAACTATCATATATTATGTATATCAATGGAATCATGTAATAATCTCATACAAAGCTTAGTACATCAAGCTCTCATTACAATCAACAATCATTACACACTGTCATGCAGAATTTTGCATATCTATGCACCAATTTCTTGCCTCCTGACAACCTACCTCCACTACGTAATCCTTGCTGAAGAAGACCCCTGAATAATTCGAATTGGCCTTGCCTTGACTGTGCAATCCTCATTGGCAACTACAATGTGTGTCAAATGCATTGAATGCATCACTATAGTCACAACGAATAGTCCATCTCACCCTTTCACCTATCTCTCCACTGGGTCTCCACTAGAACTCACATGCAAGTAGTTAACTGTTGTTTCTGTTCAGTTTTTAGTGATTTATTAGTTGCGAATTAATTAACTAATTAATTCACTTAACTCTCACTAGTGTATCTTTCAGTTAGACTAGATACAACTAGCTCAACTAAGTTTAACTCACTTAATTGAGTTAAACTAAATAACAACTCCATAAACTACTCTTCCAACTCTGTCATAAATTTTCCACTTCGGTTCTAACTGAGTCCTCCATGCATGAGCCATCAATAAACCCTAGGAATTGTGTAATTCCTTTAGCCCACTGATTTTCCAAATCTGTTCACTAAAATAAAGTGCTCCAAGAGAATAAGTTGATGTTTATTGTCAGATTATTATTAAGAGCTAATAATAATCGACATGCATCTATTTTTAGATCAACGATCTATAAATAGACATTGCCCAATATTCTAAAAATATAATTTCATCTATTTTCCACATTTTACCAACCATCTACAAATAGCATCCTTCAACTTATATAATATGCTCACCATGTCTAAAAATAGACATACACCTCAAAATAGCCTGCGGGCCCCACTTAGTGAAGGTGCTTACTTTTCACTAAGCTCATCATCTTGTTGAATCTCAACACTCACTCTCAACAAGATAGGGATTATCCTTCACCCCGTCTTGCCTCTATATTAGTGTAAATTTTTCTCACATGAGCGCCTTAGTCGAATATGCACATCTTGATCTTAAGTAGGAAATATGCTGAAGCAACATGATCCTCCACTGCACAATCTACGATGATTAATGCCGGATATCAATAAGTTTAGATATATCATGAAACACGGGATTAATTGAGAGTTTAATGCAACTCTGATTATCACAATGTATCACTGTAGGATCTAAAAGTGAACTGAAAAAACCGACCAGGATCTTCCTCATCTAGATAGCCTCACATGTAGCTTGACTTGCTGCCATGTATTCTGCTTCCGATGAACTGAGCGCCACAGATCTTTTATCCTACTGTACTAAGAAACTATTGTAGATCTTATACTGAAAACCCCTGCTGATGTGCTTTTTCTGTACGTTGGGCTGCCTGCCCAATTTGCATCCATTCATCCATGCAACTTCACCTCATCCATCTGTCTGTGCCATAAGCCATACTCATATGTGCCCCTGAGATATCTCAGGACATGATTGCTTGCCTTCCAAAAGAGCTTGGTAAACATGCTAAACCAACCATCGCTTTTTAAATTGAAAGCTAATTCACCACATAGCATATGCCAGTCTTGTTAACTAAATACATGGCGAACCCTGGTATCCGATAAACAGTGGAATCCACTACCTCTGCCGATGTAGCATCCTCTTTCCTCCAATTTCCTGGAGGAAATTGGAGGAAAGAGGAGTATCCATGGGCTTGCAGTCCTCCATGTGAAACTTACCAAGTATCTCCCGAGCATACTTGCCTTGAGACACAAACAGTTCACCTTATCGCTGCCATATTTCCAATCCAAGGAAATAATGAAGGAGGTCCAAATCCTTCATCTCAAACTCCTTTGCAAGATCTTCCCTGCATGAGTGTATCAACTGTTCATCACCCGTTAGTATTAAATCATAAACATAAAGAAAAATGATTAAAAGCTTACCCTCCACCACAATTTGGTACAGGTTTTCATCCGCCTCACTCTTATTGAAGCCAAGTCCAGTGAAATAGCTGTTGATCTTTGTGTACCAAGCACGTGGTGCTTGCTTTAGCCCATACAGCGCTCTTTTGAGTCTTCACACATGTGACTCACTGCTGAAGATCTCAAATCCTTCAAGCTGCTCAATGTACACCTCTTCCTCAATGATCCCATTAAGGAGTACAGCCTTCACATCCACCTGATGAATGTGCCAACCCATCTGTGCTGAGAGAGCAAGGATGGTCCTTATGGAAGAATATCATGTGACTGCTGCAAATGTCTCTTCAAAATAAATCCCCTCAATCTATGAGAAGCCTCGGGGAACAAATCTTGCCTTATACTTCTCGACGCTCCCATCACCAGCTTGCTTTACCTTGTAGATCCATTTCGAATCTACCACTGATTTCCCCAAGCCTTGGAACAATCTCCCAAGCATTGTTTTTTACAATGGAGTCATACTCCTCCACCATGGCATCTACCCATGTGGGCTCCTGCACTTCTTCTTCAAAATAAGATGGCTCTGTCACGATACACTTTCTCATAAGAGCCTTGTATCTAGTAAATCAGTCAGGTGATTGTCTCTGTCTGCGTTGTGATGTAGGGACTCCTACATTCTCTGCCGCATCAAGATTCATTCTTTCGGCTTCTGTGGTACGCTTTCTGCCTATTCTGATGTTTGGTTCTACATGAGTGGACTCCTCCACTACATGAATCTCCTCCTGTAGCTGATCCACATCTAGAGGCTCATCTTTGGGAACAAGAAGTTCCTCCTCAGCATGCAATTGTAGCTCCCTCTCAAGCGACAACTTCATGGCTTTCACCTCATTGAATTTTATATCCCATCACACCACAGTCATTCGACTGTTTGGTAAATACACACAATAATTATGGGGTGTTTCTTTGTACCCCACAAATATCCCAACTTCTACAGTCGGCTCTAGCTTCTTCCTGGCGTCCTTTGTCACATGAATGTAAACAGATGATCCAAAAATCTTCAAATGAGAAATATCAAGCTTCTTACCAGTAAAAGCTTCTTCAGGTGTACTCATGCCAAGTACTCTATGAGGACAATGGTTTTGCACATAAACCGTAGTGTTGCATGCTTCCAACCACAAGTGCATCGGTGGGCCCTGGTCATGCAGCATAGCTCATGCAGCACCCATGATCGTTCTATTCTTCCTCTCTGCGACCACATTCTATTGTGGGTTATGAGGCGCTATGAGTTCTCTTTGAATTCCTTCTTTGCTACAGAATTATTTTAATTCCTTCAAGATATATTCACCACCATTATCGCTCCGTGGAGCTTTCACTTGCTTCCCTGACTCCTTCTCCACCAATTCTTTAAATTCACAGAACTTTGAGAATGTTTCGCTCTTCTTCTGCATGAAGAATATTCAACATCTACGAGAATATTCATCAACAAATATAACATAATACATGTGTTTTTTTGTTGAAGCAACCGAGAAAGGTCCACACACGTCTGTCTGAATTCTCTCCAGGATCACCGAAGCACGGTTCTCCTTCTCATGAAAGGTGGTCTTCAAGAACTTGCCCATAGTACATCCCTTGCACTGATCTAACTATGCAAGAGTACCCTTGGGAATTCTAGTAAAAATATGCTACAAAATCTTCAAGGTTCCATGGTGAAGATGGCCCAATCTCCTGTGCTATAATTCGCCCTCATCCCGACTCACCACTTCTTCTGCCTTGCGCATCATTGCAGCGCAACCATCTACCTCCAGCTTGTAGATATTCTTAACTCAAATCCCTATCCTCTTGGTTTGACCCATTGTTTTATGTCGAAGGAAAGCTTTTCCCTCACTGAAAACAAAGTCATAACCTCTATCTTCCAACATTCCGACCGAGACCAAGTTCTTATTCAGACCTGGAACATGCATAACATCTTTCAACATAAATGGTTTACCTGACTCCCTCTCAAAGGTAATGGTTCCAATGTCGGTCGCACTGTATCTACCATCGTCCCCCATCTCTATATGCATTTGGAGATCCTTCTCCTCCAAGTCACTAAACAACTCCTTGTCTCCTGTCATATGGAAAGACGCACCACTATCAAGATACCACACCGATCCCATTGAGCTTGAAGCCAAGCACGAGATAAAAGAGAAATCAAGTTCAAATTGTGAGACTAAGGCCTCCCCATCTGTAGGTCCAGCAACTTTCTTTTTCTTCTTTTTCTGTGGGCAGTTAGTGGCGAGATGCCCATGTTCGTAACAGTGAAAATACTTCACTTTGGACAAATCCAGCTTCTTGCCTTTAGCTTCGGATTTTAGATGGGATTTCCTCCCCTTCCCTTTCCTTGCTTTGGCAGCTAAAGCGCAATTCTCTTCATCATTACTCTTCGATTAAGAGCCATCCCTGGTACTTCGCCTTATCTCCTCCTGCACAAGATCTGACCAAAATCGCTCCCAACCCGGCAGTTTCTCCTGTCCATTGACAGAGTTTTCGTAGCTATGCCAACTCTTCGGAAGCCCAAGGAGAGCCAAGCTCACCAAGTCATCATCATCAACAGTAATCCCCACACTTCTCAGTTCATCCCTAAAATGGACAAACTTAGTGAGATATTTTGGAATACTATCGCCCTTCTCCATTTTTATTTTTCTAAGCTTATCTTTCAACACCAACTTCCTCTGGTCGTTGTTGCTTTGGAAAATATCTGTTAAATCCTTCCACATTTCAAATTGAGTGGCTTTCCCATGAAGGCTTGACACAATATGGTCCTTCACACCTTCCAACAGAATTCTTCTTGTCTTTGCTACCTCATTTTTCCATGCATCAAGTCCTGTAACATCACTAGAAGCAAGCTTAGGAACATCGTTATCGATGAACTCCTTCAGCCCATTATCTTCAAGAACCGCCTCCATCCTATCCTTCCAAACTATCTAATTCGAGCTACCATCAAGGGCATACTCCAATTGCAACCCATTGAAATACATTTCAATGAATACTCAATTGTCACACCAAGAAATTTATGTAGCAAATTCGAATTGTCCACCAGCACAAAACTCAGCAATTATTCACAATTGCAATCTCCAGTGATCAATATTGCTCTAATACCATGTATAAATTTATTAATACTAATGTATTACCGAATTCTCTTGATCTAACAATATTTATCTTCTTGCTAAATACAAAATCCTTCCATTGTTAAACTTGCGGAAATTTAAAACTCAATTGCAAACCCATGTGAATAAATTCAATCGCACATAACACAATTGTTTAACGGGAAAGCTTAAAGCTAAAAACCCCAACTATCATATATTATTTATATCAATGGAATCATGTAATAATCTCATACAAATCTTAGTACATCAAGCTCTCAGTACAATCAACAATCATTACATACTGTCATGCAGAATTTTGCATATCTATGCACCAATTTCTTGCCTCCTGATAGCCTGCCACTGTGCAATCCCTGCTGAATAAGACCCCTAAATGAATTCGAATTGGCCTTCCCTTGACTGCGCAATCCTCATTGGAAACTCCAATGTGTGTTATATGCATTGAATGCATCACTATAGTCACAACAGATAGTCCATCTCACCCTTTCACCTATCTCTCCACTGGGTCTCCACTGAAACTGACATGCAAGTAGTTAACTGTTGTTTCTGTTTAGCTGTTAGTGAGTTATTAGTTGTGAATTAATTCACTTAACTCTCACTAGTGTATCTTTCAGTTTAACTCACTTAACTAAGTTAAACTAAATAACAACTTCATAAAATACTCTTCCAACTCTATCATAACTTTTCCACTTCAGTTCTAACTTAGTGCTCCATGCATGAGCCACCAATAAACCCTAGGAATTGCGTAATTCCTTCAGCCCACTGATTTTCCAAATCTGTTCACTGAAATAAAGTGCTGCAAGAGAATAAGTTAATGTTTATTGTCGGATTATTATAAAGAGCTAATAATAATCGACATGCATCTATTTTTAGATCGACGATCTATGAATAGACTTTGCCTAATATTCTAAAAACAGAATTTCATCTATTTTCCACAATTAACCAACCATCTACAAATAGCATCCTGCAACTTATAGAATATGCTCACCATGTCTAAAAATAGACATACACCTAAAAATATCCTATGGGCCCCACTTAGTGAAGGTGCTTACTTTTCACTAAGCTCATCATCTTGTTGAATCTCAACAGTTCCATTTCCTTCTCTTCCATTCACTTGAAAATGCCTAAGATCTGAAGGCATGATAAATATTGGGGCCCTCTCCAATGTCATGTCATATTGACTTCTTGGCATCAGGCTTTATCAACTTTCTTCCACTCATAAAACACTTGACATCCGTGTTTCTTTTTGTGTAGCTTGGGAGGTACTCCAAGCCCTAGGGTTTAGGGTTTGGAGGTAAAAGTGCCACAAGAGTCACCTGTGGGATTGAAACCCAAGCTTGGGACTTTGCACCCATCGGTATTTGGGCCAAAACCATGATTAATTTGAGAATGAGAAACATTTAGGTGATAGAGCTTGGCTTGGTGATTCAAACACATCGAAGATCACTCAAATCGGAGCTATAAAACTTGACTTATGAATTTTTGAAGTTCAAAATTAATTTTTATATAGACCAGTCATGTCGTCTTGGTCCAAAAGTCATGTCTCTTCATCTAATTCATGGAGCCCTCTTATTTGTATAAATAATAGGTGTTTTAGATTCATTATAGAATCTGAGGAGCATCAAACCATTGTCATAAATTTTCTAAATTGGCCGCAGGAAAAGGTTGGCAAGAAGTGAAGGTTAAGGGTTTTTTTTGGGTGTGGTTTATCTTCATTACAGGTCTTAGATAGTTGCAGGAGTAGGTTGCAATACAATAGAGAATATTAATGATTGTTTGAGATGTCGTCTTGTTTTAGGATACCTATGTTTGAGGATAGCAGAGATTAATCTCATTGTAGGGGGTCGAAATGTGTCGTTGAAGGGTGTTAAGGGTTATTCTAGCAGGCCGAAAAAATCTGGAGGAGTTCTGGGTAGTTTGGAGAAGTATGAAAGCCCTAATATAAGCCTAAACTCATCCTAGAAGGTAGCCCTAAACACAAGAAGAAAGGGACAAAAATATTATAACCTTGGATGAGTTTTGGAAGGTAGGATAAGGGGTTGCATCAGTGAGTTACAAGCCCAAACCAGGACCAGACTTGTATTTCAACAAAACAGTTCTAAAACAAAGGTAATTTTTATGTATTTGAAGTTGATTTTGTTGAAACTCGCAAAAAGAAGAGGCTTGTAATTTAATTTTCCTTTAATTAAATTAGAATGAAATTTTAATTCCACATCACATGACAGCTTGTACGAGTTAACTAAGTTGGGAAGAATTAGTTAGCTATCTCAATTCAAGTTGGGGGTAAACCTGGAGGCGTTTAGAGTTCACTATGTTAGTGCCCCGTAATTCCGAAGGCTGAAGACAGAATTCCGGAGGACCAACATCAAAACCACTTCAGGCCTAGGATCTAGCCCTCCTAGACCCAGAGAGGGATCTCTCTATTAGATATAGCTTTGTTGATTTGGAATTTTAGGATAGCTATTAATGGATAGAGGTTTTTTTGAAGATTTTTGGTTGACACAGCAGAAGAGAGCCATTGGGCTATGGATTCAAACAGGTGTAACAGATTTAAATGGATGAATAATCGAAATCATGTGTAACCAGGAAATCTATTCATGTCAATGGATCACTACAGTTTATGAAATGGAAAATGAGGAGAGATTGAGGTTCAATGTGAATGCAAAGAAGACCTTATCTGAATTCTACATTCAAATATCAAAGGAAAAAAAAGATACTATTTCAATACTAAGCAGGGTGCCCAGTGACAAATCCAGAACAAAATTTTCTTATCCACGGTAAAGAGATACAGCAGTGGTGGAATAAATAAAAGAAGATAGCATGAAGAAGTACATCACCATTAAAACATCACACAAGAATCTGGAAACATCAATTCCCTTTCATTCATCCCAAAAAAGAGTGTTTACAACCAGATGAGCCCTTTACAATGGGTTTTCCCTTCCGCCTCCCCTTTACGTCCCCCTTGATACTACGAATGCATGCAGTATTTAACTAAAACTTAAGTCGGTTTCCCTATCTACTTCATTGATTTTCACTGATTACATTCAAGCCAAAATTGGACAACTAGAACCATGCAATGGCGATGATAAGATAAATCTGGCCAAAACTGTGGTTGTATTTACTTTGGAAACCCGTTATTTATTGAAAACTTATCAGAATATGGCTCGTATGATGCCGAAGAGGCAGCGATAAAAAAACACTGACATTTGGCTCTGCTTTGGTGGAAAACAGTTTCTGAGAAGTGGTGTGTTAGTGAAATGTGTTGGTAGTAGTACTAGCCACTTTCTGTTAAACTTCCTCTGTATTTATTGCGTCGGTTACTATTGCAGTAGAGTTTGAAATGGAAAACCCACTACTTCCTTTTAAAACATGCAGCAATGATTCAATAAGCCTTGGACAGGAATGGTGTGGAATGGCTACGTGGAGCAATGGCAATGGCAAGAGTCAATGGATCAGTGGTGGAAGGAGTTAGTAGGTGGACATGGAGCAGTGGTGGCGGGAGTCAACATGATGCAGCGGTGGCAGGAGTGGTAGGTGGACGTAGAGCAGCGGTGGCAGGAGTGGTATTGTTTGCAAAGAAAATTGGTTTTTCGGGGGTTAGTGAAGTGGTAGGCGGTATCGAAGCAGGGGGTGTGAAGTAGCACAGATGCACCACGTAGTAAGAACGGTGGTAAGGGATACCACTCATTTCAGACCCCCCCCCCCTGTGGTTAAATTTCGAAGGTCAAGGAGGGTGTTAAATGTGTTGAAGACTGTCGGATGTATGTGAGGTGAGGTAGATGAGTGGGTAAGTGAACGGAGTTTAATGATGCATGCATTGATGGGTTTGTCGAGTAGCGGAGGATTAATGTGACAGGATGGTGGGGCAGGGGCATATTTAAATTTAAAACCAAACTTAGGGTAAAGGGAATATGATAAGTTAAATCATATAAAATATTTAAATGCCCGAAATTCATAACATAGGTTTATAATGATGATGGAATTAGTCCTATGCTATGGTGGAGTTGGTAATATAAATTCCAAAAACCTTATATTAGAGGGTTTTTTGAAGGTTTAATGGGTAAGCACTAAATGATGTATTTAGGCTTAATTTGGCTATGTGATTTCTAAAACCTGGGAGAAATCATTCTTTGCCCCTTTTTAACCAACAGTTCTTTCTTGAAAATAAATGATAGCCATGGAATATTATTTTCAATATAAATGACCTAATCAGAAATAATAAGTCACTTTGTGATACTATGAATTATAGGAGTCTAACACACTCTAAGTTTTAGGGGGTCAAGTTGCAGTTTATTTTGAGTTGTAATTGTTTAACTTAATTATTTGAGTCAAAATCAGTTTAACTAGTTCTAACTAATAGATGAGCTAGTGAGAATCTAGTGAATTAATCTTATTTAATTCACATGAAGTGATCAATCATATAACTGATAATTTATTCTAAATAGATGTTGCATGTCAGTTCTAAGGAAGGCCTGGTTGAGATTGGAGTTAAAGGTAAGTAGACTATCAGTTGTATAATTAGAAAATTGTACAAGTCATTAATGAGGCCATCAATATGCCTTGGATGCATTGCGTAATCATTTTATATGAATTTCCTAATTAATAGGGGATAAATTCCTTCATGAATGTGTGAGAAAGGTTGGTGATACAGGGGCAAGGAATTGGTTTAGTATTGGACCAAACCTGCTCAGATCAGAGTGAGACAGTCAAAGATAGTGCAGAGAGATCTCAAGCTTGAGAGAAGCATTGTATTGTTTCATATTCATGACTTAATGCAATATACAAATAGTGGGGTTTTAGTTAAGGATTTCCTCAAATACATCTTTGTGTTGTGCGATTGAAATTATTTCTCTTTATTGTTCATGTGATTGTGCGATTGTAATTGGTTTCTGCAATTTGTAGAATAGATTTAAATATTTTATTTGAGCATATTACAAGATAAGTTATTTTTTTTTGGATTTTCTACATGGTATCAGAGCAGGAGTCACTATAGAAAATAAGAACTAGATTTTTTTTTTAGCAGGTGAATCAAATTTGCAGATTTATTCTTCAGGCTCAGCAGCATATCAGGGTGTATTTATGTGGATTAAGACTCAAATATTCCCTTGAGGGTAGTTATAAATACATAGCTTGGAAGACCAAGATGGAGGCAGTGTTGAAGGACAATGGACTGAAGGAATTCATAGAGAGTGATATTCCCAGGCATGTAGCAATGGATGCTCAAAATATTGATGCATGGAAGAAGAATGTAGCAAAGGCGAGAAGTATTATATTAGAAGGAGTTCAAGATCATATTGTCTCGAACCTCCATGGAAAGGAAACTCCATATGCTATGTGGAAGGCATTAACATATATTTTTCAGAATAGCAGTGACCACATGAATTTGGCGCTGAAGGAAAATATCATAAAGATCAAGATATAAAAGGGTGACATGATTCCAAAATACTTGACGAAGTTCTCTTAATGTCGAGATGAGCTTTGAAGTGTTGGTGTGATGGTTTTTGAGGATTATTTGGTGAGCATAGCACTTCTAGGACTTCCCAAGAGTTGGCGCAAATACCAAGACTCAGTGAATGGTAGGTAGAAGCTACCAGAGTGGGAGAAATTATTGTCTAACTTGGTACAAGAAGAGATTCGGTGGAACACCAAATATGGATCATCATCAAAGACTAATGATAAGGATAACTGTGCCTTGGATGGAAAGGTGAAAAAAGGGAAAGGGAATATGTCCCATTCCAATTTAGATTCTGGTTAGGCAGGCAAGAACAGAGACTTGTAAAAGGTAAAAAAAATTCACTGTCAAGAGCTTGGACACTATGCTACAAAGTGTCCGCACAAGAATACCGGTAAGAAGCCCTCGGGAGGAGTGGCAGGTAAAGCACTTGCTTCACGTTTTGAGTTTGATTTCACTCACATCACATGCATGGTGCCATTGGTGATGGGTTATGTGTGGTACTTGGATAATGGAGCTTCATTCCATATGACCGGAAAAAAAATAATTCTTCATTAAATTGGAGCAGAAGGATCTCCAGATGCACATCGATATGGGAGCGCCACCATCATAGGTACAATTACCTTTCAGAGGGAGTCTAGTAGTCTGATCTCACATTAAAATATGTCACATATGCTCTTGATTTAAAGAATAATTTGGTTTATGTTTCTATCTTGGAAGACTATGGCTATGATGTGATATTTAGCAAAGGAAAGGCGTTCCTTCATCACAAAGCCATGGGACAGGTGAAGAATATTGGGGTTTGAGTAAAGAACCTTTATAAATTGGATGTAGAAGACTTTGTTCACTTGAGCACGAAAGTAGAGATGGTGAAGCGCCGAGACATCAGTGAGTTATGGCATAGAAAATGGGCCATCTACACCATGGCACTTTGAAGATCATGCAGCATATTTATGTAGGACTTCCCAAGGGTGCACTTGAGCAACGAGATACAAGCAAAGGGTGTACACTGGGGAATTATACCAAATCCACCTTTCACGAGAACAAAATCTGAGCAAAGGAAATCCTGGAGAGAGTTCACTCAGATGTGTGTGGACCATTCTTGACATCTTCCAGAGAAAAACATAGGTATTATGTGATTTTTGTAGATGATTTTCATGCAAGTGTTGGATTTTCTTCATGAAAAAAAAAATATTAGGCATTCTCAAATTTTTGTGAGTTCAAAGCACTTATCGATAAATATACATGGAAGAAGGTGAAGGCTCTCAGAAGCGACAATGGTGGAGAATATGTCTCGGACGAATTCAAAAAAAATTGTGCTCTAGAAGGAATTTGACGGAAATTGGTAGCACCTCATAACCCATAGCATAATGGGGTTGCAAAAAGGAACAACATAACTATTTTGGGAGTAGGACGAGCAATGTTGCATTATAAGGGCCTATTGTTGCATCTGTGGGTGTAAGCATGCAACACACCAGTATTTGTGCAGAAAAAAATTCCTCAATCAGATACTTGGGATGAGTAAACCAAAGGAATATTTTTCAGGTAAGAGACTAGATGTGTCACATTTTAAAATTTTTGGTTCATCAGTTTATTTCCATGTAACCAAAGATTCCAGGAAGAAGCTACAACCAACAGCTAAGTTGGGAATATTTTGGGGGTACAGTGGTACACCTCACAACTATTAGGTATACTTTCCAGGATAGATGATGACAGTGGTCAGAAGAGATGTGAAACTCGATGAAGAGAAGGCCATGCAAATTTCCCTTGAGAGGGATATTTAATTTCATGCAGTTGAGGATCTATTAGATACAAAAGAACAACCTCAAGATGTGGATTAGCCACAATTAGAGGAACAGAGAGTGGAAGCACCCACTCATGTAGAGACATCCTAAGATGGAATAAAGCACACCATAGAGGTTGATAGATTGGTGCTTGATGCTAGAGAGAATGTGGGAGAACCCACATCACAACGCAGGTAGAGAAGGTCCCTAGAGCAATACATTGGCTACATGGCTCTTATGAGTGATAGTGTAGAGATAGATTCATCATCTTTCGAGGAAGTAGTGCACCAACCAAATTAGGTTGATGTCATGGTTGAGGAGTATGACTCCGTTATCAAAAAAAATGCATGGGAAGTTGTCCTGAGACTAGAGGGGAAGTCAGTTGTAGGATCCAGGTGGATCTACAAGGGGAAGCAAGCACAGATGGGAGTGTGGAGAACTAAAAGGCCAGATTTGTGGCCAAAGGGTTCTCTTGGGTGGAGGGGATTGATTACAATGAGACCTTTGCACTAGTCGCAAGTTACTCCTCAATCAGATCCATCCTTGCACTTTCAGTGTAGATGGGATGGAAGATACATCATATGGATGTAAATACAGCCTTCCTCAATTGATTTATTGAGGAAGAGATGTACATGGAGTAGCCGTAAGGTTTTTAAATCTTCGACAGAGAGTTGCATGTGTACAGAATCAAGAGAGAACTGTATGGGCTGAAACAAGCACCTCATGCTTGTTACACCAGGATCAACATCTACTTCACCAAGAGTAAAGAAGATGCGAAACTTTACCATAGTGTGGAAGAAGGTAAATTTTTTGTCATTATACTTTATGTAAATTATTTTATACTAATAGGTGATGAGTATCTCATCAAGTCTTTCAAAGAGGATCTTGCAAGAGAATTTGAGATGAAGGACATGGTGCTCTTGCATTGTTTCCTCGGATTGGAAATCTGGAAAATCGATGGGGAGATATTTGTATCTCAGGGCAAGTATGCCAACAATATTCTGAGGAATTTCCACATGGAATGAAGCAAACCCATGGAGACTCCTCTAGCAGGAAATAGAAGGAATTAGGATGCTACTTCAGGAAAAATAGTAGATGTTACCATCTACAGGAAACTTGTGGGTTCACTCATGTATTTGGTGAACGCATGAATAGACATATGCTATGTTGTTAACTAGATTAGTCAAGCTATGGTTAAGCCTATCAAGCTCTTTTGGAAGGAAGGCAAGCATGTGTTGAGATACCTCAAAGTCACTACAGAGTATTATGACACAAACCCTTGACATCAGCATGCCTCCAAGACCCTTATCACTTGCTCTTCTAGGCTCCTTATTTTGATCTTCCTTTTCTACACTACGTTGCACCAACACTTAGGGAGATTCGATCCCTAATCTAGCAGCCCAAATAATCATACGAACAAAGGGAGTGAATCTTAAATGCTTAACATATGTGGAATTAGCAGGGATTCCATCTGATAGGAAAAGCACATCATGGGGCATCTTCATCATTGGATTAGTCGTAGTTCCCGGTATAGTAAGAAAAAAAAATCAGTTGCACTTAGTTCAGCATGTCGATAAATTAGGGATTTTATTAAAATTTCTCTTCCATGATAATTACTTGTGATTTCATTAAGGCTTATTTCACTTATATCTTATCTTTGTTAGATTATTATGTTCTTCATCAAGTCAATTATCAAATGCACAAGAGACACAAATATTTAAGCTTTCAAGCCAGTCCAAAACCTCTCCCTCTTGGAGAGGAAACCTCAATAATAATTCTTCTTATAGATCTTCAATTGACGAGTACCATGACCATGACACAAACTCTTGACATAAGCATGCCTCCAAGACCCTTATCACTTGCTCTTCTAGGCTCCTTATTTTGATCTTCCTTTTCTGCACTACGTTGCACCAACACTTAGGGAGATTCGATCCCTAATATAGCAGCCCAAATAATGTTCTTCAATTCTTTCCTTTTGGGCCTCCAAGAGATTCCTTTTTGGCCTCATAATTTTACCTTTGATATCTAATATTGACCTCTTGTCTTTTTTGTAGTATTCCTCCTTTACGCTAGGTATAATTCTGAGTTATCTGAGATATAGTAATCAAGGAAGAGACTTGAATTACCTTATCTTTTCACTCCTTGTAAGGTCCTTGACTTTCACTGTCAAGACAACTCCTCTTCGCACTGTAGTTTGGATATGTGACCCAGACTTATACCGAGACTACTATCCCAAAACAAAGATCTGAGAGGACCTTTCTTCCTTCGATGGACACACTCCTTTCCTCGTTTTACTGCCTTCTTTTCTACGCACCAAACTACAGACTTGTCTTCACACTATTATCTCAGACTTGTCTGAAATCTTCTTGATGAAGTGAGGCCGCAATCCACTCTTATATAGGGACTGTCTCATTGTTCCTACGCCAACATGATCTTCTTGCTAGTAGGCCAACTTTTTCAAGGGATAAATTCAACATACTTTGAGCCGACCTCTTGGAGCATATTGACAAGGGTTTGGAACATATTTTTACATCAATTATTTTTCCTTTACACAAGTGTAACAGCACTTCATATACATGACTCTAAATTATATTTATGACAATATGAAAAAATCCTAAATACATCAAGAAGAAGTATTTGACCTATAATAAAAACTCCTTGCTCATGAAACCCATGAGGAAAGCATTACAAAATACATTTTATTATATTTTTCTCTTTATTACATAAATTCATAATTACAAGCCATTATGAAGACCAAACCTAGTTACACTTTTCAACACAGCAGAGGTAGAGTACATGGAGGCTAGTGAGGCAGCATGTGAGGCCATCTAGATGAGGAATATACTTGTTGGTTTGTTTGGTTGACAAATGGATCCGACGATGATTTATTGTGATAACCATATTTGTATCAAACTCTTAGTTAGTCTAGTTTTTCATGACAGGTCCAAGCATATTGATATCCGGTATCACCATCTCAGATATTTTGTGTACAGGTGAATTATGTCATTAGATTACATTCCAACGAAGGAGAAGGATGCATACATCTTGATGAAGGAAATTTCAAAAGGTATATTCGAGTTCCATAGACGTAGGAATGGGGTAGTAGACAATCCCTTTCATGTTGAGAGGGAGTGATGAAATTGGCAACAAGAAGAGGCTTCTAATTTAATTTTCCATTAATTAAATTAGAAGGAAATTGTAATTCCACATCACATGATAGCTTGTATGAGTTAACTAAGTTGGGAAAATTTATTTATCTCAATGAATTCGAGTTGGGGGTCAAACTAGAGGCATGTAGAGTTCACTCTAAGTTTTAGGGGGCTCATTTGCAGTTTATTTTGAGTTGTAATTGTTTAACTTAATTATTTGAGTTAAAATCGGTTTAACTAGTTCTCACTAATAGATGATCTAGTGAGAGGTCCAGTGAATTAAATCTGATTTAATTCACATGCAGTTATCAATCAAATAACCGATAATTCACTCTAAATAGATGTTGCATGTCAGTTCTAAGGAAGGCCTAGTTGAGATTGGAGTTAAAGGGAAGTAGACTATCATTTGTATAATTATAAAATTGTGTAGGTCATGTATGAGATCATCAGGATTCCTTAGATTCATTGCACAATAAATTGATGTAAATTTCCTAATTAATAGGGGCTCAATTCCCTCAAGAATGTGTGAGAAATTTTGGTCAGAAAGGGGCAAGGAATTGGTTAAGAATTGGACCAAACCTACTCATATCAGAGTGAAACTGTTGGGTATGGAGCCTGATTATCTTGTTTACTTTGAATCGCAGCATTGGACCCCTGTACCTTAAAAGGGGCGGCAACGCCGGCCGTAATTAATCGTTGTCGTGGGGGTCCAGGGGGGGTGGCAGCGCTTTTCGGAGCCCCCGCCCTAGCGGAGGTTTTCAGGGGCAACGTCCCCGAAGCTAAAAACAGACGTAAAATTGCCTTGTAAAAGTATAATAATTTCTAGTCAATCTAGGTCGTTCATTAGGCAAATGATCTGACGGTAGAAGTTATGTTTAGATTAGGGTTTTTTGCCCTAGAAGGCAACCCGTCGCTTTTATAAGGGCATTGTATTGCGGATGTGCATTGTATGTGTATTCTCGGAGCGAGAAACAGAATTTATGTTTAGATTAGGTTTTTTTTCCCTAGAAGGCAACCCATCGCTTTTATAAGGGCATTGTATTGCAGATGTGCATTGTATGTGTATTCTCGGAGCGAGAAACAGAGAGGGAGACTGTGAGAGAGAAAAGAGGATATTACAGCAGATCTGCTGTAGGTTTTGTCTCTTCATTTTTGCTGGATAATAGAAAGGAAGGACTGGATGTTCGGGGTGGACGTAGCCCAAACTGGGTGAACCACGTATATCTGTGTCTCTCTGGTTTTATGTGTTTTGTGTGCTTGTATTTTCCGCATATTTTATGTGTTGCATTGCTCTGTAATATTTAATTTTCTAACAACTGGTATCAAAGCTGAAGGTATATTTGGCTGATTAACTCGCAGGAAAGAAGGGTTCCTGGTTCGAGTGGGAGTAATGGCGGACGATGGTAAGTTTAGGGTCGAGAAATTTAACGGCCAAAACTTCTCGCTGTGGAAGATGCAAATGGAAGATTATCTGTATCGGAAAGATCTATACCTACCATTGAGCGGAAAAACAAAGAAGCCGGCGGCCATGACAGACGCGGAATGGAACATTCTTGATAGAAAGGCACTCGAAACAGTATGGTTGTGCCTTGCAGCATCAGTCGCTTTCAATATTTCGAAGGAAACAACAACAGAGGGTTTGATGCAGACGTTGGCGAAACTATATGAAAAACCCTCAGCCTCAAACAAGGTATTTCTTATGAAATGACTATTTAATATGAAGATGTCGGAAGGTGGACTCCAAGGTATCATTTAAATGAATTTAATACGCTTCCAGTCATTAAGTTCGTAGGGGAATGATGATAAAGAGATTTTATATTCAAAGTTCACAATAAAGAATGGTTTAGCTATGGCCATTAGTAACTCTGTCTCTGGATCTAGTACTTTAAAGTTTGATGATGTTGTTGGTGCTATCCTTAGCGAGGAAATGCGATGAAAAAGCTCTGGTGAGACATCAGGTAATGCTTTGAGTGCAGAGTCTAGGGGAAGAAGAATGGAAAGAGGAAAGAGCTTGGGATATCGCAGTAAATCAAGGAAAGGCAGATCCAAGTCCAGATCGGGGATAGTGTGCTGGAATTGTGGAAAGAAAGGACACCTAAAGAAAGACTGTAGATCTCGGAAGGGAAAAGAAGGAGACACACAGGAAGAAAACAATCATGAAGCAATGGTGATTATGACAAGTTGCAGATCCTTGATTTTTTTTCTAAAATACACTATTTTGTTAGACTAGGGCTTTCATTCCATGCCACAATCATGAAGGGGAAATATTTCATGACTGCTAGATTCAATAGATATTTTAATGTTCATTTGGGTGATGATAAACCCAGAAATTGTTCTGGGGAAGTTCTTTGTAAAACAACGTAAATAAACGAACACACAATATGTAAGAAGGGTTCCAGATTCAAGAAAATTTGATTTAAATAAAGGAAGTAGGCAAGAGTGCTGGGTGATAAACTTGCATGATATAAATTGTATATCACTGAAGGAGTGTACTGCATAGTAAAGGCAGAAAAGGGTTGGCATATTGTATTTATGTAACAGAGTTTAACTTCAGAATGTTTAACTTCCAAAGAAAAGAATCGCATGTAGAATCATAGTCTGGAAGATCAGTGAGAAGGAATGAAGATTTTCACCAAGAAATTTGTTGCCAGGTTTGAATAATGTCGATTTGGATTTCTGTGAAAATTGCGTATATGGAAAACAAAAGAGAGGCCGTATTTTGATAGAAAAGAAAGGAAGAGGCACTGAGCTTGTGTACATGTATGGGACCTGCCTGTGACTATCTCGGTGGCTCTCGTTATTATGTTAATTTTATTGATGATGCAACTATAAAAACATGGATTTATTGTATTCAGAATAAATCTGATGTATTTGATACTTTCAAGAAATGGAAAGCTTTGGTTGAGATTGAGACAGGAAAGAAGTTGAAGTGTCTCAGATCAGACAATGGAGGTGAATATTGCAGCAAAGAGTTTGATAGGTACTGTTCAGAGCATGGAATTCGCAGAGAGAAGACAGTTCTAAGAACACCACAAGAAAATGGTGTGTCAGAAAGGATGAACAGAACAATCATGGAGCGTGCAAGGTGCATGAGATTGCATGCAGGATTGCCTTTACAATTTTGGGCAGATGCTGTAGATACTGCTGTTTATCTAATAAATAGAGGGCCTTCAAGTTCCTTGGATGGTGGTATTCCGGAGGAAGCATGGACAGGTAAAAAGGTAAACTACTCTTTTTTAAAGCCTTTTGGTTGTGAGGCCTTTGTCCATATTAATAAAGAAAACAGAACAAAGCTTGAGGCAAAATAAAAGAAATGTACCTTTATTGGATATGGTGCTAATGATTTTGGTTATCACTTATATGATTATGAAAATCACAAAATCATTAGGAGCAGAGATGTAATATTCAATGAAAAGGTCTTGTATAAGAATCAGTTGCAGGAAAAGAAATAGGAAAAAGAAAGCAAGGAATACGCAGTTCTTGATGAGATATCTGAAAAATTAAAGGTGTCTGAAAATAATAATAATCAACAACCACAACAGCAGAAACCACCACAAGAGCAACAGGCACCTCAAACACCTGAAAGTTGTGTTAGAAGATCTACCAGGATAAGTAGACCCCCTGAACGATACTCTCCTTCATTATATTATTTATTGTTGACTGATTCTGGTGAACCTGAATGTTATGAAGAAGCAATGCAGGTTGAAAGTAGGAAGAAGTGGGAGCTAGCCATGGAAGAAGAGATGGACCCCTTAATGCATAACCAGACTTGGGACTTAGTCAGGTTGCCTGCAGGTAAAACTACATTGCAGAATAAATGGGTTTACAGGCTGAAGGAAGAAGATGGAGGAAAACAGAGGTACAAAGCAAGACTTGTGGTGAAGGGGTTTGCACAGAAGAAAGGTATTGATTTTGATGAAATATTTTCTCCTGTTGTTAAAATGAATTCAATCAGAACTATTTTAAGTCTTGTAGCAGCGGAAGATTTACATCTTGAACAATTAGATGTAAAGACAACATTTCTCCATGGAGATTTGGAGGAAGAGATATACATGCAGCAACCAGAAGGATATGAGGTAAAAGGGAAAGAAAATTTGGTGTGCAGGTTAAAGAAGAGCTTGTATGGCTTAAAACAGGCTCCAAGGCAGTGGTATCTAAAATTTGACAAGTTTATGTCTGAACAAGGTTATACTAGATGTCACTCTGATCATTGTGTTTATCTAAAAAGGCAAAATGATGGTAGCTATATTATATTGTTATTGTATGTAGATGACATGCTTGTTGCAGGGTCTAACATGCAGGAAATAAATGTGCTCGAAAGAAAATTGGAAAATTCATTTGCAATGAAGGATTTGGGAGCTGCAAAACAAATCCTTGGTATGAGGATAACTAGAGACAGGAAAAATCGCAAATTAACACTGTCTCAGAATGAGTACATAGAGAAGGTGTTGAAAAGATTTAATATGCAGAATGCAAAACCAGTTAGTACACCATTTTCTAGCCATTTCAAACTTAGTAAGGAGATGTGCCCCAAGACCCAAGAAGAAATTGAATATATGTCTAAAGTTCCATATGCATCAGCAGTTGGAAGCTTAATGTATGCAATGGTCTGCACAAGGCCTGATATTGCACATGCAGTGGGAGTTGTAAGCAGGTACATGAATAATCCAAGAAAAGAACATTGGATGGCAATAAAATGGATTCTCAGATATTTGAGAGGTACCACAAATCAAGCATTATGCTTTGGTGGTTCAAACATTTCTCTACAGGGATATGTTGATGCAGATATGGCAGGTGACAGAGATAAAAGAAGGAGCACTACAGGATATGTATTTACTGTAGGTGGAACAGCTGTCAGTTGGGTTTCAAAAATCCAAATTTTTTTTGCACTTTCAACAACAGAAGCCGAGTATGTTGCTGCTACAGAGGCTAGTAAAGAAATGATTTGGTTACAAAGGTTTATGGATGAATTGGGTAAGAAGCATGATATGGGCACGCTATACAGTGATAGCCAAAGTGCTATTCATCTTGCAAAGAACTCAACATTTGATTCCAGGACTAAACACATACATCTCAAGTACCATTTCATACGGTTAGTATTAGAAGATGGAGAGTTGAAGCTGGAAAAGATACACACTAGCCAAAATCCTGCAGATATGCTAACAAAAGTTGTAACCAGGGAAAAACTGAGAAAGTGCTCAGTTTCAATTGGTCTTCAAGGATGACGATGAAGATGAGGAATAGCCAGGTCCATAGAGGAGTCATTGTCCAGCAAATGAAGTAACGGTGGAGTTTCTATAATCAGTCTCCAAGTGGGAGATTGTTGGGTATGGAGCCTGATTATCTTGTTTACTTTCAATCACAGCATTGGACCCCTGTACCTTAAAAGGGGTGGCAACGCTGCCCGTAATTAATCACTGCCGTGGGGGGTCCAGGGGGGGCGGCAGCGCTTTTCGGAGCCCCTCCCTGGCAGGGGTTTTCGAGGGCAGCGCCCCCGAAGCTAAAAACATATGTAAAATTGCCTTGTAAAAGTATAGTAATTTCTAGTCAATCTGGGTCGTTCATTAGGAAAATGATCTGATGGTAGAAGTTATGTTTAGATTAGGGTTTTTTTCCCTAGAAGGCAACCCCTCACTTTTATGAGGGCATTGTATTGCGGATGTGCATGGTATGTGTATTCTTGGAGCGAGAAACAGAGAGGGAGACTATGAGAGAGAACAGAGGATATTACAGCGGATCTGCTGTAGGTTTTGTCTCTTCATTTTTGCTAGATAATAAAAAGGAAGGACTAGCTGTTCGGGGTGGACGTAGCCCAAACTGGGTGAACCACGTATATCTGTGTCTCTCTGGTTTTATGTGTTTTGTGTGCTTGTATTTTCCGCATATTTTATGTGTTGCATTGCTCTGTAATATTTAATTTTCTAACAGAAACAGTCAGAGATAGTCCAGAGAGCTCTCAAGCCTGAGAGAAGCATTGTGTTGTTTCAAATTCTTGAATTAATGCAATATAAATATAGTGGGGTTTTTAGCTGAGGCTTTACCAATATTTGTTTTGTACGATTAAAATTATTTATCTTTCTTGTTCATGTGATTGTGTGATTGTAATTGGTTTCTACAATTTGTAGAATAGATTTAAGTATTTTATTTTAGCATATTACAAGATTAGTTGAATTTATGTGGATTTTCTACAGATTTGGTGCTAGGGATGGTATCCTAGGTTGGACATATTATTGTATCCTATGGAAGACAAGGAGGTAGGGTTGACATGGCATGTTAGAATCCCTAACCAGTGGGTTGATTCTGCATTAGTGCATGTAATGACTAGCTTACATCATTAGCTAATGTTTCATCTCAAGAGGAGAAGAAAAAGGGTGCAGGTATGTATGTCCTCCTAAGTTGATGTAATTTTCAAGTGGGGTGGTGTCTTAGGAGAATTTTTTTTGAAATTAAGAACAGGGGCTTCCTAGATGATTGGATTCCCTAACTAGGAACAGATGCTATAGCGAGGATTGGTCACTCGTGGACTGTTGAAGGGTAGCATGAGAGTGGACCAAGTGTGGATGAGATTGGGCACATATGTTCTACTAGAGGAAAGCGTGATAGTGCCCAAGTTGGATCCCGATGTGCAACACTTTGATGGAAAAAAGTGATTTACAGAGTGGTAGCTGTTGAGCTCAAGGATATGATCAACCAGGACCAATTTTGTCGAGCATGAGACTTGTCTGTGGAGAAGGACTTCTACAACATATGATGGCCAGTCCTCCTAGATTGTGCTCATTGTGGAAGATGGAAAACTTGCAGTGATAGGTGACATCCCTTCTTGCCCTATTTTGGTCTTCATCGAAGCAGCACAAGAAGACCATAGTGGGTTGAAGTCCCTAAGTAGTTGAGAAGAAGTAATGGGAAGATTGAGAGTTGTTCACAAGTGGAGTTGTGAACAAATTGACAAGAGTCTCAATGTTTTGTTCCCTTGATGGACTAAGGAAAAACTAGAGAGAAGATTGATAGCCAAGGTTCAGTTTTCCTATGGACTTGGAGCATTGATAGAGATGGGAGCTACAAATCATGAGTTGAAGGACTAGGTAGGAACAGGGTACGACCGAGAGGAGATGAGAGAGTCGATTGCATCATCTAGATGGTCAAAGTATCTTGTTGAGGGCAGAATGGTTGCCTATGTACTAACACCAAGCCCTAGTTTGTATCTTGTACTAGTGGATGATTGAGGGCCATTATCCCTAGTACGGGAGACCTGGACTGCTATATTATATGTTGTTTAATATAACTAAGTTCAGTTGAAAAATGTAAAAAAATTTCTATATTATGTGAATTTGTGATTTGTTGTTGTTTATATTTTGTTATGAAAAGTAGTTATGTTGAGATTCTTGGTTTGGTAGCGTCAGGGATTTTAACATTCTATCCTAGACCCAAGATCGTGGAAATTCAACATGGAATTAGAGTGTGTCTGAGCTAATTTGAGGGAAAGTGAATCAGAGTGTGCACAATGAAGCAACTCAGAGTTGTGGGTGTCTAGGTCATGGAGCATAGGGTTCAGCTAAAGATATGGAGATGTGATCTTGAATGGATTGGTAGCGATATTGGCTGGGAGTTCAGGTGGATTGGTGGTGAGCTTGGTGAACAACATTTTTTTGTAGCAGAGGCTGTTGATCGTGGAGTTCCGTTGATTTTTCATGGATGGTTGGACAGCTCGAGGATTTCTTTAGCACGGGTGAGATCAGGTTGATAGAGATGGCTTCATGTGATGAACTGGATATTAGCAAGTTATAATATTCATCGAGTTGTGATGTTGCATACCCAATATTGGAGGGATTTTCATGAGTTATGTGTGATCCAGGAGGATGAGTGCTTGCAGGACTCGGCCAATGAGATTTTGTAGGCTCAAAGGGATTGTAGCCTCAGAGAGATTAGCCCTATGGAGGATTGGGATCTTTAGGTTCAGATGTGATGAGACAGAGATACTACTGATATTGACGAGTTAATTCTACAAAGTATGTTGCAGTGATGGATGATAGATGGGCTAGTATCGTCAAATGATGACAGTTACTTCCTAGTATTGGAAGTACCTCCATCATTAAGAGGAAGTGTTTATTTTTGTGTATCTTGGGAGGTACTCCAAGCCCTAGGGTTCAGGGTTTGGAGGGAAAAGCGCCATAAGAGTCACTTGTGGGCTTTAAACCCAAGCTTGGGGTTTTTCACCCATCAGGATTTGGGCCAAAACCATGAGGAATTTTATGATGAGAAAATTTGAGGTGATAGAACTTGGTGTTTCGATTCCAATGCATCGAAGATCACTCAAATCACTATTGGAATTATGATGTATGTGTTGTCTTTGATGGAAACCCACTTGTAACAGAACAAGTATATAGTAGCCAGATGAGTTCATAGATAAGTTCATAGGTGACAGAGTGATGGAACAAAATGACAGAATGATGAGATAGATTTTTGCAGGTCAGAGACAAGTTTATGAAGGTGAATATTTGAATAAATATATGTGGGTTAGATGAGGTCAAGTCGCATACACATGCAGGTATGACGAATAAAATTCGCATACATGTTGGTGCACTATTTTATTAATACCAAGGGTCTTTACTATGATATTAGCCCACAATATTGAGCGTAGTAACGAATATTTGATCCCGTCAAAGATTACCACCGACACTAGTGTGGTTTTGGCTCATGGTATTGGCTAAGGCTCAAACTATATAAGGAGGTGAAGATCAAAGTGTTAAGTGTGCATGAGTGAGCTTAATGAATGAATACTTCAATCTGAAGTATATTTTCATGGTATGGGTTATAGTTTATTGGTTGATCTGAAATAATGATGCACCCATGAATAGAATGATGGATTCGGATCATTAGGCCTGAAATGAATATGTATTGTATTATATGTTTATGGGTTGTTTACATATGTGGTTTGGCGCATGCTTGTTATGGTGAAGGTTATGATCTGAGTATGTCTGAATTTTTGAAGTGTTGTGCAGTCATGAATTAGTTGAATATTTGTATGCAAGTTCGACACTTGGAAAGCGTGTATACAAGTGGGTTTTGTTCTATAGAGTAGCGTATGTATTATGAATATGTTGATCTCTATACACAGGTTAGGTTCTAGATAAGTGCGTATATATGAGGAAAATCCTTATGAAAAGCCGCATGCAAGCCAGGGTTTTGCTGAAGAATATGTATGATTAGTTTATACAGTATTGTTATGTTTCTCTTGTCTGTCAATGATGTCTGCATATAGATCTGGGTTGTTTGAGTATTTATTATGCTACCAGTTGTATGTGATTGAAGATCAGTGATTGGTTGGTTGATTGGTGATTCGTTGATTGATTTGGTATTGGGCGTAAATGATTGTAGTGGGTTCAGCATTAAAATTTTATGAAAAGTAGCCTACATGTTATGATGTGTTGAAGCAGGAGGATCCAGTGTGAAAATTTATGAAACATGGTCCACGGTGGTGCTAAGGGTCGAAGCCTTCAGTGAGGGGGCAGTAGCTCCCTTCCAGTGGATGTTTGTAAATGAGATCAGGGGGTTGTAGCTCCCTTCAAATGGGTGTTGGTAAACAAGATCAGGGGGTTGGAGCTCCCTTCCAATTGGAGTTGGAGAATGAGTGAAGGTTGTAGCCTTCTGCAGGTGGGTGTCTGTGCCAGTAAGAAATTTTCTATATAATAAATATTGAAGATAGAGATAACAAAACTGGTGGTTTTCTCCCACATTGGGTTTCCACCTTAAATCTTGGTGTTCATGTGTGTTTCTTATGTGTGATGGTTTAATTTGTTCTTACTGCAAAGGCTTACTTCTTATTAACAAACTGATGAATCAATGATGCACTGGATAAGTTAAACAAATTATGATTTAACTGAATTATAAATTTTCTGGGTATACGCTAATTTCCTTAATAATATTCGTGTACATACGTTATTTGTCTTCATTCAAGTCATGTACAGAATTTAAAAAGGAAAAATAAAAATTTGTGAGAGTTTTTAAATACTGATTCACCACTTCCCCGCCCTCGTCTTAGTATTTCTCCCATAAATTGGTATTAGATCATGTCCTTCTGAAGAAGCTTGATCGCTTTAAGGAGATCTGTAAAAATGGGAAGGAAGCAAAAGAAGAAGGCTACTCAAAGGAAGAATACAACTCATAAAACGTGTGTAGCAATAAATGAAGAAGATAAAACAGGTACTGATTTTTTCTCTTGTGATCCACTTCCTTGTTCATGCCATATTGAAGATAGCGAATATGAAAGGGAAAGTAATGTAATGGATCTAGAAGCAAAAGTTACAAAAATAAAAGATGAAATTGAAGATCACCAAATTCTATTTAATGAAAGGGAATGTATCTGCAAAGATGTGATTACTAGATTGAATAATCAGTTACAAGAAAGAAACTCAATCGTGCAGATGAACAAAGAAAAGGTATACCAATGCCAAAGGTTGCAGGATGAAGTAACCAATCACTGTGAAGGAATAGAAGTAGAAATTGTCTCTCTCAAATCAAATAAGAGGAATGAAGAACTACTTCAAACATTTGAAGAACAAAAAAATGGGTTGAAAGAATAGATTCTAAAATTAAAAGAGCAATTAGAAGAAGGAAGAAGGGTCGAATAAGGTATGAAGAAGAAGTACCAAAGAATGGAGGTTGAGGTAAACATTTTAAAAGTTAAATTGGAAGAAAAAGATAAGAATTTGAGATTTCAAGATCGTACTAATATTTTGGATAATATTCTTAGTAGTCAAAGGTCTCCATCTATTAAATTTGGTCTTGGTTTTCACGAAACCATAAAAGGAGAATCTAGTTCACAAGCCACTTCTAAAGATTCAAAGGATATAAATGCAAAACCTAAAGTGTTTAAAGATACAAAAATTCAACCTAATAAACAACCAACAATCATGAATCCGCAAAGGAAATCATTCACACCTAAATATAGAAGTATCAATCAATTATCTCCTCTGATCAATAATTTTGAATGCTTTATATGTCATAATTATGGACATATTGCAGCGAATTGCAGAAGCAGATTGTTTTGGTCATAGAAAAGTAGACACTACATAGAAATACCATTAGCTCCCAGGTACTTGGGTTTCTTTAAGGGATATTTTTTTTCGTGCGCAAATTTTGGTCATAAATATGTTGATTGCAATAGAAGGAACATGAGACAAACATATTATGATTCCTCTACTCCATTTTCTAGTCACATAATATGTTATTCTTGTAACAATTTTGGGCATGTAGAAAAAGAATGCAAGAATAGATCAATGAATCACCAAAGAAAACATGGAAGACAAACATATGACAACATAATACCAAAGAAAGATGGATCCACCAACATTCATGTTAACAAGAAGAAATAAGAAGAGATAAGATGTGGTCTTGCTCTTTCTGCATTTAAAAATGAGGATGAAATGGTACATCGACAACGGATGTTCTCATCACATGGCTAGTGATAAGAGTAAGATGGAGTCTCTCAAGAAAAATCAAAATGGTAAGGTTATTATTTCAAATGATGCTCTAGCAAAAGTCTTGGGAAAAAGTAGAGCCAAATTAACAAAAATAGAAAGGCAGCTGACAATTAATTAGTTCAAGGCCTAAAACAAAATATATTGAGTGTAGGCCAAATGGCATATAAAGGAAATGTAATTGTGTTCACATCAACAAAATTCAAGGTTGTGGATGAAAAGACTGGAAAGGTCATAGAAAAGGGATACATAAATGTTGATCAATTATGTGTTTAAATATCTGAACTCTCACAGATATAAGGAGGCTTCAGACTCAAACTGAAAGAAGATAGTTCCCATTGCATTCCATCGTTCTTGAAAGAATATTGTTAACATTGATTGAAATATATGAAGATTGGTTTGTTCCTGTTAGTTGTTTATATTTATAACAGTGCATCGAATGTTTCAACAGAAGAAGACAGATTGTACAAGATCAGGGGGATCAGAAGCTGTGAAATTTTTATTTTTTCACTTTCTGTACGCGGGTTGCATGAACCATAGTCGTGTATATACGCGATTTCCTTTACAAGCAGTCACATATGTTTTTCTTTGACAGAAAAACAGTTGGAAAGACTCAAGAACAGTCTTTGATATGCTTCTGATAGTTATGATTTGATTTTCTTGTTCTGATGTTGATGGGTACAGTCCGTTGATGTAGTATTGAGTTATGATGATCTATGAGTTTGACATTGATGATTATCTGATTTATGAAGATGCTTTGATGAATGATTTGATGTGGTCATACTTGACCGTGAACAAGTAGCACAGGTTCAAGGGGAGCATTTGCCTTGTTGTTTATAATGCATTGTTGGCATTATGTTTATAATGGTTGTTGAATTATGTTCGAAGAACTCCCACTATTGAGGTCTATTGGTCTTGGTTATAAATTTCATATATTCATTTGATGGAAAGGTCATGTGGAGACCTATGATGTAATAATTGTCATATCCAGTCATGTATGGACTTTTGAGGTCATATCAAATATGTAATCCCACTTGGTTGGGTGATTGATTCAAATAAGTAACCCCACTTTCTTGGATGATTGATGTAAGTATGATTCCTTGGTGATAGAAAATTTCATACTTAGTTGAGTCATAGATTCATGTACTTCATTGAAAATATTTCTGAAGATTCAGTATGTGCTCAGGAGAAGCATGGTCAGTATAGTGTAGAAAATTTCTACAGTGCTCTTGTATCTACAAGGAAAGAGAAACCTTGTTTCAGCATTGCTTCGCCCTTTTCCCTTGATGTCAAAGGGGGAGAGTAACTTGGTGTTTGAATTTGGTGACTGAAATGTTTTTCAGGTATCTACAGGTTATGGTGATCAAACACCAACATGGTTCCCATAAAGTCCAAAGGGGGAGATTATTGGCATTATGATGTATGCGTTGTCCTTGATGGCAACCCACTTGTAACAGAACAAGTATATGGTAACCGGATGAGTTCACATATCAGTTCATAGGTGACATATTGTTGGAACAGAATGACAGAATGATGAGACAGAGTTTTGCAGGTCAAAGACAAAATTTTATGAAGGTGAATATTTTAAGAAATATGCGCGGGTTAGATGAGGCCAATTCGCTACACACGTGGGTATGACGAAGCAAAGTCATGTACATGTAAGCGCACTATTTTATTAATACCAATGGTTTTTACTGTGTTATTAGCCCACAATATTGAAAGTAGTAATGACTCTTTGATCCTGTCAAAGATTACCACTGACACTAGTGTGGTTTTGGCTCATGGTATTGGCTAAAGCTCAAACTATATAAGGAGGTGAAGATCAAAGTGCTAAGTGTACATGAGTGAGCTTAATGAATGAATACTTCAATTTGAAGTATATTTGCATGGTATGGGTTATAGTTGATTGGTTATTCTAAAATAATGATGCACCCGTGAATACAATGATGCATCAAGATCATTAGACCTGAAATGACTATGTATTGCATGATCTGTTTATGGGTTGTTTAGATCTATGGTTTGGCGCATGCTTGTTACAGTGAAGGTTATGATCCGAGTATGTCTAAAGTTCTGAAGTGTTGCATAGTCATGAATTAGTTGCAGATATATACGTGAGTTTGACACTTGGAAAGCGTGTATACACGTGGGTTTTTTTTCTGCAGAGTAGCGTATGTATACTGAAGTATGTTGAGATCTGTATGCAGGTTTGGTTTTGGATAAGCGCATATATACGCGGAAATTCCTTATGGAAAGCGCGTATGCAATACAAATTTTTGCTAAAGAATATGTCTGATCATTTTATACAGTATTGTTATGTTTATGTTGTATGTTAATGATGTATTCATATAGATCTGGGTTGTTTGAGTATTGGTGATGATGCTATTTGTATGTGATTGAAGATCAGTGATTGTTTGGTTGATTGGTGATTAAGTGATTGATTTGGTATAGTGTTACATTTTAGTTCTGGTGTATGGTATTGGGCTTAAATGAGTGTAGTGGGTTCAATATGAAAATTTGATGAAAATTAGCCTACAAGTTATGATGTGTTGAAGCAAGTGGATCCAGTGTGAAAATTTATGAAATGTGGTCCATGGTTGTGCTGAGGGTTGGACCCTTCAATGAGGGGGTTGTGCTCCCTTCCAGTGAGTGCTGGTAAAGGAGATCAGGGGGTCGTACCTCCCTTCCAGTGGGTGTTGGTAAACGAGATCTGGGGGATGGAGCTCCCTTCCAGTTGGAGTTGGAGAACGAATGAAGGTTGTATGCTTTTGCAGGAGGGTGCCTGTGTTATGGTATGAGTCTATGCTAGTACAAGATTGTAAGCAGTTTTCTATATAATGAATATTGAAGACAGAGACGACAACAGTGGTGGTTTTCTCCCACATTGAGTTTCCACCTTAAATCCTAGAATTCATGTGTGTTACTTATGCATGATGCTTTACTTTTTTCTTACTGCACATTCTTACTACTTATTAACATTCTGATGAATCAATTATTCACTAGTTAATTTAAACAAATGATGATTTAACTGAATTATAAGTTTTATGGGTATACACTAGTTTCCTTAATAATAGTAGCATACATATGCTAGTTGGCTTCAGTCAAGTCTCATACAGAATTCAAAAAGGAAAAAGAATAATTTGTGAGTTTTTAAATACTTGAATTATGAATTTTTTAAGTTGACAATTAATTGTTGGAAATACAAGTCATGTCGGCTTGGTCCAAAATTCTTGTCTCTTCATCTAATTCGTGGAGCCCTATTATGTCTATAAATAAGAGGTGTGTGATAGTCATTTTAGAATCCAAGGAGCATCAAATCATCATCATAACTTCTCTAATCCGGCCGTAGGAAAGGAGGGAAAGAAGTGAAGGTTAAGGGTTGTTTTTTAGCATGGATTATCTTCATTACCGGTCTGAGATAGTTGTAGGAACAATCTGCAACATAAGAGATGGTTTTAAGGGTTGTTTGAGATGTCGTCTTTTTGTAGGATACCTATGTTTGAGGGATGTAGAGATTAATATCATTGTAGGGGGGCGAAAGGCTTGGTTGAAGGGTGTCAAGTGTTGTTGTATCAAGCTGCAGAAAACTGGAGGAGTTCTGGGAAGTTTGGAGAAGGCTAACAGACCTAATATAATACTATACTCAACCTAGAAGGTATACCTAAACACAAGAAGCAAGGGACATCAAGACGACAGCCTTGGAGGAGGTCTGGAAGGTAGGATAATGGGTTGCATCAATGAGTTACAATCCCTTACCAGGACTATACTTGTATTGTAGTAGAACAGTCCTAAAACAAAGGTTTATTATGATGTATTTCAATTTTATTTGGTGCTAGGGATGGCGTCCTAGGTTGGACAGATTATTGCAGCCTATGGAAGCCAAGGAGGTATGGTTGACATGGCATGTTAGAAGCCCTAACCAATGGGCATATTCTGCAGTAGTACACCTAAGGAGCATATTACATCAGCAGATGATGTGTCATCTCAAGAGGAGCAGTAGAAGGGTGCAGGTATGTATGTCCTCTTAAGTTCATGTAATTTGTAGGTGGAATGGTGTCCTAGGAGAATTTTTTTGGCAACCAAGTGATTTGTATATGAAATCCTGAGAGTTTATGGGGAAATTTGCAAGTAATGATCATGGTTTTTTAACAACTTATGTTAATTTCATTAACACATTAACATGTTTTAAAACTCAATTTTGCAGAAAATAAAGAAGACATCAATACCATAATAGTACAAACAAAATAGCAAATGATGAAGGATATCAGCTCTCTTGGGCTACATCTCCTGGTCTAGCTTCCAATGTTGAACCTCTTTCATTATGCTCAAAAATATGTGTTTAAATCAAGTTAAAGTACCTATAATACTAAAACAATGTCTCCAATGGCTCCATAATGATCAAAAACCCCTAGCTAGGCTCTTTTTCCCTCAAAAAGGTCAAAAATTGATTGAGTTATGCTCCCATGAATTTTTTCTACTAATTGGCCTACAATTCGCACTCCCCTGCAATCTGTTCTACATTTTTTTTCCTTTTTCGGCCATGTGGAGAGACAAATTCACCCCGCGTAGGTGACATTACTTTTGCACTGGGTGCAATTTTTCGAATGGTTAAATGTGCTCGGTCGGCCTTTATCCATCTAAAATTGTGCCAAGTGTCGCTCTGATGGACCATCAGATGCGTAGGTTGTTGAACCAATTTCTTGTCATTTTCTGACTTTGGTTGAACCATGGGTTTCAGTGCCTAGGTTCTGCCATGGGTTGGGGTTAGAGGGAACACTACCCAATACAAGTTCTGATCCCCCCCTGTCGGCTTGACTATGGCATAATCGTTATATATGTCATGGCTCACATGACTTAACCGTGATCGTTGAACTTACCATTAGTTCCCAAACCACCCTCTGCTCATACTTTGGTTAAATTTTTATGGTAAGGTTTTGTTTTATGTATTTCACTTGGCCCATTGTTGTATCATATATTAGGTTTGGAATCTGAAATTGCAACCTGTAAAGCTTAAATAAAGCCTTTGAGCCATGTACGTTAAGAACAAATATAGTGGATATGGTGGAATTTTTGTTTGGCATGTATGAGGTCTGGTGTTTGATTCCCATGGGGTATGATCTGCCTCCATACAAAATTTTAATTAGCCATTAGGACGCCACGTGATAGCTAGGGATTGGCCCACGTGTCTCCTCATAATTGATCCACCCAATATCAAACCAATAAAACCCAATGAAACTTGAACCAGTCACGGAATTCCAAGTGTCAATTACCCATAAGCCAATGGAGGACCCAGTAAACATGCCTAGCGATGGCCCAGTCATCGTACGGATTACTGACTGGCCACCCTACAAACTCAATTTCAATTTTTTTAGTTGTTTCCCAATTCGAACAGAACGCGACATCTGTAGCATCTGATGTCGAATTTGAGTGAAATGATTTGCATTGGATTTAGGGTGACGAGATCTAAACTTTGGAGCTAATTTCGATCCAATCCGAGAACTTTGAATTTTGAGCACATTCTTGATCCATTGGATCATTCCTCCCGACTGGAAGCTTTTGGACCCCAAAATATCACTTTCCAGTGGATCAAGAAAGTGATCAAAATTCAAATTGATCATATTGTATCAAAACTAGATCCAAAATGTAGATCACATTGCCTTAAATCCAATGTAACTCGTTTCACTCAAATCTGACATCGGATGCTCTCGATATCATGCTCTATTCGAATTTGGAAACAACTAAGAAATTTTAATTTGAGTTTGCAGGGATACCCAGTCAGTATTTTGTATGCTGACTAAGTGATGATTGGGCAAGTTGAATGGATCCTCCATCAGCCTATGCATGATCGACACTTGCCATTTTGTGACTAGTTTGAATTTCATTGGGTTTTATTGGTTCGTTTGATATTGGGTGGACCAATTAGGAGGCGCCACGTGGGCCAATCCTTGGTTGCCACGTGGCCTCCTAATGGCCAATTAAAAAAATTTATGGAGGTCGAGCAACCCCCACAGGAATCGAACACCAGACCTCATACATGCCAAAGAAACCTTCCACCATCTTCTCTATATTGGTTCTTAACATACATGGTTGAAAGGTTCTATTTAAGCTTTACAAGTTGCAAGTTCGGAGGTGGGGACCGCGGTTAACCCTAGACCCCGGTCCACCAACCAAGGTCGAGGGGGCCCGAAATTTTGTATTATGTAATATATCAAATTCCAAACCTCATATATGATACACCAGCATGGCAAGAGAAATACATCAAAAAAAACCTTACCATAAAACTTTAACCAAAGTATGAGCAAAGGATGGTTTGGAAACCATCGGTAAGTTCAGTGGGCACGATTAAGTCATGTGAGCCATGAAATATCTAATGGTTATGCCATATTCAAGCCAATGGGTAGGGAGTAGAACCTACCTTGTGCAAGGTTCCTGCTAACCCCAACCCACGGCAGAGCCCAGGCACCGAAACCCATGGTTCAACCAAAGTCAAAATACAGCGAGAAATTGGTTCAACAACCTCTGCATCTGATGGTCCATCAAAGTGCGGCTTGGGGAAATTTTAGATGAATAAATATTGACCAAGCACATTTAACCATTCGACAAATTTCACCTGGTGCGGTGGTAATCTCATCGGCGCAAGGCAAATTTGTCGCTCCACGTGGTCGCAAAAGGCGTAAATTGTAGAACAGATTGCAGGCAAGTGCGAATTGTAGGATAGTTAGAAAAAAAACTTCATGGGAGCATAACTTAGTTAGTTTTTTACCTTTTTGAGGGAAGAAAGAACCCATCTTGTGGTTTTTCACCATTCTGGAGCCAATAGAGACATATTTTAGCATTCAAAGCAATGTAACTTGATGTAAACACATATTTTTGAACATAATGAAAGAGGCCCAACATTGGAAGTTGGACCAAGAGATGTAACCCATGAGGAGTGAACTCCTTCATCATTTGTTTTATTTTGTGTATTGTTATGGTATTGATGTATTCTTTATTTTCTGCAAAATTGAGTCTTAAATCATGTTAATGTGTTAATGAAATTGACACGTGTGTTTAAAAACCCTAATCATTACTTGCAAATTTCACCGTAAACTCTCAAGCTTTCATATACATATCAGTTTGGTATCATAGCTTTGGTTCTTATTTGATATGAGGAATTATTTTGCTGCAAGTGCTTTTGATTCTTACAAGGTTTAAGCTCAAAAGAGTAGAACGAAATCTTGTGGTTGAAAGTCCTCAAGTTAGGACAAGGAAAAGGAGAGCACATTTGCGACAATCTCCACCACAAATTTCACCTCAAGTTGCACCTAAAGCTTCAACAATCATGGAACATGAAGGAGAGCCTAACAATATATCAGAGGATGAAATTTCTTTCATAAAATCATTCTTTGACATGACACAAATGGTGAAAGTTATTTATGAAAAGATAAACACAAGGTTTCAAGGTGAGAGCTCCAATCCTCCAAAGGGAGATAAGCCTCCAAGAGGAGATGGGTACAAGCCTCAAAAATGGAATGGAGGTAATGGTGATAAACCACCTTTGACTCCACCATTCTCTTCACCTCCATCCTCACCACAATCTTCACCATCATCATCTTCTACATCAACCCCTTCACAAACACCTTCACATTCTCCAGAGGGACATGGTACAACTCCATTGTTGAAACTTGACATAAAACTTGAATTCCATATGTATAATTGAGAGGTAAATGCTGAGATATTATATAATTGGGTTCCTCGGCTTGAAGTGTATTGTAGGATACAAAGGATCAAGGGTGATGAGACCAAGATTCAGCTTGCTTTGTTAAGGTTGGAGAGTGCAGCACTTATTTGGTGGAAATCCAAAACACAAGAGGACATGAAGAAACATGGTAAGGTTTTATCTTCTTGGAATGATTTTGTTTCTACATTGAGAAGACAATTTTATCCATTAGCATACATGAAAAAAACTATCATGGATTGGAAAAACTTTAGGCAATTAAAGGGTGAAAGTGTGCAAAGTTATACCCAAGAGTTTAGAAGGAGAACATTGATATTGGGTGTAGATTTGACATCTCAAGATAATTTGCCGAAATACATTGGAGGTTTTCATAGCTATTTGAGACATAAAATTCTCATGTTTACCCCTACAATTTTAGATGAGGTTTGTGTATGGGCAACACATCTAAAATCAAGAGGGAAAAATGTTCCACAACAGGGAAATAAAAATCCATTTAAAGGTGGAGACAAAGGAAAGGGTAAATTCAAAGGAAAAGGGAAGAAGAATGCTTCCATCAAGAAAGAGGGAGAAAATTAACATGCAAACATTTTTCAAAGGACAGTCATGATGAAGATCATTTTTGGAAACTTCATCCTTAGACGAGACCCAAAAAGTTTAACAAAAAAGGAAAGAAAAACACAGTGGCAACTACACAAAATGATTTAGGATCTTATTTGGGAGATAAAACAAAGGTCACATATATGGGATTGAAAGGTAAGGAATCCATTGGTAGCACTAGTTCTTCAAATAGTCACAGTGAAAATCAAAGGGAAAAATAAAGAACAGATATTTCATATATTAGAGTCATCTCAAAACATAACAAGATTGACACTCTATTTGATAGTGGCTCATAAGAAAATCTCATTTCTGGAAACACTGTCAAAAACTTGAATTTGGAAACCATTCCACATCATAAACCATATCCTTTAGGTTGGGTGTGTGATAAAGCAAAGTTGCAAGTAACTAAAAATGCAAATTGAAATTTTCCATTACTGCAAACTTCGTTGATGAGGTAGAGCTTGATGTAGAGACATATGTGGTATTGTTTTGGGAAGCCCATATCTTTATGACAGGAGATTTATCTTTCATCGCCATGAAAAAAATATCACTTGTTCAAAGATGGTATTGAGTACATTGTTAGATCACATCGCAAGAAACTAAACCTTGTGAATGACGGACAAATGAAGAGACTTGTTAACTCTAGCAAGAATTGTGTACTTCTAATGATCAAATCCAAGTTTGATGTTTATAATGAAGCCTTTCAAGGTTGTGATTCAAAGTTGAAATCTGATTTGGTTGAGGTTGTTAACCAATATAATGAGATGTTTTAGGATCCTAAGGGATTGTGTCCCAAAATAGGAATCCAACATGAAATTCAGTGGCAGCAATATTGTCTTCTTCCCAACATTGGCATGTACAGGATGTCAGTGATGGAAAATTCTGAAATTAAAAAATAAATCCAAGAGTTTCTTGACAAGGGGATCATCCAGCCAAGTACTCCGCCATGCAGTTCACCTATTGTTTTAGTGCCAAAGAAATATGGAACATGGTGCATGTGTCTGGACTTCCATGCATTGAACAAGATTATGGTAAAGAACCACTACCCTCTTCCTAGAATTGATTATTTACTTGATCAATCAAAAGATGTTGTGTATTTCACTAAGTTGGACTTGAGGAGTGGCTATCATCAAATTAGGATCGTTGAAGGAAACATATGGAATACATCATTCAAAACAAAGCAAGGTGTGTTTGAATGGTTGGTTATGCCCTTTGGGTTTGTAATTCTCTCGCTACTTTCGTGTGTTTGATGAATGATGTATTGAGGCCTTTTATAGATGAGTTCGTGATAGTCTACTTATATTACATATTAATATTCAGCGAGTCCCATGAATAAAATCTCATGCATGTCAAGCAAGTGTTAGATGTCTTGAAGAAAGAACAATTGTTTTTAAAGATTTCGAAATGTGAATTTGGAAAAAATTCTTTAGTCTACTTGGGTCTGTTGGAAAAACTGAGAGGGGGGTGAATCAGTATTTATTTTCAATTGTTAATTTTACTAGTTAGATCACTTATATTTAGAACACAAAATGAACAATGATGGAATAGATACTTTTATTAATTTCTTCTTTACAATAAGTAAAGTACAATAATGATATAGGGCTCCAACCCTAGATGAAGACTCCAATCTTCCAGGCTCCAACCTTATCAATTTGAGGCACCAACCTTTAGGGCTCCAACCCTATCTCTGGTACAGGCTCCGACCTGGTTTCTTGAGGACTCCAATCCTCTAGGGCTCCAACCCTATCTTCCAAGGCATCGACCTTGTCTCTATGAGGCTCCAACCTCTTGGGCTTCAACCCTCAACTTCACTTCGTCAAAATATGTTTGGTTATTCTTCACGGCTCCCAAATTCTTCTTCAACGAGCCCTGTCGCACTTAGTCTCCACGTCACATCATCAATAACAACTTTTTCTTCTTAGAAGGTGTCACCACAGCTCTTCATCGTACCCAAACAATTTCTCCAAGGTTGCTCCATGAGGGCTTTAGAAATACATCTGGTCTCCAAGAATGCCTCCAAAAATTGCTTCTTCAAGTCTTCAATAGATCTTCAACAATATCACAAGGATGTCTGCCTTAGTAAGAGACCTATATAAACATGGAAAACCTTCAATAAGCCCACTTCAATAAGGATCAATGATAATTCTCTAATCTCAAAGACTGCTTCACAAAGGCTCCCAAAAATATGTAATTTTGTGTGCTTAAGGTCTGCTACCAAAAATATTGCAACCTGTTCCAAAAAAATTAGACCTGAAATGTGCTCAAATATGCCATAAGAAATCTATCATAACAGATTATATTATTTTCCACACGTCTCAGTTCTGAAGTTCTCCTACAGATCTGAATTTTTTTGTTCCTAAATAAGGCTCAGAACAGTCCTTTAAACACTGTCTCAAACAGGCATGAACAGGCCTTTAACTGTAGCCTAACACAAGCTTATACTGCATCCCTTCCTACAGCCTACATAGGCCTAGTGTGGCTCTTCTTTTGGCTTATACAGATCTGACAATCACAGTATTGTAGGCATTTCGGAGATAGGCCCAAAACCAGCAATCTGAAGTGTGTCTTTTTCTTTCTCCATTGTTTGTTGTAAAATAGATAATCTGAGTTTTGATGAGTTTTTTCCTCAAGATTTTGAGCTTTCACATATATTATTGCAATTCTAGATCAGCAAGTCCAAGTTTGAAAAACGTATAAATATATTTCCCAAATATATCCTTAACTGTCCTCCTCGGCCTTAGTTCACCTTCTGTGATTCTTCTCTAAAATCTTGACCGAAAATAATGGATAAAATGAAGAGTACGAATTTCTATTTATACTATTTTGACATTTGACAAAGATACATGTCTCTTAGACGACATGTCAAGCCTACACAAGTCAGCTTAGGTTGGGTCAATGTCAGAGTTAATTTCCTTAAATTAAAAAATCAATATCTCCCAAACTATTTGGAGTTTTGGGGCAAGTAAGGGCTCATTAGAAAGGGAAAAATATACTCTACAAGATGGTATAGGATCCATTTTGAAAGGTTTCCTCTAAGGTGGTGACAAGAAAAAATTATTTGTGACTTCCCTTGAATTATTTAGTGCAAAAAACGATTAGGACAGTATGGCTTATTTTTTTGGCTTCTCCATTGTTTGTCTTCTCCATTATTTGGCTTCTTCATCATCATAGGAACATGTAGGACATCCACTTCATCATGATAATGTCCATAAATGAGTGCATCATCCATATCATCACATAATGGTGCAGTGATATGTTATAGTGCAGTATTATTAGGAGAACTCCAAAATAGTTTTCCAACCCTCAAATGATATCCAACCATGATCATCATATGTCATCATCAAGTATCAAAGTGTATGACATCATCACATAACATCAAGGGTTAAGATATAGATCATCAAGTGCATGCAACATTAGATCAAGGATTTCTTAGGGCTTCTTTCATTAGTGGTTTGACTTCTTTGTGATTTGACATCTTCATTGATGGCATGACATTGTCATCTTGAACCAGAGATCTCAAGAATATTGACATCAATGACAACCTTGACCAACAGTCTCCCCCTTTGTCATGGCAATATTCTTGCCCTTCCAACATTCTCTCCCCCTTTGACATCAATGGCAACGGGGTGCTAAAGTACTTCCCCTATAAAGTTTCTTTTCTTCATCATATTTTATTCATCAATAATAATTCTTCATAAGTATGTTTCTCCCCCTGTCATGGTGATCTTCCTTTTGGGAATGTGGTCCATGATATATTGCATTTCTTCATAAGATGAACCAACCCCCCTTGCCTACATAAACTCCTTTAGATTTTTAAGAAAGATTGCTTGCCTTGTGATCAAGTGGGAGACATCTTCAACAATGGTCCATCGAATGAGTAAGGGATTATGTTCTTCAATGGAGTTGCTCCAGAGAGATGATCTATCAAAAAATAATTGTCCATCTGTGACTCATCAAGGATTTCATATGGCCCAATCACTGATAACTTCTGCAAAAATTCTTAAGAATCATAGGCTCCCCCTAACAGTGTGCATGGTCTTCTCTTTTAGCAGAGTCTCATCATCAACCATTTGGAATATCAAGGATGTCTTCATCAAATCAACAACATGGCTTGTTGGCTGGAGCTTTCAAGAGACTTCTAGATTCAACTTGTTTCCTTCTCCATACTTGTGTAACTTTCTTCTCTGGCATGGTTCTAGCTTGTGCAAGGGCCCAAGTCAAGTTACAATCATGTGCCATATGTCCAATGTTTTGGAAATTGAAGCACTCTATCTTGTTCATGAATAAGAAATCATGACTTCTTCTTGCAAAATTTCTTCTAGGATATTGACGAGGACCATTATATTTGTCTTTGTGATATTCCCTATAGTCTTTTGCCATGTGCCCAAAGTTTGTACAAGAATAGAAATATCCAAGAAATATACTTTGGTACCTGGGAGATGAAGAGTTCCTTGAAGTACTTCTGAAGTTTTTTTGCCTTGGAATTATTTGATGATTTCCTTTTGTATTATTGACATCATCTATAAATCTCCTTAGAGTAGGGTTTCTTCTAATGTCATCTTGACTCTTGCCTTTGCTGGAACTGGGAGTATCATTTCTTCCTGGCTTCCTCACATTCTTTTTGTTTGAAGCATTATCTTTCTTTCTTAAGGGTTCACCTGCATAGCCAGGACCTGATTTATCAAGGGGGGATATTAGATGGCTTAGGATGTCATCTAGGGTTTGAGAACTCTTCAAGTTCTTATTCAACGAGTCAACTTCCTTTTTAAGAGAGACAATTTCTCCTTTCAATTTTTCACAATATTCATCTTTCATGACTAGTTGCTTCTTCATTTCTTCCATCATCCTTGTTGCTTCGTTTGCTTCGATTTTAAGGGGATTATATTTGATTTCATTATGAAGATTTCTTCATTCTCCTTTGCTAGACTGCTCTCCATTTCTTCTTTTATTCTTGTAGCTTCACATGTTTCGGTCTTGAGAAGATTGATGTCTGATTTTAGTTTGAATATTTCTTCATCCTTTTCTTCTAGTTGATATTTAAGAGAGGAGACATCTTCCTTGTATTGACTAATCTCTGCTTCAATATTTTTCAAGCTCCTTGTTGGTCAATAATTGTCATTGATGGAATATAAGCCCTCTTGATGTGCTCTCTTAATGGAAAATTGATAGATGTTGCACTATGACATATGATGGCATACATGTACACTATCATATGATGGCATGATGTTGTACTATCATGATGACATGAAGACAAACCATGGTGAAGAAGCTCTAATGATCTCTTACTGCCCCAATCACCTTATGCTCTAAAATTTCATGAACTGTCACAAAGAAAAATAAATTTAGATACCTTGGAGGCATCCTTTCACAATGAATCCTAGACCATATTAAAGAGGATTTTTCCCTCTTTACAACAAGCTCTTACTTGCCCTCAAATTCCTAGTGGTTGAAGAGATATCGATTTTTTAATATTATAATATATTTTATCCCAGCCGACCTAAGCCGACTTGTGTAGGCTCATGTTCCTTGGCGAAGGGACGTGTCTTTTCATTTATGATCAAAACCAGTATATATATGACGTCTAGACTTGACATTCAATCATCTTTTTTGGTCAAGGACACAGTGAGAGCTTAGAAGCAACAGCAGTTCACAACTCATGAACTTTCAAACATCAAGAATAAGGAGCATATACAAAGCATATTTCTGAATCTACAACCTCTAATCTGAATGAGAATATAAGCCTCGGATCTGTGAGAGTGTACTAGCCTCAGACCTGTCTACAATTACAGTGACTATAGTGGCTCGTTTTTAAAAGACTGCAGGACAGAGCTTCGGACCAGTTAAATAAGGGCTTGGTCCTGTTGATTACACCTTCCATACCTCATAATTGTGTTATATAGCTCAGATAGTCACTTGACCAAGGTTATAAAACCTCACCACAGAATTTCGGAATAGTGAACCTTAAGTATAAATTCAGTGTTTCTTCTGAGCTCGAACAGAACACATTAGTGGTGTTGACCAATGCTTCTTTGGATCTCAGATAGGACAAATCTGTGGAGGATTAAAGATACAACTATGGAAAGGTCGGTGTAATAAATCTACGGTTATACAACTGTGGAATGATCATCATCATTTTAGTGATCAGAGTTCTTTTTGTGGACAGCTAGTGGAGGCATGAACAGTCAACAGTAAAGCTTGAAGTGATAGATGGAGGACTGTACAAGTTACAAAATTGAATATCTTGGACAGTGGTGCAGTTAGTGGTTTGACAGTGGATTTTTGGATAGTAAAGAATATTTAGTGAACAAATTGGAAGTCTAGAACAGACTTGTTGAGAAACTGATGTAAGTTACTTATTCATTCTATTTATTAAAAGTTGGAGGATTGGTGTCCTAGAGGTTGGTGCCTCTAAACACAAGATAACTGTAGCCTTGAGAAGTATAGGGTCGAAGCCCTAGAGGTTGGAGCCTCACCAAAGTCCAAGTTGGTGCTTGGAAACAGGTTGGTGCATGTTTCATTAAAAGAGTTGGTGCCCTTCTCTCATCTATTGTACACTATTATTATAAAGGGATTGAAGTTCTCTTTAATTCTTAATATCATTATTATATATATCTCTCTGTCTTTAATTGTGAAGAATCTAATTGGAAATAATTAACAATTGAAAAGAAATATTGATTCACCCCCCTCTCAGTATTTCCAACACTCCTAAGTCTTTGTTCAAGGTGTCCTGACAAAGTTTCTTCCATGTTCTTTGCCTTATCCAATTGATTTGTCATAGATATGAATTCTTCATGATGCTTTCTTTTGTTTTGATGAAATTCCTATTTAAGTTTGCGGGGCTCCTCATCTCTTTCTTGTACTTGAATCTTGACAAAGTAAACTTCCTTCATTGTCTTGTCATGGTTACCATCTTGCACTTTCTTCTTAAGTTCCTTTTTCCTTTTTCAAACTATTACTCTCTTCCATGGAAGCCATAAGTTTATTCAGGAGATATTCTTCAAAGTCTTCTTTTTTCTCTTCATCTTCTAGGTCTTCTTTAGCCATGTTGTCATCTCCCTTATCTTCAGCTTCCTTGATGGATTCTGGACTTCTTTCTTGTTTTCCATCATCTTCTTGACTAGAGATCATTCTCAACACTCCTTTTGAATGAAGATTATGAAGTTTGTCCCATATGACTTTTGCTGATGAACATTTTTCAAAATTAGCCTTCACAGAATCTGGTAACCCATTCAAAATTGCCTTCATTGCTCTTGTATTGTACTCCTTGGATTATTCGTCCTTCGTGTCATCAGTAATCACTAATTTCCAAACTTCAATTCCTTGAGTCTTCAAGAAATTCCTCATTCTTTCCTCCCATATATCAAAATTTCCATTGAACAATGGAGCCTTTGCAAATTGATTGACTTCAATTTCAATGGTTGAGGAAGAAACATCTTTAGGAGGATTGGAGACTTTCTTCCTTGGCTTTGCCATTTTTGCTCTAATGATTAACCTTCAAGCTATTAGGCTTTGGGTGAAGGTATTGGCTCTGGTACCAATTGTTGGAAATACTGAGAGGGGGTTGAATCAATATTTCTTTTCAATTGTTAATTTTACCAGTTAGATCACTTATATTTAGAACACAAAATGAACAATGATGGAATAGATACTTTTATTAATTTCTTGTTTACAATAAGTAAAGTACAATAATGATATAGGGCTCCAACCCTAGATGAAGACTCCAATCTTCCAGGCTCCAACCTGTAATGTGCCAAGCACCGACTTGGTCTTTCCAAGGCTCCAACCTTGTCAATTTGAGGCACCAACCTCTAGGGCTCCAACCCTATCTTTGGTACATGCTCCAACCTGGTTTCTTGAGGACTCCAATCCTCTAGGGCTCCAACCCTATCTTCCAAGGCACCAACCTTGTCTCTATGAGGCTCCAAACTCTTGGGCTCCAACCCTCAACTTCACTTCGTCAAAATATGTTCGGTTATTCTTCACAGCTCCCAAAGTCTTCCTCAATGAGCCCTGTCACACTTAGTCTCCACGTCACGTCATCAATGACAACTTTTTTTTCTTAGAAGGTGTCACCACAACTCTTCATCGTACCTAAACAATTTCTCCAAGGTTACTCCATGAGGGCTTTAGCAATACATCTGGTCTCCAAGAATGCCTCCAAAAATTGCTTCTTCAAGTCTTCAATAGATATTCAACAATACCACAAGGATGTTTGCCTTCGTAAGCGACCTATATAAACATGGAAAATATTCAATAATCCTGCTTCAATAAGGGTAAATGATTATTCTCCAAAGACTGCTTCACAAAGGCTCCCAAAAATATGTAACTGTGTGTGCTTAAGGTCTACTCCCAAAAATATTGCAACCTGCTCCAAAAAACTTAGACCTGAAATGTGCTCAAATATGAAATAAGAAATATGTCATAATATATTATATTATTTTCCATAGGTCTCAGTTCTGAAGTTATCCTACAGACCTAAATTTTTTTGTTCCTAAATAAGACTCATAACATTCCTTTAAACATTGTCTCAAATAGGCATGAGCAGGCCTTTAACTGCAACCTAACACAAGCTTATATTATGTTCCTTCCTGCAGCCTACATAGGCCTAGTCTGGCTCTTCTTGTGGCTTATACAGATCTGACAATTACAGTGTTGTAGGCATTTCAGAGATAGGCCCAAAATCAGCGATCTGAAGTGTGTCTTTTTTTTTTCTCCACAGTTTTCTGTAGCATAGATAATCCAAGTTTTGGTGAGCATTTTCCTCAAGGTTTTGAGCTTTCACATATATTATTGCAATTCTAGATCAGCAAGTACAAGTTTGAAAAATGTATAAATATATTTTCCCAAATATATCCTTAACTGTCCTCCTCGGCCTTAGTTCACCTTCTATGATTCTTCTCTGAAATCTTGACCGAAAATAATGGATAAAATGAAGAGTATGAATTTCTATTTATACTGGTTTGACATTTGACAAAGAGGCACGTCTCTTGGACGACATGTCAAGCCTACACAAGTCAGCTTAGGTCGGCTCAATGTCAGAGTTAATTTCCTTAACTTAAAAAATCAATATCTCCCAAACTATTTGGATTTTCGGGGCAAGTAAGGGCTCATTAGAAAGGAGAAAATATACTCTGCAAGATGGTATAGGATCCATTTTGAAATTTTGCCTCTAATGTGGTGAAAAAAAAAATTATTTGTGACTTCCCTTGAATTGTTTAGTGCAAAAATGATTGTGACAGTATTGCTTCTTTGTTTGGCTTCTCCATTATTTGGCTTCTTCATCATCATAGGAACATGTAGGACATCCACATCATCATGATAATGTCTAGCAATGAGTGCATCACCCATGTCATCACATAATGGTGCAGTGATATGTTATAATGCAGCATTATTAGGAGATCTTCAAAATAGTTTTCCAACCCTCAAATGATCTCCAACCATGATCATCATATATCATCATCAAGTATCAAAGTGTATGAAATCATCACATAACATCAAGGGTTAAGATCTAGATCATCAAGTGCATGCAACATTAGATCAAGGAATTCTTAGGGCTTCTTTCATTAGTGGTTTGACTTCTTCGTGATTTGACATCTTCATTGATGGCATAACATCATCATCTTGAACCAGACATCTCAAGCATATTGACATCAATGACAACCTTGACCAATAGGGTCATAATGTTAGAGGAGGTGAGTTGAAAATATATCCCTCCAAGGTTGATGTCATTTTGAATTGACCAAGGCCCAAAAAAGTGACAGAGGTTAGAATTTTTTTGGAAGTAGCCCAATACTGGAGAAATTTTATTACAAACTTTTCTTCTTTCGCAACTCCATTTCATTCATTGATAAGTGTGAAGTAGGTTTTTTAGTGGGGAGGTAAAAATCAAAAATAATTTTATGCATTAAAGGAAAATATCAGTTCATCTCTTGTACTTGCACTTCCTGACTTGAGACAGTCATTTGAGATATAGATTGATGCAAGTGACTATGCCATGGGCGCTGTTATCACTAAAAAAAAAATGAATTAAAAACATGGTATGTCAAGTCTATTTTGATCATGGTCTAAATAGTTTTGAAAGTCATTTTAGAATGGTTAAGGGTATTTCAGAGTTTTAGAGGTTTAGTGTTCACCATAAAAATTCAAATAAGGTCTTTATAGGTCCATTCCATAGTCAAAAAGTTCACATTTTTCATTCAAGGGTCATCTAAGTAATTTTTGGGCAAATTTTCTGCAATTAGCCACAAATCCATAGTTTCGTACCGCTGTTAGTTCAAAAAGTGAGTTTTGCGCTACGAAAGAGCTGCTACTTTTGTAGCGCAAAGTGCGAAAATTACACTATGAGCGCTACAAAAGTGCGGTTTTTTAGCTTTCGTGTCAAATAAGCCGGGATCTGTCAGTTTCTGTTGGGGAATGACATGATAGGGGTATGGTGAGTCAATTAGTTACCAGATTCGATGTACTTACTTGTCCTTCAGTCATCATAGTCATGATAGGATATCAATCAAACATCATTTGGTCATGAGGTGACATCTCAAATTCAAATTTTTTTCCTAATTGAGTCATCTCTGTTTCATTTACCTTCACATATGTTCTCCAAGCTTTGAAGCAGTAAGGATAAGCTTGTGGTTGTTCTTTTCAAAGACAACTCTCACCATTATCAAGCGAGGTTGCTCATCATATAAAGCGAGGTTGTTCTACATGTTCAAGAGAGGTTGTTTTACAGGTTTTAGAGAAGCTAACAAGTTTTATTTTCAAGAAACATGGCAGAGGAGAAGAAGGTCTACAGAGGGGGACATTGTCTAAGATACAAGCCTGAGAATGCAGATGTTGTTATGGAGGATCAAATGGTAATCGAGGCTTTTAGCAAAGCTAGTTGTCTCAAATTTTGTGAAAAGCTGCAGGGTTGCCACACTCAAGTGTCCAAAGAGTTTGCTTTACATTTCAGTGGAACCACTACCAAAGTTGGAAATGATCAATATGCCAGTTACACCTTAGATTATAGTTGTTGTGACAGAGATACCAAGGGGACAGCAATCTTGATTTAAAGGTTTTAGGTTTGACATGGAGCCATGCATGGATTTTATGAAACCTAAACATGTAGACATGGACTTGAACAATGCAATACCCAGAAGCTGCATCAAGGACAACTATGCAAAGTTGTTATTCAACATCCAAAGATATTTCACATGTGAAGGTAGGTACCATAAAGTATACACTTATCATTTCAAACTATTGTTGCATTTCACAGGTATGATATCATTAGATTTACCATTTTACTTGCATAGAAGTCTTGCCAAAATGGTTGACAAAGTCCAAGCTAAATCTGATGGACGTGAAACATCTCTGTTTCATCACGGTTTGATAATATTATTGGTTTTAAATGAGCTTCATAAAATAAATAGGGATTGGACTTCCTTTTTATTTATGATTGGATTTGAAATGGAAGCCCTAACCCCAGCTAGAAACCCTAAGATCAAGGGGAATCCTTCACCACCAATAGAAAAATCCAGTCAGCCAGTGGTTACTAAAGCAAAGAGGTTTGTGAAGTTGAAACCAAGGAAACAGGTTGAATATAGAACTGAGAAAGCATCAGTGCTTGTTGCAGAAACCCCATCACCTACAAAATAGAAAGTAGAAAGGGTCAAAGAAACAAAACAAAAATAGGTGGCCAGTAAGCAAGAGATCCAGAGAAAGACAAGAAGTCAAGTAGTAGCATCAAAGGGAAAAGTAGTTATTTCAGTGACAGAGGACAGCCCTATGATGAAAGGAAATTTGGATGATATACTTCATGCAATTGATATAGAAGAATCACCTATTGTACAGGCAGATTTCATTGAAGTGGATGAACCCAAACAGAGAAAAATGAAATCAGCAAAGAAATTGGAATTTGAAGGTGAGAATGTAGCTTTTGTTTTTCAAGCTAGGAAACCTTTAACCAGGCATGAAAAGAAACTCCAAGAAGGCAGTAAATATATCCAAGTAACTATTGAAGCAGCCAAAGTCCCTAAAGAGGTGGTTGATCTCTCATCACCTATAGTGGAGCATGCAGCCAGCAAGATAGAGAAGGGAAAGGAACACATGTCAGAGTGTCAAATGTTGGAAGAAAGGTTGAAGCTAGAAAATAAAGAAATGGAAATGATGAGAAATATGGCAAGAAAGCACAGCATTGAAAAGACAGAATTCAAGAGGATGAAAGTTGTTTGGGAAGGTCAAATAGTTGCTAGGTCAGAGATCCCAAGCAGTGCACAGCAATTCTTTACATGGACAGTTCCAGCCATTAAAGAAGCAAAATTTGTTAGAGTGATCAACAGCCATTTGAGAGCTAATAATAGAAATATAAGAGGCCAAGTGGAAGATTTAGAGCTATAATTAAAACAGTCTCAAGATGAACTAAAGAGCAGAGGTACAAAATGACAAATTCAAAGAAAACTCAAAATGGAAAATGAGGATTAAATTTTACGAAGGTTATGTTTTTAGTCCAAATAAATGATAGTTTTGATGAATCCAATGATTTTATGAAGCTTTGGGACCTTTTTGTTTTAAATTTTGTGAAAATCTGGTTAAAACTTCTTACACAGCAGTTTCGTAGCGCCTGTAGTGCAAAAAGGGTGAAATGCGCTACGAAACTGTTGTAGCATCTTTTTCACCCTTTTCTTATCAAATTTTGGAGGGAAGACCATGTAATTTGATTTGAAATTTCTAAGGGAGCTATGTCAAGTGAATATCAAAGTAATCCTGAAAGAAAGGAAGCCAAATTTTGAAGGAAAATGGGTGAAAATACTACGCTACGAAACTGTGCTGCTTTTGTAGCGCGAGTCTGTTTTCACTATTTTGAGAAGTTCGAAGTGGTTTTACACAGCTGGCATGAAGGAATGACTTGGGACATATTCTAATCATGTTCCTGACATCAATTAGCCTTGAATTTATGGGTTAGAAGTGGTCAGAATATCTCAAGAAACTAAAAGAATCCTAAGCCTAAAAGAAGGGGAGCAGTTTCCTAAATTGCAGGAGATCAACATCATCAACATTATGGTCATAAAAAGTTGGAATTCATCATTAGGATTCGACTTAATGGAAATATAGGTGGAAAATGATGTAATTAATTTTAGATAAAGTTGTTTTGAGTGGAATCAAAATATTTCTAATTCTATTTGTAATAGGACTCTATATTAGTTTTACAACTGTGTTTGTAATAAATACCATGTTTATGGTTAGAATAGGTGTCAAAGCATAGGAATTCGATGTATCTATTTGTGGATAAGCTTATCTTATGATGTAAATGATCTATAAAATATCAAGGATTCGAAATAGAAAGGGTTGGACATTTGTTAGCAAAAAGACTATGTTTTTTGTAAGTGACTGTTTTCAGCCTAATACAAAATTTCTACTTAGAAAACTCAAGATTCATAAGGAGTTCTTGTATGTTCTTGTTCTGATGGCATCTTTTCAATATTCTATTATAGTGGTGTTTTCTTATGTTACTCAGAATTCATCAATGATGCTCTGACTTCCTTCATAGACAAATTGACTGTGTGTTTCATTGTTCTACATGTGTATTCCTTGACTTGAACTCTGATATGCCTTGACTTCCATGCTAGGTAGATTATTTTGGTTTTTCTGAAGCCATTATGACTCCATAAGCCCAATGTGCACTTTCTAATGTGATTACAACGAGTTTATATCATTTATCTATTTTTATCCCATATAGAGTTAGGCATCTACATATTTATCAAAAATCATAAACCCTTGAGAGATCCCTCTCAGGTTGAGGGGGCTAAGCCTCAGCCAAAATATTGGTCTGAAACAGTTACATGAGATTAACTTGATTGGCAGCAAATCAGGTCTGATTTTGTGATAACAAGCGCAGTCCTAATGCAACATGGTAAGCCCATCTATTTTCATTCAGAAAATTTTAATGGTGCAGTGATTAACTATCCTACATATGATAAGTAATTGTATGGATAGGTGAAAAGTGTGAAAAAGTGGAAACCCTACTTAATGGGTAAGGAAACAATCATTCACATGGATCATCAGCCATTGCAATTCTTGAAATCACAAACAAATTTGCAACAAGCAAGGCACCTTCGATGGATGGGATTTCTTCAACAATTCCACTTGGTGATAAGGTATAAGAAAGGTATCTATAACAAGGTTGTTGGTATGCTTTCTAGAGCAATTGTTAGTGCATCCATTGTTATTAAGCATAATTGTGTCATGCATGAGAGCTATATTGAGCTATATAATTTAGATAATGATTTCAAAGATGTATATGCGACTTTGCGTCAAGGTAACCAAGTAAAGGAATTGGATTATCATGTGCATGATAACTTTTTGTACCATCTTGGTAAGCTTTATATTCCTTAGGGAGAGAGAGTCAACATCATAAGGGAAGCACATACTTCTCTTATTGCTGGTCATTTTGGTGTAGGTAAGACAGTGGCACAATTACAAAGGTATTGTTACTGGCCTCGTATGCTTGAAAGTGTGTCACGATTTGTAAGAGGATGTTCATTATGTGTTGTCAGTAAGCCTAGCAATAGAAATTTGGGATTGTATACACCACTTCCAGTACCTTATCGTCCATGGGAGAGTGTTTCTATGGATTTTGTAGGAGGTCTACCTATGTCTAGGATAGGTCATGATTATATTTATGTAGTTGTGGATAGGTTCAGAAAAATGTGCATTTTTATGCCTTGTAAAAAGCAGGTTATAGTTGAAAATACTGCTCAGTTATTCTTTTAGAATGTATGGGTGCATTTTGGTTGAATGCATCCATTATTAGTGATCGATATTATCGTCAAGTGTGTGGGACTCATGGAAACCAAATTGAAAAAGAGTACAGCATTCCATCCACAAACAGATAGCCAACGAAGGTGGTGAACAGAACAGTGATACATCTTCTTCTTGGGTATTGCAGCAAGCATCCTAAGTTGTGGGATGAAAATTTGCACTATATTCAGCGTGCTTACAACCGGACCAAACATTCATCGACTCAAACATTTCCATTTGAGGCATGCTTAAGATATTTTCCCAAATCTCCTTTACATTTTATCTTTGAGAAATATGTCTCTATTGATGCTCATAGTGACATAGAAAAACCAAGAATATTCATTGAACAAGTTCAATTAGTACATCAAACAGTTAAGGAATATTCAATTCAAGTACAAGACAAGACATGATAAGCATCGTGTGGATCACAGATTCCAAGTCAATGATGAAGTTTAGTTTCACATTAGCGAAGAGAGACTCCAAGGAGAATGTAAAAAGCTAAAATCAATTTGATATGGTCCATTCAAAATTCTGGAAAATATTTCTAAGAATGCCTTCAGGTTGGATTTGCCTTCATGTATGAAAATTTATGCAGTTGTTAATGTTGAGAATTTAAGATTGTATGAGCCTCCTTTGATTGAAGATCGAGGACAGAATGTTCAGATTCCTTCAATTGAATATTTCTCTCTTGAATATCTTGAATAATTGCAGTAAGACACCATTCTTGACAGAAAAAAAAGGACTTCAAAATGAGAGGATGTGGAGTACCTTCTTGTGGGGCTCAAGGGAAAAAATCCAAGCAAAGCCAAATTTTTTGAGATTGGAAAGATGAGGGAATTGTAACCTCATCTGTCTGTTAACTAAAAGTGATCTTTTGGGGTCCAAAATCTTCCAATGGGGAGGAATGATCTAGTGGATCACCAAGGGGAGGGGTTTCCTAGATGATTGGATTCCCTAACTAGGATCATATGCTACAATGAGGGTTGGTCACTCGTGGATTTTTGGAGGGCAGTGTGAGGGTGGACCAAGTGTGGAAGATATTGGGAACTTATGGTCTGGTGGAGGACAGTGTGATAGTGTCCAATTTGGAGCCCAATGTGCAACACTTTGATGGAAAAAAGTGATTGCTAGAGTGGTAGTTGTTGAGCTCAATGGTATGATCAACAAGGAGTAGTTTGTGGAGCATGAGACTTGTGTGTGAAGGACTTCTACAATAGATGATGGGTAGTCCTCCTAGCCCATGTTCATTGTGGGAGATGGGCATCTTGCAGTAATAGGTGGCAGCCCTCCGTGCCCTATGTTGGTCTTCAACGAAGCAGCGTAGGAAGACCATAGCGGGTTGAAGTCCCTGAGTAGTTGAGGAGTAGCAGTGGGAAAATTGAGGGTTGTTCACAAGTGGAGTTGTGAAAAAATTGACAGGAGTCTCGATGTTTTGTGCCCTTGTACTGATAGTCGAGTTTAGTGTTTGGATGGACTTGGAGCTTTAATAGAGGCAGGACCTGTAGATCGAGAGACGAAGGAATAGGCAGGTACAAGGTATGACCGAGAGGAGCTGAGAGAGTCGATTGCATCAGCCATATGGTCAGAGTATCTTGCTGAGGGCAGATTGGTCGTCGATGTATTGATACCAAGCCCCAGTTTGTATCTTTTACTAGTGGATTATTGAGGGTCATTATCCTTGGTACGGGAGCCCTAAACTCTTGTATTATATTTTGTTTAATATAACGAAGTTGGGTTGAAAATTTTAAAATTTTTCTATATTCTATGCATGTGTGATTACTGTTGTTTATATTTTTTTGTGCAAAGTAGTTCTGTTGAGATTCTTGGTTTGGTAGTGTCATAGATTTTAATATTCTACCCTAGACACAAGATCATGGAAATTCAACAATTTGAAGGCTCGAGATCTAGTCATGATTTCATGTTGACTTGGATTGCCACATCATCTGTCCACGCAAGCTTCCACATAAGCATCACGTGTTCCTTGTGCTTCATTGCTCTATCCTAATTACCTACATGTCCTACTCAATCATATGCCTATCACATGCACATTATTCAACCTCAACCAAACTACCAATAACACAAGCCCCCCAACAATAGTTTCAATCTTGGGGTAAGGATGACCCCACAATTAATCTGCACCATCGATTGATGCTATGCAATTTGGAATGAACCCTAACCGCCTCCCCCCCCCCCATTAAACTTAAACCATGAGGGGGGGCCCACAATTAATCTCAATAGTTATATCTTGCATTATGCATATTTCTCCCAATTAACTTACATGTTACTTAATGAAAATTCCTGGGAAAAAAGGTGAAATCACTCTTCATGGGTGCAAGCCAATCAAAGTGATTTCACTATGTTTAAGAAGGGCTCAAACACACTTTAATTGTGGGGAAAAACCATTGGAATGATACCACCAACAATGTTCCCCCCTGCTCGTTAAAAATTGATCATGATGGGGTATTAAAGTTGATCTTGACCATTAGATCTCACATTGTCGTAGATCAACATTTATCCACCCATTAAACCTGCACTGGACCTTTTTACAATTTTCAAAGTATTTTTCAAAAAATGGTCGAAAATTTGGGAATTATTCCCAAATTTTCCCCCAAGTATTCCATGATTGGCCTTATCTTTGGCCCCTGCCAAGAACCTTTAATGTCTTATGTAATCAATTCTTTTAATTTCCTTCCAATTTCCTCACTTTCCTCATAAATTTCCCCAATTCCACTTGGAACATTTTGACAAACACATGGCAAGCATCCACCTACCAACATTTGTTCAGGAACTTTTCCTGCAACATGTAATTGTCCATTTCTTCATTCGGCTCATACAAGCCCAGTGTTGCATCATGGACTCTAATACCACCTATAACATACCCTAGCCACCTTTCATATTTTTCTAGCCTCTGCTGAGGCCAATTCCATGCCAGTTACCTCTAGTAACTTGTGACCTAAAACTTCTCTCCTTTCCTCTAAGAAAACATGTATAATGAATGTGTACTAAACATATACTAAAATGAAACACACTGACACATGCATATTCTAGCATCATTATCTTCCTTCAATTGACATTTAGTTATAATTCACTAACATATATCTATATATAAACATTACAGTGGAAATAAATATGGAAGATAAATACAATTTGTGGAAGTTGGTTATAGGCCTTTGACGTTCCACCCACCATAGACCATGTTGCTTGTTTTATTTCAAGAACTGGTCACCTTCAAGCTGTGGTTTTGAATCCATGAAATTGATCTTGCCTAAATGATGGTACAAGCTCGGTACCAACAACCACCATCCAAGGTACCAAGCCCAATAGCCTTGTGGCTTCTAGGAGTTCCACTACCTTCACAATAATTATAGGTGTCCTTCCAAGCCTCACACAGCCAAGGTACCAATCCCAGAAACTTCTAATTAGTAGTATTGTAGGTTCCAAGGGTTCCACTTCCCTCACAGACCTTCAAGGTTTCACATCACCAAGTTACCAAACCTAGAAACCACCAACCAGTGGTCTTGTGGATTCCAGGAGTCCCATGCCCTCATAGGCTTTCCAGGTACCCTTCCACGCCTCACACGGCCAAGGTACCAAGCCTGAAATATTCCAACTAGCAGTCTTGTGGCTTCCGAGAGTTCCACAAGCCTCACGAGTCTTTCAGGTAACCTAACAGGCTTTCATTTTATCAATGTCACCATCCTTCCATGGCCATCTATCCAAAATCATGAACATGAACCATTATGTACTCCACAACAATATAGCAACCACGTGCATAATTCCCCCTTAGTGCCAAAACATGCCTCTTGTTTGCCACCTATAATTCACCCAAGCCACCTCATGGGTCTAGGGAGTTTTTTTTTCCTTAGCTAATTATTTGTGTTTCCCAAACATCAAATAATTGGTTAAGTTTTTCTCCCAAAAATATCCCAAAGCTACAGTGGGGCTTGATGGTGAAGTCTTTAGTGAGTCCTAGTATACATATTTGATGTAAAATACCATACTAAATCGTGTCTAAAGTTTCACAAAATTTGGTTATGTGTAGGGGTTAGTTTTAAATTGTCAAAAGTTCCCTGCTAAATGGGAATTTTTATGTTATATCTAAGACTTTTGTGATCCATAATGTAGATAAATTTCTTTCGGATTAATCACAAAATTAGGATTTTTTATGTAATATCTTATGTAAAATGTAAACAATTCTTGTTTATAGAAGTTGAGGGGGTATGAGTACTTGAAATTACACCTCAACTCCTAAAATTTCTATCTAGACATACTTTAAGGGTGGAAAAATATGTTTAAACCTCTCTAGAGTCATATTTTCTATTTTCCGACAACAAATGGAAAAATAATTAGCTGGAAATTACTCAGAAAATTAAAATGAGAAAAAATAAAATTCTCTCCAAGTGAAAAAGACATTTTAAAAAGGTTGTGGACTTTCCCAATAAAGGAATCTCCATTAATCAAGCAAGGAAAAGTCCCACAAGAAATTTTTTGGTTCAGAAAAAGAATTATTTTCCCAGAAAATCAATTTTTTAATGATATGGTCCAAGTTGATTAAGTTGAATGAGAAACATTCGATGAGAAAATTTGGAAAAAAAAAATATTTTTTGGACCAGGATCAATATTTTGGGTCAATCTAGCTCCATATTTAGAGATCAATATTTTTCCTCAATATCAGTGCAGACATTAAGGGATGGGATTACTTAGACATGGATCAAGATTTAAACTAGTTGTTTTCTTGTAGGATCAAGTCAAATTTGTGCAATTCATTGGACCTAGCCGTTTTCACTTGGAGAGGGATCTAAATGTCTCATTTTTTCTATAAATTGAGCTCAAATCTCTTCATTGTAACACATTATAAGTGAAGTGACATTCCTAAATCTAATTAATAATTCAACTTCACATTAAGAGCATTTTATATTAAAGAACTTGTGTTATTTCCCTAATGCTTCGTTTCATTAAACAGGTGTGCTCAAAGTGATCTTAATCATAAGTGGATTATTATTTCTCTCTTTGAAGCATTGGGTTCTAATGGTTTCTCATTGAAACATTTCATTAACATTTAATTTCCTTCCAATTTCCTCAATTTCCTCATAAATTTCCCCAATTCCACTTGGGACATTTTGAAAAACACATGGCAAGCATCCACCTACCAGCATTTGTTCAGGCACTTTTCCTGCAACCTGTAATTTTCCATTTATGCATTTGGCCCATACAAGCCCAGTGTTGCATCTTGGGCTCTAATACCACCTGTAATATGCCCCAGCCACCTGTCATACTATTCCAGCCTCTACTAAGGCCAATTCCATACCAGTTATCCCTAGTAACTTGTGACCTACAAATTTTCTCCTTTCCTCTAAGAAAACATGTCTAATGAATGTGTACTAAACATGTGATAAAATGCAAAACATAGACACATGCATATTCTAGTATGACTATCTTCCTTCAATTGACATTTAGATATACTTCACTAACATATATTTATATATAAAAATTGCAACGAAAATAAATATAGAAGATAAATATTATCTTTTAATTCATGTAAGTTGGTTGTAGGTTGTTGATGTTCCACCCACCATAGACCATGTCGCTTGTTTTATTTCAACAATGAGTCACCTCTGAGCTGTGGTTTTGAATCCATGAAATTGATCTCACCCAAATCATGGTACATGCTCAGTACCAAAAACCACCAGCCAAGGTACCAAGCCCAGTGGCCTCCAACCAATAGTATTTTGGCTTTTTGGAGTTCCACTACCTTCACAAGTATCCTAGGTTCCCTTCCAAGCCTCACACAGTCAATTTACCAAGCCCATCAACCTCCAACTAGTATTCTTGTAGCTTCCAAGAATTCCACTGCCCTCACAGACCTTCAAGGTTTCACATCACCAAGGTACCAAACCTAAAAACCTCCAACCAGTATTCGTGTGGCTTCCAGGAATCCCATGCCCTCATAGGCTTTCCACGTACCCTTACAAGCCTCACACAGCCAAGGTACCAAGCCCGAAAGCCTCCAACTAGTAGTCTTGTGGCTTCCAGGAGTTCCACTACTCATGAGTCTTTCAAGTACCCTTACAAGCTTTCATTTTGTCACTGTCACCATCCTTCCATGGCCATCTATACAAAGTCATGAACATGAACCATTTTTTACTCTCACAACAATACAGGAACCACGTGCATAATTCCCCCTTGGTGCCAAAACATGACATATTTTTATGCATGCCTCTTGTTTGCCACTTAGAATTCACCAAAACCACCTCATGGTCTTGGTTATATGCATGGGCCCATTTTTAATGATTATTTAAATCTTATGAGCCCTTTTAAGTCATCTAGAGAGTCTCAGCCCCCCATTCTCATTTATTCTTTTAGTATGCATCTTTTTTATTTTATTAATATGCATGTGTTACATGATTACATTACTAGGCCTTCTAGCCTCAAAATATAAAACATGTGTACATGGTCATACCAACCCTAAGAGACATAACACTCATGCACACGAGCACAACAAACCCTATAACACATATGCACACATACACATGGGTACCACGGCCTCAAAAGATGTCTTCGACTCACTTGCCTAGTTTTGCATATACATTATATTTACATTCCAAGGGTCAAGTAGGGGTGTTTTATCTGAATATGGGAAAAAAATTTGTTGCTATGCAAGCCTCATCAGTAGTAAAAATTTGTTTAAGGATCGTCTCATGTTAACCATTTGTGAAGGTGTTTATGTGTGTAGTTTCATGTGTTCTTGATGATCAAATTATGAGTTAATTAACAATTAAAAACTCATTTACAGAAAATGAAATGTAGAAACATAACTCACAGCAATCACATAACACAATGGATGATGATGGAGTTCACCCCTCATGGGCTACATCTCCATGGACCTGCTTTAACAAGCTAGGCCCTCTTGGGATTATGAGTAAAATGTCTAATTACAAGCACCACTATTGCTCCAATGGTTTTTCGGACTGCACCATTGGCTTCAAAACACTAAAATACCCCAAAAATGACTATTCAATCTCTGAATTTGGTTCACAACTCCTCTAGGCTTGACCTCCATCCCTATTGGCCATGGGCTTGTTTAATCTCCAAAGTGACAAAAGAACCTTCAGATGTACTCCAACGTCTCTATAAACTGTGCAACTGTATTCAGAGAAACAAATACATCAAAAATTGATTATTCACTCACTAAAATTGACCTTCAGCTGATCTAGGCATGGCCTTCCCTCATGGTGGCCCTAGGCTTCAAAATTCTTCAAGTGACCAAAAACACTTGTAGATGAGCTCCATTGACTCTGCAAGTTGTTCCAATGGATTCATAGCATGCCAATCTGCTAATAATGACTATCCTTGAGCAAAAATTGGTCGAAAATTAACCAAGATGGGCCTCATTAAAGTTTCCCCTATATTTTGCCTCTAAATCTGGAAAATTGTCAGTTAACTCCACCAAATCTGGAAGTTCCGCTAAATTTGGGGAATCTGCTAAAAATCCGCCAAATTAAGTGTTGAATTAATTAGATGATAAGCATGCTTAACTTTTGATAATGGCGCACTAAACCTCAATTATCGGAAGTGCTTGCCTGAGGTCACATGGTGTGGTTCCATGAGGAGGAGGGCTAGCCCGCTCCTTCCTCTGCCCTCGAAATCTGCAAAATTTTTAATTGAAGTTCCTGTGCATACCTTTTCAAGTATCAAGGTGGTGGTGCATTGGTGGACAGTGTTAGTTGCATGGGAGAGGTCATAGGGTCAAACCCTAACTTAGCCCCTTCTGGCTCGTTTTTGCACATCCAACACATTTAAAACCCAACATATTTTTAATATGCTTCAATACTTTGGAAACGGACTTTGGGTTTAATATAGACCCTCGAACCATATGTTAAATATGAAAATTTTCCCACTGTATGGTATTTGATAGATATTAACCAACGGACCATTGCAACAAGTTTTGCACCAAACTTTAATGCCATCAAAATTAATAAATAATTCGGATTTTGATTTTAGTTTTAAAACAATATATGTGGAATTAACAATAAGGTTTTCTTAAATCAAATTAAATAACTCTTTTCTTTAGGTCCGATAGACCAAATATTGGTCTCAGTGAACGTGAACCATCATCATCATCATCATCATGATTATATATATATATATATATATATATATATATATATATATATATATATATATAATTTAATCCAACATTTAAAAATAAAAATAATTCCAACACATGCATTCACATTCAACTTTGGAAGATATTGGAGGATATTGGGAAATGTTTACCTTGACACACCAAACCGGTGAATCCCACAATGACACTTCTCACAGTCCCATTGGACTAAAAACTTAAGAAGATTCTTTGCATGCTGACTAGACTGTCATGTCATCAGTTGTACTTGTTCTGCAATATTTAAAAAAAAATTGTATGTTCTGAACAGCGATCAACAAACCATAACTCCTTCATCCAAACTCAGTTTTCATAACAAAATGAGTTGCGTTGGATTCCTTGCAACGGGCCGGTCGCTTTCATTCTTATTTGGTGAAATTCTAAGCACTTTCATTTTTTAGCTAATTTTTGCCCCTGAACCAAATTATGATCAGTGTTACACAGTGAAGACAACGTATAAGACAATATTTGATGATCCTAAGACTAGGTATCCTTTGTATGTGTGTGTGTGTGTGTGTGTGAGAGAGAGAGAGAGGGAATAATTATAATGAAATGGGACCATGAAAGGTTCTAGACAATACTAGAAATATAATCACTCAATATATAGGGCTTAATAAGGGGTTTTATGGTTAACATGTGGCTTATACAGGGCTTAACATCATGTGATTCATAATATGTTTATGGTTAACATGTGGCTTATATAGGGCTTAACATCATGTGATTCATAATATGATCAAAAATTTAATTTGAACACTAATTAAATTCAACAATCTACTTATTTGATTAAGATCATAAGGACAATAGTCACTGAATGTTTGAGATTGACATAAATATCATGTCTCTAACTCAATTAACCAATGGTGTATGGTTGCTGGTGCAGGGTGGTTGGCATATTCATTTTCTTAACAATCTCTATTGAGACCAATTTATTATTTTTGTTGTTACTAACAATGAAACACAACAATGTCCCCTTCATGTGCATTTACCAGTGGAAGAGATGCTCACCTTCATTCAGTTTCTTTTATTATTTAGGTTGCATATTTGTGGTGGTGATAGTAGCATTGGATTCCATATCTATGATATTTTATCCCCTATACATTAGATCTAGTGGCATCAAGGATGAATAAAATTCTTATACATTCAACTCAACCAATAAGCATTGTCTAGTAAAACATTCCTCACTCTTGTGCTAAGGGATTTTACGAGTATCACACAATTTTCCTCTATCCTCCAACATCCTATGCTTCTTCTTTGCATAATGCTTGTACTAATTGTCTTGAGATTAGTTATACTTGCTCTCTACTTTTTTTTAGAGTTATGGCAACATTTACCATTCCTTTGTTATGGTGGATTTCTAAGACCCAACTCTTTTTTACCATTGAGCCAAACAAATTCTTCAATATTAACAATAGAATGGTAAATTGCTCCTAGCAAATAGATGTCCAAAGACTTCATTTATATATGGAAATATTTATGTTGAGGCACTACATTGCTTGAGAACCAATTATTGCTTGGAACCTTTATACCCAACTATGTATGCAAGGTGTGAAGGGTGTTGGTGTATTTCAACATTGTTTAGGCTTTATGCTAATGCAAGATCATCGATCTAGTGTATTGGTTTTCATATTTTCCTACAAGAAATACTCCTCCAAATGGGTTTTATCAAATACATTTTAGAATCATCTCTAGCATTTGCGCACAATAAGTATCCCTGCCAATATTTAACAAGGGGAATGGGCTTTATGTGTCTAAAGGGAATATTATCGCTATTGGAAAAGTTGTGAATTGAGAAATAATCATCTAGCATAGTTAACCATCTCTCTAAAGCTTCCACATATATATTTACTTTAAATAGAGGGATATCAAAATTAAAGTGTTCATTGAAAGGTGGCATTCCTTGAAAATGACTACTCGTTGAAGGTGCCTTTTTCATTGTTGGGAGATGCCAAGGAATCTAGGTAAAATGATTTATCATCTCTTTCCTTTAGTGCTTAAGGGTTCCCTTTAAGCAACAAATTTCTTGGATCTCTTATTCAATCATCTTTCTTTTGTTTGTCTACCATACAAGGTTTTTTCAGTCAATGAGGAAGATCTTCACTATAGTGGGTTAGCTTGAGATCTAACTCTATATACCCTAATCTCGTAGGGAGAGATGTATAGAAAAACAACAAAGAGCATAGTTTTGCGATTACAACTAATTTGGAGTGGTTTGAAAACAAAACAAAAGGATGTAGAATATTTCAAAAAGAACATAAGCTACAATACTAAAAGTAGATCATTCCAATGAAAATAAAATTCTCTTTATAATCAATGGTGAAAAGCATTACAATGTACATAACGATTTATAGTGGCTAGAATTGTGGTAGTGTGTATTTAAGAAGAGAAGAGATGGATGCTATCATTCCCAAGAAATCCACAACAATCCATTTAAAGTTAAAACAATGTTTTATAATAAGGTCAAAGACCTAAGCGGAAAAAACATAAGATGCAATAACCCTAACTCTAGCATGAAATTAGCGATGAGTGAGAAAATTGACAAAAACATATGAGTTGTTCGAAAAAAAAAGGGGAACCTTCATAAGATCATAAATTTTCACCTAGTGCTCTATTTTTGGGTCTTCTTTAGCTCGTTGAAAATATTGTGCATTAATTCATCCCCATCCACCAAGTGTAACATGCTTGAGAAATGCACGGGAAGACCTCCAAACATTGAACGAAATAACATTACCTTCAAACAATAAGTATCATAATTGTTTTTAGGATGGCCAATGAACTTTGATCACTATGAAGTGAAAGGAAATAATGAAAAATTAGGATAATGGTGATCTTGCAAAATGGGGAAAAAATTCTCTAAACTCTAAAATTTCTCAGTAATTACAAAAAGGGACAATATAATGCAAATGTTATATTCTAATAATTTGAAATACATATTCGCAACCCTAAATCCAACAATCTAGAGGTGAAGAGGGACACGTAGATGAGTCTTTCACCTACAGATTGATGTGAAAATGTGGAAGTCAGTCCTACAAAAAAATAGTGTTGTACATGTGTAAAGGTCTGATGCAAAAAGTCTAATTGTTGAAAGGACATTATGAGGACCAAAAGAGGGACATGTAGTTTAAAAGTATGGATTTTGGAAGAAGTGGACATGATGTGGAAAACCCAAATTCTGAGAATTTTCCCAAGTATAAGAAAGTTCAACCATATAATATTAGTGTTTTGAATATTGAGAAGTTGGAAAAGGAACAAACTACTGGAAATATAATAAATTAATAGGTAATTGAGTATCGATGTGGCAGATGGTGTTTATTTAATCGAATTGGCACAGTAGAAGCAAGAAGTTTTCATTAGAGATGTGCTGATAGAAAATCCAAAAAAAAGTATGAAGGAAAGAAAACTCAAGTTGCATGTGCCAAAATCGATTAACAAGATTAATACATCACACCAAAGAACCTATAAGTTTTTTTGCCATGTGATACATAGTTTCAATTCATAAAGGATAGAGGATGCATACACATGGAAGCATGTTGCATAATTGTCATGAATGATCACTCGAGATGTAGATACATAGAAGCCTAGAGTAAAAATTAACTAAAATGCACCCTTTTCGAAGAAAATAATTGTTCCACCAAGATAATAGTTATGCTCCCAATTCCACGATTCTCCAGAAGGTTTTATAGGTTTCTAAATCCACCTAGAATCTTAGAAAAATATGAAGCTCTAAATCTGTGAGAACTATAAATTATATTTTGTCTAGTTGCCTCCAGGGTAATTAGAAAAGGCATGTTTAAGTTAATCTTTTGACAAAGACAACACACAGATACACATTGGAGATCTAATACAAAATGAATATAAATTGATCAAATAATATCATAGACAGATTGAGAAAGGATGTCGGCAACTACAAATTTTTGGAAATTCCAAAATTGTCGTAAATTGGTTCTATCGACAATGAAATTATCAAGTGCACACACTCAGAAATTTGTTGGAAGAAGTAATTAGTTTAAAATCACAATTTCACTATGTGATTTTTCGTCATATCTATAGGCAGTAGCTTATCCAAAGAAGCAGCGCAAAAACATTTTGGTATTTGGATGATTCAAGAGCAGTTGGGACAGGAGTTATATCAATACTTTCATAGACCATTCATTGATCATCAATAACAGGAGGCTTCACCAACATGATCCTATACAGCACATAGATGGACCTCTCTTTGTTTATTTTGTTGAATATTATAACTTATGGCATTGTATATATTTATATGATTATTTGTACTTGTTTACAGTAATTTTATGAATACAGGCACATTTTTTAACTCTATGCAATATGTGGCAGATATGGCCACCAGTTTTTGAGATATGGCCCTTTTGCAGCATCTACAATATGTAATTTTCAATGTTTTATATAATGAAAATTATGATTTTTCCTTGGGGAAAAATAACATAGATAGATACGTAAATGACTTACTTTCAAGGTTTTAATGAGGGAGTTTTAAAAGTGCAACAATTTTTACGAAGAAAAAAAAAACAAAAAATAAAATAAAATAAAATCATTCCCAAAAGTCTCATTACTAAAATGCAATTATAATTATTACTAAAATCATTGTATTTGTTCTTGTAGTTTTATGTTGGTAAAATTAATGTTGTTATTCAACATCTCCTATGTTGACTCGTGTTCTCTCTCTCTCACTCACTCTCAATGTTTATTGTTACCACTTCTTTATTGGTTGGTTTCACAATAGAACATCCTAAAAAGAAATAATATTGACATATTATCATAGTGGTTGTGACAGTGGTCTAAGTTTTCCAGCAAAAGTGACTTCAACAACTAAACCACAAAACTTTAGAAGCATTGAGGAGTCCTCATACAAGAAAGTGGTAGGAAGCATTGTATAGACAATATGACTCTCTATTGAATAATGGCTCTTACGAAATGGCTATTAGCAAGAAAACTAGAAGATGTAAGTAGTTATATCAAATATGACTTGTGCTCATGTTGCATTTGTTGACTTCTATGACATTTTCCCTCCTATAGTGAGAAAAGACATCTAATCAAGTTCTTCTCGATATTGCAACCATGACAAAAACAAACATAAATAATCAATTAATTGATGTGAAGATAAAGCTAGTTAGTGCGACCTAGTAAAAAGCATAGAAATGCATCAAATGCAAGCAAAGACAAACCTTTTACACAACAAGGTTAATGGAAGAAATTTATATGATTCAGCTCAAAGGTTGAATCAACTTTATTAGCTAATGGAGTGAAAAATACCATTGAATAATGTTTATTGCATCAAAAGAAGGATATTTTTTCAAACAATAAAAAGTTAGTACCTTAGTTTATTTTCAATCATTTTCAATGCTTAATAAAAAGCTAGTAAGTTTTTTTCAAGTACCTGGCGATTAGTTTAAATATAGCTAAATTAAAGTAAAGTTGTGTCTCCACAATGACAACCAATTGAATTGATAATAACGTAAGCGATAATATTTTTTTACTCTATAAAGATATATAATAATAAAGATAACATTGAGCATCATTGAAAATATATTATATTAAACTAGAAAATACAAATTAATGATATATAGCTTATTTAAAAACAATATTACACATATATTAAATGATATTTTTTATGTGTGGATATAGAACACTCAAAAAAATTGAATAAAAATATCTAACTAAACTCGTCCATGTTTCTTATGTTGAAGTCCAACAAAAAATTGCAGCACACACACTAATGTGGGACCAACAGGTTCTAGTGATACATTAGTGAAGGCCAGTTTAATTAATTAAATTGGTGCAGTGTCTAATTTAATTTTCCCTTAATTAAATTGGACAATAAAATGTAATCTTATCTATGATCACTTGTAATAGTTGATTGGGTGTGATAAACTCAATTAGCTCATGTATTTCGAGTTGAGGGTGGTTGGTGAGGCATGCAGAGTAATTCTATTAGTTATGGAGTTCGAATTGCAATTGGTGCATTAATTTAACGCATGAGTAATCAGTTAACTCAGTTAGGTGAGTTAGAGTCAGTTGAACTAATTGTAACTGTTTGTTGCACTAGTGAGTGATCAAGTGAATTAAATATTATTTAATTCACAATCAGTGATCTGCCATGCAACTGTAGATTTACTATTAGTAGTTGCATGCATTTCAGTTCTAGTGGAGGCCCAGTTGAGACAAAAGTTAAAATATGTTAACTATCAGTTGTGTAATTAGTAGGTTGTCCGCATGCAACCAAATATCCATTGGATTGCCCATGATCCTTGCGCAGTTTCGGAAGGCCAAAATTTCTAAAGAATAGGGATTGCATTCATCAAGATTTGTGCAAGCAAGGCAGGTTGTTTAGAAGTTGAGAATTGGCAAAGTGTTGGCCCGATTTTGTCCGAGACAGTGTGAGACAGTTGTGAGAATGCAGAAGACTCTTATGAGAAGAGTGCATTGTAATTGTTTCATGATTCCATGGTGAATATACAATAGAAGATAGATGGGTTTAGAGCAATAATCTTTCCAAGGAAATTATTTGTGTTGTGATTTGATTTGATTCTTTCTTTTCTTAATGTGATTGGCGATTGTGTTTAATTTCCGCAATTAATTTGTAGAAGGATTCAGTATCTAGCTTTAATACATTGTTAAATCGGATTGAATCCATTGATATACATATCTTTGTATAATTTCTACATCTTGCTCCAAATGTTTCTTGTACATTGTATTTGAACTACATACATCCAGTAACAATAAATGCACAACCTTCCTTTCACAATTCCTGGAAAATCCATTGGTCTCATACAGTGATATGCCATAAATACAAAGAAATGAGATAAGTTTTGTTTATCCATAAAAAGAACTCTGCATAATTTCAAGGTAGAATTGATATTAGTAAATTGGATAACTATGAGAACTAAAGTTAGTCCAACCTAATAAAAAAATAGCATCTTGTACATTGTATTTGAACTACATACATCCAGTAACAATAAATGCTCAACGGAAAATTGGTTTTTGGCTGTGCGCTGCACTGCTAGGTCAAACGCGTCCCTCTACGATTCTGAGCAGCGAGACTGCTCTCTACGGCGGCCTGCCTAAGGCTTTGCTCCCATGGAGGCGCAGGGCTCACCCAAGGAGCCTCCTCCGCCGCCCTCTTCCTCTGTTGTAGATTCGTTCAATCAGCTTTTGGCTGGATTTCCCCAGAAGGAAAAAAATGAAGCAGCTAAATTTGTAAAGAAGCTAGAAGATATTTCGGAGATCTCTTTGCCTCCAGAGACCCCCATCCAAGTAGCTTTGTCTCTGGCTGATCGTGCCCTCATTGGCCAATTCACGGGTCTTTGGCCATCTCCGAAATCTACTGAGCAATGGGTTAATAAGAACTGGGCTCCTCTGATCAAGAAAAGTGTCACATCTTATTTTCTTGGGTGAGGGTTCTTCCTCTTTGAATTCTCATCCAAAGAAGATAAAGACCTGATTTTCCAAAATGGGCCCTATTTCATGGGCCCTCAGGGTCTATATCTGAATAAATGGACACTGGATTTCGATCCGACAGTAGATGTTCCCACGGTGGTTCCAGTGTGGGTTCGGCTCCCAAATCTCCCAATCCATTGCTGGAATTGGGATTCCTTGAAGCACAACGGCAACGCCCTTGGGAAATTCATAGATCGGGCAAACAACAAGGACCAGTACGACTGTGCTAGAATCTGCGTAGAAGTAGATCTAGAGGTGGGTCTCCCAGAGGCAATCAAAATCAATGTCGGCAGTTGGTCTCATGTGCAGAAACTGGACTACGAGCAGCTGCCATTTAAATACAGGAAATGTCATGTTCACGGCCACTTTGCTAGAAGTTGTCCGTCCAATGCTGAGCCAGAGAAAGGAAACAAAGAGGGCTGGAACCAAGTTAAGCATCCAAAGACCTCTCACAAAGGTCAAAAACCTGGAGGCCCCAATGGTAAAGGCCCTCTTCAGCCAAGGCTCAGAGACCCCCTCCCAAAAAGGCACAAGAAAATAAATTCGACCCTCTAAGCCAGCAAGCAGAGGCAACTCAAGAGATCGAGATCCAAAAGCCAATCTCACCAAGCAAAGGCACCCCCTCTTCCTCTCTTAAAGGAACAAGTGCTGCAGAAAGCTCCAAAGGCATTCCTTTAGAAGTTGAGGAAGAAGAACAGGAATCGGAAGAGTCAGAGGAGGAAGGAGAAATAGGAGAGTCTCAAGCCTCGGTAAGGAGATCTACAAGAGGCCGCAAGACTGACAGGGAAAAAAGAGAGCAGGAAACATACAAAGAAAAGCTTCAGGGCAGCCAACCAACTCGGGAGAAGCTGCTAGCCTCAAAGCCAAAGACGGTGAAAAATCAGCCCCAAGGCTCCAAGGGAGCCCATCAGAAACATAAATAATGAAGGTCATATCTTGGAACCGTAGAGGTATGGGGAGTAAAACCAAGGAAGAAGCCATTAGAAGTTTAATAAGAATAGAATCTCTAGACATACTCTCGTCCAAGAGACCAAGCTGGAAGACGTAGTCTTTCTGCATGCAAGCAAGAAAATTTGGAACAAAAGCGAAGCAAGAGCAATCTCTGCCCAGGGAGCCTCGGGAGGACTAGGCACCATATGGAATGCCAGTAAATTTTCAGTTATCTATGAGGCTAGCAATATTCATTGGTTGCTGCTTCAAATGCAGCATCTGGTCACCAAAGAAATTTTCTGTCTTTTCAATGTATACTCCCCAGTCAATGTTGGGGAAAAAAAGCACTGCTGGGACTCTATAAGGCACCAAGCAGATCTAGCAAACTTGGAAAAAATAATCATTGCTGGAGATCTCAATCTCACTCTTCATTCGTCTAAAAAAAGATGAGGCAGCGTAGTTCGAGATCCGGCAAGGGAATGGGCAGAGGATCTTATGCAGGACTGGGACCTGCTTGACATCAAACCTTCCTCCGGTAAGTATTCTTGGTCTAACAAAAGAACTGGTCTAGGCCATATTGCTGCCAGACTAGATAGATTTTTCATTCAAAGTTCTTTCCTGTTACTAGGACTAGAACCTAGAATGCATATTCTCACTAACAGCACCTCGGATCATAAGCCCATCAAGCTAGAACTCCTGTCCCATCTAGATTTGGGTCCTATTCCTTTCAGATTTAGTCCTCTCTGGGTCAAGGAGCCAAATTTCTTGCAACTAGTCAAGGATTGTTGGAAACAGCCAATCAAAGGATCCCCCTTCTTTGTCTGGGAGGAAAAGCTCAGAAGGGTGAAAGGGGCACTAAAACGATGGGCCAAAACATTGTCCAACCCAGCTACAGAAAGAAAAATCATTAAAATATCTCTAACCTCTCATCAACTTCAAGTGGAGGATGTCGTCATTACTGAGGAGATCTTAGACAAAGAGGCTCACCTTCAACAGAGTTTTCATAAGGCCTGTTTAGCTGAAGAAGAATACTGGAGATTAAAATCTCGAAAACTTTGGCTCAAAGCAGGGGACAGGAACTCTTCTTTCTTCCACAAACAAGCCCAGGCCAGGAAATGCTTCAACACCATATCCGAGATCAAGGAGGAGAATGTCATCCACAAGGACTTTGAGGACATCAAGAAAGCAGCCTTCTCTCACTTTCAAAACTTGTATAGTGAGGACACGGATCCGGATCAATATTCAGATCTGTTAGATATTGTTCCACCTTCAATCTCTCCCAGAATGAATGCGCTCCTAGAGGCCAAAGTCTCCAAGAATGAAGTTAAAAATGCCCTCTTTCCCATGGATCCTGATAAGGCCCCTGGACCGGATGGCTTCTCTGCCAGGTTCCTCCAAGTCTGTTGGCTGATAGTTGAAAAGGATCTCTTTAAAATGGTCCAAAAATCCCAAGATTGTCAGAAAATCAGGGGTAGCACAAATTCAGCTTTTTTAGCCCTCATCCCTAAGGAGAAAGGTGCCAACAACTTTAACAGATTTTGCTCGATCTCCTTGTGCAATACAGGGTACAAGCTAATCACCAAAGTGATTGCAAATAGACTGAAGCTCATTCTTCCCAAAATCATTCTGGAGAATCAAGGAGGCTTCATCCTAGGCAGGCAAATTGTGGACAAATTCACCCTAGTCCAAGAGGCAATTCACTCAAGCTTACATCGAAATGAACAAGGTATGGTTATTAAACTCGATTTAGCAAATGCATTTGATCGAGTAAGACATAGATTTATGTTAAATGTCTTGAGCAAGTTTGGTTTTGGTGTAAATTTCATAAATTAGATCCGAGCTTGCATCTCGGAGCCCTGGATTGCACCTCTAGTGAATGGCAGAGCCACAGATTTTTTTAAAGCTTCGAGAGGTCTTAGGCAGGGGTGCCCACTCTCCCCTCTACTCTTTGTCATCCAAGCCTCAGTTCTCAGCTTTTTGTTGGATAAAAAGATGCAAGATCAAGATATTAATGGACTTTGTATAGCAAGAGGGGTCAAAAACATAAACCATGCCCTCTTCGCGGATGATACCCTGTTATTGGGGGTTGCCACTCTATCCTCAACCACCAAATTCAAAGCAGTGTTGGATGATTTTTGTGAGGCCTCAGACAGTGTCTTAAATAAGAACAAATGTCACATTTACAGCTGGAACACATCGCCCAGATTGCTCTCTACTATTGCTAGATGTCTGGGCTTTGCAACCTCCTCTTCTTGGACCTCTTTTAAATATTTGGGCCTTCCTGTATTCCATAAAAGATCTATAAGTAAAGACTGGCTCCCACAACTTGAGAAATTTAAGAGCAAGATCCAAGCCTGGGGTTACTCCTGGCTCAACATTGCTGGTAAATCAGTTCTAATAAAATATGTGCTCACCAGTCTATTTCCTTTTGCTGTTCTTCTTGCTACGGTAAGTATTCTCAAAAAAATGGAGGAGCATATTCGGAGATTCTTTTGGAAGGGAGGCAAACAGAATGAAAACAAACTGCCTCTAGTCAGTTGGGAGACCATCTCCAAGCCTTTGTGGGAGGGCGAATTGAACTTCAAAAATCTCTGTCATCAGAACATCGCTATGTGAGCGAAGTTAATATGGAAGATTATTGCGCCCAAGCCAAGCTGGGCTCAACTGGGTCTCTGGAAAAAATATTTCAAAGGTCCACGCACCAGTGGTTTAGACAAATCGATCCAACTGCCCAACTCGTCTTTTCTCAAGCTTTATGCTAAAGCTGCTCCTCTTATCAAATCACACTCCTTTTGGATCCCAGGAAATGGGAGAAAGATAAATATATGGACTGATAAAATTTTGAACGCTGATCCAATAGAAGACAGAGGCTCCATCAGAGCGTTGCGTTGCTGGATGGAAGGAGCTGGGATGCACATGCTGTGGGATATTTCTCTGTGGAACGATTCAGATTGGGCAGGTTGGAAACGTATTGATGTGCCAACACACCTGCATCACGAATGGCGTACGTTGCTGGACCTCCTCCATGGTATGGCGCCTATCCACATCAGCAAAAGAGATACGAAAGGCTAGAGGGTACGCTGTCTCATTGGGATACGATAAGTTGAGGTAGAGGCCCTACGTTCCCCCAGACCCAGCACCATGGCAAGGCATTTGGCGCTGCCCATTGTGGCCTAAAGTCGATTACTTCACTTGGCTTCTTTGCCATTGCAAAATTCTCACGCATGAAAATCTACAGAGGAAAGGGTTCCACGGTCCCTCCAAATGTTCATTGTGTAAAGAAAGTTCAGAGAGTGTTGTCCATCTAATGCTAGAATGCATATTTTCTCTGTAGATATGGTTCACATTCCTTCACAAGTTGAATTCCAACATTACGCTCCCAAGTTCCACTGCTGAGTTATTTTTTAATTGGGCGAATAGGTATCTCGGTCCTCCTCCAAAAAATCAGATAATCAAAGTTGCCTGGTCTATCCACCCAAAGGTAATATGCTAGCAGATTTGGCTTGAACGGAATAGAAGAATCTTCAGAAACATTGAGCAGAACCACAAGGCATTAGAAATCAAGATTAAATGCCATCTAAAAGAGTGTCTGATTGACTTAAAAGATGACTCTAATCTCAGTCAACAAGACATAGCTTGGGGCTCTTTCCTTGATCTGCATTTTCAAAAAGAAGTAAGGAATGTCCCTCCTCCCAAAGCCTGGCAAATAAGAGAATCTGAAACAGACTTTCAAGACTGGATTATAACACAATCAAGGCACTCTCTCTTTTTTGATGGGGCAGCAAAGGGAAATCCAGGCAAAGCTGGTGCAGGTGGTGTTATTTTAAATCCAGATGGAAAAAAAAAAATTCATTTGCCTGGGGGCTAGGCCACTTAACCAGCATTCAAGCTGAGGCTTTGGCTCTCTTTCAAGGACTCAAGATTCTCAAAGATTTAAACATAAGTGAAGCAAATGTATTTGGCGATTCCCAGATCATCATAAATGCAATTGTGTCCAACTCTCCAGCTTTGGACTTAAAACTCGCAAGGATGATAGTCAGAATTAAGGGCTTGGAAAACACTTTTCAGAAGCAGAATTTCTACTATGTGCTGAGAACTAACAATAAAGAGGCGGACATTGAAGCCAATAAAGCTGCCCTCCTCTCTGATGGGATCAAGATGAAAGACGAAGAAGAATCATGGGAACCCATTCCATAAGCTAAATTGCTGTCATGTTTTACTGTTTACTCTTAAGTCAATTTGTATGTATCTTCAAATTGGGAAAAATCTCTGAAATCAAATCCATAGTAACATCACCAAGGAGAAGAATTCCAAGCATTAGCTCCACACTCATCCTTAGTGGTGAGGTGCAACAGGCTATAGTCCTTCTCAATGTAATCATAATTTTGGCATTTAGGCCAAGTTTGAAATAATTTTCCATAACCGTTACTGTAAAAAAAAAAAAACAACAAATGCTCAACTTGCCTATCATAATTCATGGAAAAGCATTTGGTCCCATACAATGATATGCCATAAATACAAAGCAATGAGATAAGTTTTGTTTATCCATAAACAAAAAATTGCATAGTTTCAAGGTAGAATTGATATTAGTAAGTTAGATAACTATGAGAATTAAAATTAGTCCAACCTAATTTAAAAAAAATAGCAAAATATTAGTTAATTGAATCATATCAATATAATTAGAAATCTTTTCCAAAACTTGTTTCCATTTAATTTAATTAAAAAACATTTAATTTACTTAAAATATATATATTTAATAACTTGTTTCCATTTAATTTACTTATTAAAAACATTAAAAATATATATTTAATAACTTGTTTCCATTTAATTTACTTATTAAAAACATTAAAAATATATATTTAATAACTTGTTTCCATTTAATTTACTTATTAAAAATATTTAATAAAAATATCAAGAGAGCACAAATCTTAAATATTGTTTTCAATTCTTGTAGTGATTTTATACTCAAAATTAATAACTTGTTTCCATTTAATTTACTTATTAAAAATATTTAATAAAGATATCAAGAGAGCACAAATCTTAAATATTGTTTTCAATTCTTGTAGTGATTTTATACTCAAAATAAGAGAAGTACAATCATAAATGTACCGCTTATGGTGTTAAATTTCAAAATATACTATAACCACATCTTAAATACTGTTTTCAATTATTTTAGTGATTTTATACTCAAAATAAGAGAAGTATCTTTTCGCTACAATCATAAATGTACCGCTTATGGTGTTAAATTTCAAAATATACTATAACCACATTAAAATGATTTGTTATTAATTAGTTGTTTATACACCATCGTTTTAATTTAAGTATTATAAACAATTAATATTATTATATTTATTTTATGCTCCCAAAATAATGGTGAATCATTAAATGACGAGTGTTGAATTATTTCGAAGTGTGTTAACTGTGGTGCATGAAAATAAACAAACAACAAGTGAACAACTTGTACAACCCATGCCACCAGTCTACAGATGGGATGGCAAATGGAAGTAGAGGAACTTGGCAATTTGGTGGACCCTTCCACATGTCTATAAATGAAATGGCAAGTGGAAGAAGCAATGCATGTGTTGAACTAAGTTGCAGCAGGTGTTGGATCGGAAGGGGGATGGCAAATGTGCTCACAAAATCCATTAGCATGCTTCAGGAGCGATGATCGCAGTGCTCTGTTTTAAGCGAATAAGTAATAGATGATTACAAAATAAGATGTTAACTAATCATTATTAATTGTTTTAAATTTTTAACATTGTTAGCAATTGTTTTAAATTTTTAACATTGTTAGCAATTGTTTTATAATGTTTGTGAATGGTTATAATTTTATTGTGGAATCACAATGGTTGTTATACTAAAATCTGTGAGTATTAGTCAATGATTGCATCGGGAGGGAGAACAATTTATGAGAGATGGTTAGTCCATATCGCGAAGCACATGTAGAGCACTGGTTTATTTAATGTTCAACAATCTCCCTCTCAGCGTGAGTCTAGTGTGTATCAAACTTGTGACCTATGCTATGATACCACTTGTTGGGAATCACAATTTTCATTAAACCAAAACCTGCAGGTGTTAGTCAACGATTGTATCAACAGAGATAAGGATCCATGAGAAGTGATTAGTTCATGTTGTGTAACACATAGGGAACATTCGTTTATCCAAATCCCAACATTAATTGGATTTCATATGAAAGAATTAGAATTTTAGATCTCACTCAAAATCTAGTAGTAGACTTAACAGTTTCTAGGATTTTAAGACTATGGGGATTGCAATGTTTCCACTAGATTCTATCATGTATGAGAATAAGGAACTAGCATTTATTCAAAAGCACCAAGCTCTCTATTTACCTCAATATTTGTGGCATTGATTGTTGAATTCTTATGTCATGGCCCCAGTGAAAATGTAAAAATGTATCGAGCACTCAAACAAAATCTTGAATTGACATGTCAAGTTTTTTCTATCTTAATTTAATGCTTAGAGGGTAATATTAATGATCCCAAAATAGGCAATGATTTTGATTATATGTAGGTATGATTTGACAAAATCTTGAATTGACATGTTAAGTTTTTTCTATCTTATTTTAATGCTTAGAGGGTAATATAAATGATCCCAAAATGAGCAATGATTTTGATTATATGTAGGTATGATTTGTAGCATGGTTTATTTTGTATAGAAGCCATCAAAAGCCTCTTTGTTGATGTATTTTTAGTTCAAAGATGGATTACACTCGTGTTATTTTGGTTGTATTCATCATTGCTATATATATATGTGTGTGTGTGTGTGTGTGTGTGTGTGTGTGTGTGTGTGATACTTTATATATTTGTGTATAATGGTTTAAATTCATATAGATGCACATGAATATTTATATAAAAAAATTTCAAAAATTGAATATTTATATATTTTTTGGTAAATCAATTTTTTGGTCCAATTTTTTTTAGTTCTAAGTTTTGGGGTCAACTAGTTGGATGACCAATCCAGATATGATAACATTGATTCATTGTCCATTGTTCATTTTCAGTTTTAACTTTTGAATCTCGACTCTTTTGGTCCAATTTTTTTTTAGTTCTAAGTTTTGGGATCAACTAGTTGGATGACCAATCCAGATATGATAACATTGATTCAATGTCCATTGTTCATTTTCAGTTTTAACTTTTGAATCTTGACTCTAGATGTTGATGACCTCATACTGAGTCTTTGATTTGTCACTTTTTACTATTTTTGAGTTTGAGTAATTATAATTTATGACTTCAATTTTCAGACTTTAATGTCTACTATTTTTCTTAATAGTAATCAAATTATATAATAATAGATGATGAGTTTAAATAACTATATGCAATATTTTTTATTTCTATTTTATTGAAACATTTATAATGTATGAATCGATATATTTAATTATTGATTTCGAATTTAAATCATGTATATATATATATATATATATGCACACACCCTTCAATGATCCTAGTCCTCCCATTTCCCTAAAATTTAAGAGTGCTCCCACGCATTCCCCTATGTATCTCCCCACCTTTCAATGTTAACTTCTTGTAACATTGAATATATTCAAGATGGAAATGAATCTATAATAAAGTTATATTAAATCTGAAATTTAATCAATCCATTGATTACTAATTGGTAGATTGAGAGGAAATCCATTATTGTCATTGGCATCAAAATTTCAGAGACAGGTCTAGGGGAGCAGCTCAATTGGTTAATTCGAAAACAAGGCAAACTCAAGTTCAAATCCCCACTGAAGTGACCCAGTTTATGGCAAAGAGGATAAGTGGTAAACCCATAGAATTTTACTAATGGTTCCGTCAGTCGGGCTGCTAGATTCCTCTGAGATATACCTTTAAAAAAAATTATGGAGAAGGTGAATTGTGCAAAAACTCATAATTGTCCCAGCATCAAGTACAGGTACATTGCAGGGCAAGAAAAATGATCTACTTAAATCGGATAAAATATCGTAAGGATATTCTCAGGTGTAAGCCATTAAGAATTTCCCGGGAGACACATCTCAAACTCTCAAAGGAGATGTGCCTTTCTGACTAATGAATAGATCGAAAACATGAAGCAGATTCGGGCCACATGAATGGCAAAAGGTGTCTCATGCGTGTCATGCTCTGCAGTTGCCCTAAGTGTAGATAATCCATTTGTAGGAACTTGGGAAATATTTGTATGGGCAGTATCTCTGTAATGAAGAATGGCACCGAAGAATTGGCTCTTCTGCTGTTTGGTAGGAAAACTGGAAAACTGGGAAGGTGTAAGTGGTTGTTTAAACAAAAAACTGAACATAAATATCCCTGTACATCGACAACAGGTATGACCAATTGTACTCACAAGTTGCGATTGTAATGAGACTCCACTGGTGAAGAAGTTCTAGCAATTGCTTACCATAAATAAATAAAAAAGCATACAAACACGTCAAATGGATGTAAAGAAAACCCTTTTATAATGCAAGGTTTTATATAGATCAAAGATTCTGTAGCAGCAGAAATGATCACTTTGTTTGTAGGCTGCCAAAGTCATAGAATGAGCTAAAGCAGTCTCCTCATCTGTGGAATCAAAGAATTTAGTGTTGTGCAAAATATTGTTTATCGCATTGAATGAAATGAGATCTTTTAAGTACCAAGAATTTAGCAACTCAGTTCTAAGTCACAAGGTTAGTAGAACATCAACTTTGAGGGTTGGAATACAGTGAATCTAAAAAAAATTGAGGTTTGATAAATCTCATGGTCAACAGCTTAACTTGGTAATATGTAACCACGTGTCACAGCTCAAGCTCAACCTCATTATGCATCATTGCATTTTCAAAGTCCATGATAACATTTTTATGCTTTTTATGCTTATTGATGTTGATTTCTTACTATTTTATGTTATATTTTATTTTAAAGTTTATACATGTACTGTTGACTTGGTCAACAACTATGTAGTTCGATGAAGTTCATCAAACTTCAAAAAAGCTAGGTTCACCGAATTCCAAACCTCAAGATTGATGTTCAGTGAATCTTGTGACAAAGAACATATATATATATATATATATATATATATATATATGACCAACTCGGGTTCGAAACCAGCCGTCTGACTCCAACACCGACTTGGTATCGACTCGGCCGGTTTGATTTCAATGACTCGTCTTTGTAAAAAATACATTAAATATTTAAATTTTTTTTTAAACATAATTTTAAATATTTTCGTTCATGTTTCCAAACACAAAGCATTAAAATATAGAGAGAAGACAACATATGATCAAAGTAAGCTCATGAATATATCCATTATATCAAGATTCAAAATGGCACCCAGTGCACTGTCCAATACATGTAATATATAGAGGTCAAAAGAAAAACACATAACCAAGGAGGCTCTAAATGGCCTCTACAACAAAACATCACTAGTCACTAGTTACTACTGCAAGAGAAGCCAACATCTGGCTCAGACTCTGAATCAGAGTGAGACAGGGAAACCCACGGCTCCTCCTCATCATCAAATCTCCAACTGCAGCTGTAGAAGTAGTAGCACTAACATGCTGAGGATATGTGAGGGGTTGGGTAGCTTTTATAGGCTTGAGAGAGGTTAGATGGACATGAGAAAAACCTATAACAAACAAAAAAACCCACTTTCAAGTATGTTTTCCCTGCTTTTTGACGTCACGCCCTGGGTTTGACTGGCTTGGCCGAGTTAAGTCAAACTCAGCCAAGCCGGCCGGTTTGTTACTATTGAGCGAAAACATTAAACGAAAAAGAAATAAAGAACAATAACTGAATGACAAACTGAAAGTTAACTCACACAAAAACACATATATTTTACATGGTAAAACCTTGACAGGGTGTCAAGGAAACATCCATGGGGCAAGGGATTGGAAACTCTTATTAATCAAAAATGATTCTCCGTACTTTACAAGCCTCTCGGGCCATCTTATTTAACCTGGACTTATTTCGTTATTCCAACTACATTTTCATTATACAACCAATCAATAGGTAATAAGTAAATTTGCCCAGAATTACTTATTTACATTTTGTTGTCATATTTTAACAAACTCCACCTTGACAACAATTTTCCTAATCCCTTGCCCATGCCCATTCATCATCTTTTCTGCAAACCGAGAGAAGCGAGACACCATCTCAGCTTCTCTACTGTAACTGGCTTCGTGAATATATCTGCATGATTTTCCTGTGTACGGACCTTATTGAGAACTACTTTGCCGCCTTCGATTACATGTCTCACAAAGCGATACCTTACATCGATGTGCTTGGTCTTGCTGTGATAGGTTGGATTTGTAGCCAAATGAATAGTGCTCTGACTGTCACAAAACACATTCACTCTCCTGCGTCCTTCCAATCTCATCAAGCAGACCTTTTAACCAGATTGCCTCTTTACAGGCATCTGAAGCAGCTATATACTCTGCTTCAGTAGTGGATAAAGCAACTGTCTCTTGAAGCTTTGACATCCAGCTGATTACTCCACCTGCAAGAGTAAAAACATAACCTGTAGTAGACCTCCTTTTGTCCAAATCACCTGCATAATCAGCATCCACATATCCGCAGACTAAACCTTCACGACCATCAAAGCTGATGCAATGGTCACTTGTGCCTCTCAAATATCAAAGGACCCATTTCACTGCTCTCCAATGTTCTTCTCCTGGATTTGCCATGAACCTGCTGACAACTCCAACTGCATGTGAAATGTCAGGTCTTGTAGATACCATCGCATACATTAAGTTGCCTGCCGCATTTGCATATGGTACACGAGACATATACTTCTTTTCTTCATTAGTTCTAGGACTTAAATCCAAAGAAAGCTTAAAATGGGAAGCTAATGGAACATTAACAGGTTTCACATTGTTCATACCGAACTTTTTAAGTACTTTCTCCACATACTTCTGTTGTGATAACCAAAGCTTACCATTCTTCCTGTCTCTGTGTATCTCCATGCCCAAGATATGTTTTTCCGCTCCAAGATCCTTCATTTCAAACGTCCTAGAGAGCTGAGCCTTTAACCTGCTGATTTCTTCCATGCTTTTTCTTGCAATAAGCATATCATCAACATACAACACCAAGATAATGAACATGCCATTGAAAATTTTGAAGTATACACAATGATCATACCCACTTCTGATAAAATTCTGGCTCATCATGAAGGAATCAAACTTCTTGTACCATTGCCTGGGCGACTGTCTCAGGCCATACAATGATTTCCTGAGCTTGCAAACTAATCTTCTGTTGCGACCTTGTACAAAACCTTCTGGCTGATCCATATAAATCTCTTCATCCAAATCACCATGAAGAAAGGTTGTTTTAACATCTAACTGTTCTAACTCAAGGTCAAGTAAAGCAGTTAGTGCTAACACAGTACGAATAGAAACAAGTTTAACTACTGGTGAAAAAATCTCATGAAAGTCATTACCTTCAACCTGAGAATACCCTTTTGCAACCAGTCTCGCCTTATACCTTTCAATACTTCCATCAACTTTTCTCTTCAACTTGAAGAACCATTTGCACCCAACAACACTTCTCCCTTCAGGAAGTTCTACAAGATCCCAAGTATTGTTCTTGGCTAAGGAGTCCATTTCTTCTTCCATAGCCTTTTTCCATATCTTACTATTGCATCATCCCGCTGCTCACGATGTAGAAAGGTTCCCCATTTTAGGTAATCAATGCAAATACCATCACATACATTAAATTGCCTACCGCATTTGCATATGGTACATGAGACATATACTTCTTTTCTTCATTAGTTCTAGGACTTAAATCCAAAGAAAGCTTAAAATGGGAAGCTAATGGAATATTAACAGGTTTCACATTGTTCATACCGAACTTTTCAAGTACTTTCTCCACATACTTCTGTTGTGATAACCAAAGCTTACCATTCTTCCTGTCTCTGTGTATCTCCATGCCCAAGATATGTTTTTCCGCTCCAAGATCCTTCATTTCAAATGTCCTAGAGAGCTGAGCCTTTAACCTGTTGATTTCTTCCATGCTTTTGCTTGCAATAAGCATATCATCAACATACAACACCAGGATAATGAATATGCCATTGAAATTTTTGAAGTATACACAATGATCATACTCACTTCTGATAAAATTCTGGCTCACCATGAAGGAATCAAACTTCTTGTACCATTGCCTGGGCGACTGCCTCAAGCCATACAATGATTCCCTGAGCTTGCAAACTAATCTTCTGTTGCGACCTTGTACAAAACCTTCTAGCTGATCCATATATATCTCTTCATCCAAATCACCATGAAAAAAGGTTGTTTTAACATCTAAATGTTCTAACTCAAGGTCAAGTAAAGCAGTTAGTGCTAACACAGTATGAATAGAAACAAGTTTAACTACTGATGAAAAGATCTCATGAAAGTCAATACCTTCAATCTGAGAATACCCTTTTGCAACCAGTCTCGCCTTATACCTCTCGATACTTCCATCAACTTTCTTTTTCAACTTGAAGACCCATTTGCACCCAACAACACTTCTCCCTTCAAGAAGTTCTACAAGATCCCAGGTATTGTTCTTGGCTAAGGAGTCCATTTCTTCTTCCATAGCCTTTTTCCATATCTTGCTATTTGCATCATCCACTACTTCCTGATAACAAGAAGGTTCCCCATTTTCAGTAATCAATGCAAATTATGAAGCAGAATCTTCATACCTTTTAGGTGTTTTTCTTTCCCTTGTAGACCTTCGTAGAGTGACTGGTTGCTGAATTGGTTCTGGAATTTCTCCAGTTTCCTTTTCTTCTCCACCTTTTTCATCAGAAGTCTCTCCTTCCTTTCGACATTCTGGAAAAGGTTTAGTCTCCAAATGGATCTGCTGAATTGGCAATACCTGCTCCTGTTCAACTTTTTCAACATTTGATTTTAAAAGAGAAGATTCATCAAATGTTACATCTCTACTAATGACTATCTTCCGTGAAGAAGGATCCCACAACCTATATCCCTTCACTGCATAATCATATCCAACAAAGACACAACATTTCGATTTTGGATCTAACTTTGAATGCTGATTTCTAGGAATAAGAGCATAGGCATCACAACCAAAAATCTTCAAATGCGAATAATCACAAGACTGACCCGACCAAACTTCTTCAGGAATTTTACAGTTTATTGCAACTGAAGGTGATCTGTTAACTAAATAACAAGCAGTGGATACTGCTTCTGCCTACAACTCCTTTTGCAAGTTAGCATTACTGAACATGCTTCTGGCTCTTTCCATAAGAGTCCAATTCATCCGTTCAGCAACGCCATTTTGCTAAGGGGTATAAACAGCAATTTTATGTCTAACAATCCCTTCATCCTTACAAAATTGTTCAAATTCTAAAGAAATAAATTCACCGCCATTGTCAGCTTTTAAACATTTAATTGATTTGCCTGTTTTCTTTTCCACCATTGTTTTAAATTGTTTAAACACATTAACTACATCAGCTTTCTTTTTCAACATATAGACCCAAACTTTTTGGGAGAAATCATCAATAAACATTAAGAAATATGATGCACATCCATAAGACACAGCAGGAGATGGTCCCCACAGATCAGAATGAATGTAGTCTAAAATCTGCTTACTATTATGATTTCCAGTCTTGAACCTTTGTTTACATTGTTTACCAAACACGCAATATTTACAAAAATCCAACTTCAAGGATTTCAAATCGAGAAGCAACTTGCAGTTCATCAGTACCTGAAGACCTTTCTCGCTCATGTGACCCAACCGTTGATGCCATAGACGAGAACCTTCTTCTGCTTTCTCTGATACGATCGTTGCTTCACTAACTTGAGTGCTTCCTTTGAGTCTGTACAGATTTCCAACCTTTTCAGCCTTCATCACAACCAAGACTCCTTTTGAGACTTTTAGCACTCCATTCTAACCTGTAAATTTATAACCATTCGAATCCAAAACTCCCAAGGAAATCAATTTTTCCTTTAAATCAGGTACATGCCTAACATTAGATAATGTTTTAACTGTACCATCATACATTTTAATTTTTACATTAGCAATCCCAATAGTCTGACAAGATGCATTATTTCCCATGAATACAAAACTACCATCTACAGTTTCATATGAAGTAAACCAACTTCGATGCGAACTCATATGATGAGAAGCACCAGAGTCTAATAGCCAATTATCAGCGTCTTGAGCGACATTACAGACAGGGAGAGCTTCAGCAATTAAAACCTCATCAACCATACCTGAATCAACCTGATTTGCTTCCTTGTTATGGTTTTCTGACTCCTTCCGTTTCCAACAATCTTTCTTGAGGTGTCCGAGTTTATTGCAGTACTAGCACTTGGCTTTACACTTCTTGCCGCCCTTTGACTTCGATCTGGAAGAACCTCTTGTTTTCTCCCCCCTTTCCTTTGACCGACCTCTGGCTACCATGGCTTTAGGTGCAGATGTCTCAATGCTAGATTTCCTTCGTACCTCTTCAGATAAGAGAGCACCCACAACACATTCAAGTTTTAATGAATTGGCAGTGCTCAAACTGATTGAGGTCACGAACTGATCCCATGACTCGAGCAGGGAACACAACAAGGTTATTGCCTTGTCTTCTTCCTCCATTTTTACTTCCATATCAGACAACTGGGAAATAAGCGTATTAAAATCATTTAAGTGAACTGCAATTTTCGTACCCTCCTTCATCCGAAGACTGTACAATTGTCTTTTTAAATAGATTCTATTTGTCAAAGATTTTGTCATATACAAAGTTTCCAATTTTTTCCACAACCCTTCAGTTGTACTCTCTCCAACAATATTGAAGAGAACTTCATTTGCCAAACATAACTGAATGGTACTGAGAGCTCGGGCATCCAAGTCCTCCCAGTCCGAACTTGTCATGCTTACCGGTTTTTTATTTACCCTGTCTAATGCTTTGTGCAACCCTTATTGCACCAGCAAATCCCTAACCTTCAGTTTCCACAAAGCAAAATTGTTTTTCCCAGTGAATTTATCCACCTCAAACTTTGTGTTTGTCATTTTTTCCATTTCTCCCTCCTAGGGTTTCAGATTTCCCTTCTTAAAAAAAAATTCTCCTCTTCTGCTAGGGTTTCAAAAAAAAAGGGTTTCATATTTTTCTCTTTCTTAAAATTTCAACTAGAGTTTCAAATAAATTTTATTGTTTCCCCTTTTTGTTTGAGTCAAAATTCGACTTCCCTTCTTATTTAAAAAATTTCAGAAAAAAATTTCATACCCTTTTAAGATATTTACTGTTCAAACCCTTTCTCTCTATTCTTAAATAACTGAGCAAACTTTAAATTTGTAAACTCTCAGTTCTTAAAAAACCCTCTTCACAACTGATTTCTTGAAACCTTCCTTGAATTTTTTTTTAAAAAACAAAGAATAACTCTGTTTCATCTAAAACAGTAATTTTCTTCCCTTAAAAAAAAATTACCCGACTTTCTCCTCGGTCGTCTGGCTTGCAATTTCAGGAGCAGAGTTTGACAGTTTCAGAATAGACGGATTCTCTTCTTCCAGAGGATGGCGGATTCTTCTGCTTTCTCCAGCGGCAACTTCTTTCTCTTTTTTTCAGCAACGGCTCTACACTCGAGGCTGACGGCCTCCCTTCTTTTTCTAGCAACAGCGGATGCAGAACCTCCACTCAACGGCGACCTCCCTCCTTGTATGGCAGCCTCTGCTTGACAGCTCCCAACAACTCGGCGTTTCTCCTTGTATGGCAGCCTCTCTCTATCGACGGCCTCCCTTCTGCTTCCAACGGATGGGCAAGGGTTTACAGCTTCTCTCGACAGCGGCCAAGGACTGAGGCAGTGAATTTCATTTGCTTGGCGGCAATGGTTGGCTAGATGGATTTCAATTTCATTTTCTCGGCGACAATGGCTGGCTAGACGGCTCCTCCCCCAGCTCTCCACTCGACGACTTCCCTCCTGGCGGTTTACAAATCTCACAGTGATAATTTCAATGTAAACTCGACAACTCCTCTCTTCTCCAGACAAAATACTTCTGTTTGCAGACTTCTTTCAATGGTGGCACTTCTTTCTTACTGTAGCGGAATCAATGGAAACCTGTTTGCTTCAGGAGCAGAGCTAATGCTTTCTCAACAGCCTCGACGGCTTTAGCCTCACCAAACAATGCAACCATGTTTTTGGCTGTGATACCACTTATTGAGCGAAAACATTAAACGAGAAAGAAATAAAGAACAATAACTGAATGACAAACTGAAATTTAACTCACACAAAAACACATATTTTATATGGTAAAACCTTGACAGGGTCAAGGAAACATCCATAGGGCAAGGGATTGGAACTCTTATTAATCAAAATGATTCTCCGTACTTTACAAGCCTCTCGAGCCATCTTATTTAACCTGGACTTATTTTGTTATTCCAACTACATTTTCGTTATACAACCAATCAATAGGTAATAAGTAAATTTGCCCAGAATTACTTATTTACATTTTGTTGTCATATTTTAACGATTCTAGAACAATAACTGAATGACAAACTGAAATTTAACTCACACAAAAACACATATTTTATATGGTAAAACCTTGACAGGGTCAAGGAAACATCCATAGGGCAAGGGATTGGAACTCTTATTAATCAAAATGATTCTCCGTACTTTACAAGCCTCTCGAGCCATCTTATTTAACCTGGACTTATTTTGTTATTCCAACTACATTTTCGTTATACAACCAATCAATAGGTAATAAGTAAATTTGCCCAGAATTACTTATTTACATTTTGTTGTCATATTTTAACAGTTACCGAACCAACTGAGTCAGTGACCAACTCATCCGGTTTGGTAACAAACCGGCCAACTGGTTTTTGTACCAAGCCAGCCCGACCAGGGGTCTGAGTCAATCAACCCGGCCAAATTGTCAAGCCGGCCGGTTTGTTACCGAACTGGCTGAGTCGGTGACCAACTCAGCCGGTTTGGTAACAAACCGGCCAACTAGTTTTTGTACCAAGCCAGCCCGACCAAGGGTCTGAGTCAGTCAACTCGACCAAATCGGAGACGAGTCGGCCAATTTTTAAAACACTGATATATATATATATATAAACCTAATGGTGAACCTCATCCAAACCTCTCATAAAAAATTTGTACTCAAACCGAACCTAATCATTGCCAAACCCCATCCAAACCTCATAAAAAATATGAACTCAAACTGAACCTAATCATTCGAACCCAAACCCAAACTCAAGCTTAATCATTCCAAAACCAAACCCAACCCAAACTCAAACTTGAACCATGTGACTTAGCCTCAATTTTGTTTTGATCCCTATCTTCTTAATCAAAATGGAGAGAAGATGGATATATGTTGTAGTTAAATATAAAGAAAGATACTATAGCAAGTGAAATCTTTGTATCAACTAAATCACTGCTTGATCGAAATGGAGTGAAGATGGATATATGTTGTAGTTAAATTTGAAGACACATATCATAGCAAGTGAAATCTTTGATTCAGATACCATAGCAAGTGAAATCTTTGTATCAATCGAATATGAAATTGGCAGGTTGTTATGAAATCCATTGTTCTTTTGGCATAAAAGTGTTCAGGGACAAGGCGGAATGCACAGGAGATAAATTTGAAGACATACAAAAGCAAGTGAAATGTAAGCTATCGATTGAATATGAATTGGTAGATCGTGAGGAAATCCATTATCTTATTGGCATAAAAGTGCTCAAAGACAGGATGGATTTTGCGGAAATCCACTATTGTCTTGGCATATAAACTTATAGGGTCGGGCAAAAGAGTGATTTACTTGAATGGGATGGAATATCCTAAAAATATTCTCAAGAAGTTTGGAATGGAAATGTATAAGCCTATGATGTAGGAAACGTTGCACAGAGGTTCGTTTCAGCTCGAAAACGAAATGGAAACGTGTTTCCAAGTCGTACAAGTGCGTTTCCAGCGTTTAAACTTCTTTTTTTAAGCTTTTTTTTTCGATTTTTTGTGTTTTATTATTTTTTAATTGTTTTTATTCTTTTGTTTTAGGGCAGCCTAATGTTCAAGCCTATGGCCCTAGTGTTGATATGCAGTTCATGGTAATGTTAAATTCTTAAACATTACCATGAAATGACTCAAGATGTTTGAGAGTGGTTTCGCCCTCATTGGATTTCATATGGAGAAAGTAGAATTTTATATCTCACTCAAAATCCAGCGAAATTATCATTTTTTCAAGATTTCGGGATTGGGGCGATAGCAATGTTTCCATTGGATTTTGTCATGTACTAGGGTATGGAATTTGTATTTAATCAAGAGAACCAAGCCCATATGCAAGGGAGACTCCCAATAATCAAAAGCACCTAGGGTACTAGGCTATGGAACTTGTATTTAATTGAGATCACTAAGGTCGTTCGACTATGCAAGAGGAGACTCCCAATCAATCACGAGACAAGAAATTAGAAATTTCTCGTGGCTGATTTTGGATATTGATATTTTCATTATATGATCATTCATGAGTAAATGTGATGTAAATTTAAAGACATAGTTTATGCATTGACATTGGACAATTTAATCATAATGTAATAAATTATAATGTATCATGTATGCTTTATGATTCCACATATTTCTTTTATATATATATATATATATATATATATATATATATATATATATTTTGTTTGAGTGGGCCTAATGGTTAAGAGCATGTGTTTCCTCCTAAGAGGTCACAAGTTCAAAACCAGAGGGGGGTAGAGTATGTATGCCTTCGTAGACTTAATAGTGAAATCGCTGCGCAGAGGTGGGTCCCTTATCCCAAAAACAAGGGGGTCTCATACACCAATTTGGTGTCTGGCTTGGCCATGACCTTAAAATTGGATTATTATTATTATTATTATTGTTATTATTATATTGTGTTTCCCCATTTCCAAAATTTGGGGGGGGTCACGTTTCGTACTCGTACCCGTTTCCCCCTTTCGTGCAACTTACGTATAAATGATTAAGGACTGCCATGGAGGCAAGCCTTAAAATCTCAAAAGAGATGTGACTTGAGAATACTGAATATATGTAAAACATGAAGCTGGATCAGGCTCTTACAATGGCATAAGGAATATCACCAGGGCAGATGTTGCATTCGTACTGACTTCAGTCAGTGAATATATAGCAGATTCATGTTGCATTGTCAAGCAGTGAAATTGATTCTGAGATATTTGTAAAGAACAAATGAATTTGTTATTAGCTTCAGTGGCAGAACTAGTGCAAAAATTGGTCTATTTATCATTATAGCTGTATAGGCACTAAAACAGTGTTTTAGCTGCACAAGCAACAAAGGAACCACTGTGGTTCATACGTATCTTGACAAAGAATCAACCAATCCTGTGATGTTACAATATGATAATCAAAGTTCCATGCTCTTAAAAATAATCCAAGATTTTATGGAAGAAATAAACAGGTAGATATACAAAATCCATCACTTTGTCAGAAGAGGAGATTCCTCCAAATCTCATTTAATGGAAGAACCAAACAGTTCGAAGTGTAGGTACTTCAAGTTGTAGGTTCATGGTTGGCTCAGTTGCATGTGTCTGTTAGCCTTTTCTCTTGAGAAAACGTGATGAAGAAGCTGGTAGGTAAGGTAAGAAAACGTGATGAAGAAGCTGGTAGGTAAGGTATAGATGGTTAAGTAATAAGTTTACGGTTGCTCAATTGGTCATGTGTTAGCAGCCACTCCCAAAAAATGTTGAAGAACCACATAAGTAATAAGCAAAAGCGAGATGAATAACAGAGTAAGTTAATGTCTTCTATGTCCTTAATTTGTTGTCTGAAAAAATGCTCAGCTTTAACAGCATATAAGCAGAGAAGGATTCTTACAAGCAATCACTTTGTGTTCAGTTTAATGTTTCAAATTCAATGGGTAGTCAGATATTTTTTAGTTTAAAATGTAGCTTGGAAGGTGATTCTGCATTGGTCAAGTACCATGATATGCAGAAAATCACCAGAAATTCTCTCACGACAATTATTTAATTATTTCATAAGTTTAAACCTTAAGCATAAAGTCATTAATTTAATATTTATCTTTATTGGCCGATTTTATAAAGTTAAAAGGGTCAACTTGACGTTATATCCTGACCATAGATCTCAAATGTGTAGATGCAATCTCAACCCTCCATCACTTTGGAGATTAGGTCAGAAAATTATAAAAGGGAAATACATTGTTGGAGAGGTAGTTCGACTGGCACTAGAGAAGGGCAGCAACAAGTGGATTTCAAGGCAGCAGGCAGGGTGTGAAGACCAGACCATATAGGCCATAGTTCGTTGGGTCATACAAGCCAAAATATGCTGGATCATACAGGTAACAGGCCGTGTTTGCAGGGGCATACACGCTGATTTTGCTTGGTCGTATAGGCCACATAGGCCAAACTGTAATAGCATAAAGGCTCAGAAATTGCTGCTGTAATTTTCTGAGTGAGTACTCTAGCTGTAATCGAGATTTGTTGAAGCTGAATAAAAGCCCAAGTTTGATGGTTTTCCCCAGATTGGGGTTTCCTTGTGTCAAGATTATTTTTTTTATATATATTTGGTGCATTGTTTAATTATTTATGCTGTGCATACTGAGTTAGGGACATACTGAGTTAGGGACTCAATTTATTTCTTGTCATAAAATTCAGACTAAAGAAATTAATTTTATCTGTTCTAGTTATAATTTTATTGGACATTAAATATGCCCTGGGTTCAAGAAAACTACCATGGTATCAGAGCAATATTCTTCGAGTATGAAACCAAGGGAGTTTGACGTAGGTACCAGTTCACGAAATTGCAAGCCTTCAACAAACAATTGTTTAACAGTTGTCCACCATCGCTACTAGCTTTGGATATGAAGACATACTAGAAGGGTCCTCAAATTATATTCAATGGAGAGTTTGAATCACAACTGTCCTCAAGGAAAATAAATTGTGGTGCATCGTAAACACCACAGTTGTTCCACCAGTCTCAGGTCCTATTGCCCTAGACCTGCATGAGGTGAAAGAAGCAAGGGAATAGAAGATAATTCTGGATGGAATCAAAGACCATCTTATGATTTATACAAATCTGTCCGAGAAAAAGACAACAAAAGAAATGTGGGATGCGTTCACCAAGTTGTACCAGAGTGACTATCAGAGTTGAAGAGTTGAAAGATGGTACTGAGGGACCAACTACATAACATTAGAATGTCCAAGGGTAAGGGTGTAGCCTCGTATTTGACCAAGATCACTCAGCAATGGGATGTGATGATGGTTGTAGGAGAAATAACACCTAAACCAGAACTAGAGTGTATAGCCTTGAATGGCTTTGAAACAGTAGAATGTGTTTGTCAAATGCATCGTGGGTCAAGAGCACCTTCCCCTTTGGGAAAGGATGTGAGATGATTTCATTCAATAAGGGATCAGAAAGGGGTTCGGAGTGGTGACCAGAAGAAGAAATTTGAGGAAGAAAACCTTGCCCTGGCTAGTAGGGGTAAGATGAGGGCAAAGAAAGGGCCAAATAATGGGTCAACTTCAATAGGAGAGAAGGACCCTAGCAAGATAAAGTGTTTTGCTTTTCTTCAGCTAGGACACTTCACCAGCCAATGCCCTAATAAGAAAAGGGGAAAGCAGAAGAAGGCTGCTGCTACATTTGAAGTGGATAAAATTCCAGCCAGATTCAAAAATGAGTTTTCACTCATTGCTTCTCTCGAGTTCAGTAGCCAACAGCGTGTGGTATATTGATAGTGGGGCTTCTTGCCACAATGACGGAGTGAAGGAGTATTTCACCATCCTGAAGGAGAAAGAAATGGACTTCTACATACAACTTGGGGACAATGCCAAGTACAAGGCAGTTGGAATTGGCACTGTCAAGTTTCAAAGGGAGTCTGGTAAACCCTTGCTGGTGGAAGATGTCTTTTTGTTCTGAGCATGACCAAAAACCTGATTTATGTTGCTACCTTGGAAGACAAGGGTTACATTGTGACCTTTCAGGATAGTAAGGTATACATTCAGCCTAAAAAATTCAGGAAAGCCAAGGTGATAGGAGTATGAAAAGGTAACATATTCAGGACTTCAGTTTGAGCCTGCGCAAGCATTGATGAGTTGCAGCCAAGAGTTGGGAGAGTGGTGGCGAAGGAGGATGGCTCATCTGCACCATAGAGCACTCAATGTGCTCAAGGAGATTATGACAGCACTGCCAGTGTTCAAGGTCGAGTAGCATGATATTTGCAAAGGTTGCACAATGGGCAAGTAAGCCAAGACCACCTTTCCAAACAGCAATACTAGGGCCAAGGGCATTTTGGACCTCATTCATTCAGATGTGTGTTGGCCCATTTTAGGAATGTCTTTTAGTGTATACCATTATTATGTGTTCACAGATGAATTCTCTAAGAATACCCAGATATACTTCACGAAGAAGAAGAATGAGGTTTTCTGTAGGTTTAAAGAGTTTAAAATCCTTGTAGAAAACCAAATTGGGAGAAAGATCAAGACATTCAAGTCTGACAATGTACACCTTGAACGCCTTAAATGACTTCTGGGCGCATGAGGATATCAGAAAAGCGCTGACAAGTCCATACAACCCTCAACAAAATGGGGTTGCGGAGCGAAAGTATAGGGCTATTATTGGAGCAGCCAAGGCTATGCTACACGACCAGAAGCTGCCTATGTGTTTATGGGCAGAGGCTTGCAAAATTGTTGTTTATTTGCAAAACTGGAGTCCACATAAAGTATTGGGCAGGTTAACACCTAAGGAGGCTTTCACAAAAAAGAAACCAAATTTGTCACACATTCGCATCTTTAGTTGTTTAGTATACAGCCATGCATGTTCCTTCAAAAAAGAGGACCATCATAGAATCTATTGCTGCGAGGGAATTTTTGTGGGGTATAGTGAGACCTCAAAAGCTAATAGGATTTACATTTCGGCACTAAGGAAAACAGTGCTACACAGGGATGTGAAGTTCGAGGAGCAGAGAGCTCTCAAGAGGTCTTGCAGCACAAATTCCTCTATAATGGAGGTTCAAGAGCAGGAGATGTCGAAGATGGAAATAGTACAGACACCTCATGATAATGTGACACATAATTATGGTGTTGATGAGTGGGTCGATTGACACTGAGCCTTCAAGCTTCCAGGAAGCCTCTGAGCATCAGGTGTGGATGGATGTTATGGTGGAAGAGTACTCTTCCACCATGAAGAGCCACAACTAGAGGGAAAATCCGTGGTCGGCTCTAGATGGGTCTACAAGATTAAGCACATTGTAGATGGTAGTGTGGAAAAGATCAAGGCCCGATTTGTGGCTAAGGGGTTTTCACAAAAAGAAGGGATTGACTACGAATGACACCTTCGCCCAAGTAGCCAAATACTCATACATCAAGGCAGCATAGATGGGTTGGAGGATTCACTAGATGAACGTGATGACTCTCAAGAGGTCTTGCAGCATAGATTCCTATATAGTGGAGGTTCAAGAGCAAGAGACGTTGAAGACGAAAACAATACAGACACTTCACGATATTATGACACATAACCGTGAGCAAAATGAGCAGGCCAAGCAAAAGGAGCAGGACGAGGAGCAGAGGGTTCCTATCTCTCGGGCTCAGACTTCTAGCACGAGCAAGAAAGCTTAGTGGGCAGAGAAAACACTGAGAGATGCTCAGGCGTATTGACCACTTAAGTGTCAACTACCCCATGAGCATAATAGATTTCATAGCATTCCATCATATTCAGAAAAGTCGGAATTTTCAGAGATCAACATCATCTTTTAGCGAATTGTCAGACATATGTAATCCAAATTCTGTAGCCCTACGGGGGTCATTGTAAAAATGTTCTAATATGATGAAATTGCGTCATGTAACAAATCTAGGTAGCTTATGATTTTTGCTAGAGTTTCGCTCTAAGGAGTTTTTTTTTCCTTAGCTAATTATTTGTGTTTCCCGAACATCAAATAATTGGTTAAGTTTTTCTCCCAAACATACCTCAAATCTAGAGTGGGGCTTGATGGGAAACACAAATAATTGGTTAAGTTTTTCTCCCAAACATACCTCAAATCTAGAGTGGGGCTTGATGGTGAAGTCTTCAGTGAGTCCTAGTGTATAGAGTTGATGTAAAATGCCATACTAAATCATGTCTAAAGTTTCGCAAAATTTGGTTATGTCTAGGGGTCAGTTTTTAAATGTCAAAATTTCCCCGCTAAATGGATTTTTTTATGTAATATCTGATGTAAAATGTAAAAAAATTGTATAGAAGTTGTAGGGGGTATGAGTACTTGCAATTACACCTCAACTCCTAAAATTTCTATCTGGACATACTTTAAGGGTGGAAAAATATGTTTAAACCTCTCTAGAGTCGTGTTTTCTATTTTCTGGCAAAAATAGCAAAATAATTAGCTAGAAATTAGTCTGAGAATTAAAATGAGAGAAAATAAAATTCTCTCCAAGTGAAAAACATTTAAAAAAGGATGTGGACATTCCCAAGAAAGGAATCTCCATGAATCAAGAAAGAAAAGCCCAACAAGAAATTTGTTGGTCCAGAAAAGGAATTATTTTCCTAGAAAATCAATTTTTTAATGAGATGGTCCAAGTTGGTTAAGTTGAATGAAAAATTTTCGAGGAGAAAATTTGGAAAAAATATATTTTTGGACCAGGATCAAAATTTTGGGTCAATTCAGCTCCCATCATCAAAGGAGACCAATTTTTTTCCTCAAGATCACTGCAGACATCAAGGGATGGGATTAATTGGACGTGGATCATGCTTTCAACTAGTTGTTTTCTTCTAAGATCAAGTCAGATTTGTGCAATTCATTGGACCTAGCCGTTTTCACTTGGAGAGGGATCTAGATGTCTCATTTTTTCTATAAATTGAGCTCAAAGCTCTTCATTGTAACACATTATAAGTGAAGTGACATTCCTAAATCTAATTAATAATTCAACTTCACAATATGAGCATTTTATATTAAATGCACTTGTGTTATTTCCCTAACGCTTTGTTTCATTAATCATTGTTTCATTATACTTTTGTGCTCAAAGTGATCTTAATCATAAGTGGATTAGTATTTCTCCCTTTGAAGCATTGGGTTCTAATTGTGTATCTCATTGACACATTGTATTAACATTTGCATCTCATTTGCATATTAGATCTAGGTCTGCATCTCTTAAATTTACCTCCAAGCATAAGCTTGGTTGATAGAAATTTTAGGACCAACTTCCCTAACTTTCATTCAATTTGAGAAATTTGAGTTTGGAGTAATGTTAAAACACGTGAACTTGCAGTTCTCTTGTGGTTGAGTCCTTGTAGGAATGAAGGCACGTCGGTTATCAAGAAGGCTAGCTGGGTATCGCTAATGATGGACTAAGCGCCTCCTCAGCCTATCCTTCTTGCAAGCACAAAGTTTTGAAAATTTGAAGGAAAGTTTTCACCATAGATCAAGCATATAACTTAAAATCAACCAAGAATCTTGCATCTCGCATAGTCTAATCTTACATTCATTTATCTAACATTGTCTCATTTTGCATCGAATTGATTTGTGAACATCTCATCCTACTTGAGATATACTATTTTATTGTTCTTGTACTTGTCATTAGAATTACTTGCTCATTGGCTTATGATATTGTCCTATCTATTCTAAGCATCTCTTTAAAGTAGAAGTATAAGTTTTATTTACATTGCAAGTTCTATCTTATTGTTCATTTTTCGATATTGTGTTATCTCTTGTACTAACAACCACCATGTCTTGCAACATTGCCTATCTTGTAACTTGAAGCTTTATCTTAGGCGACAACAAGGTGTACATGGGTAGTCATAGATATTCAATCAGATAGAGTAGGGCACCACAACAATAGTCAAGCTATATGCCATTGATGAGTGAGTAGATTGAGGTTGAGCCTTCTAGCTTCCAAGAAGCATCCAAGCATTAGATGTGGATGGATGTTATGGTGGAAGAGTGCTCTTCCATCATGAAGAACAAATTTTAGGAGCTTGTGCCATGGCCAAAGGGAAAATTTGTGGTTGACTCTAAGGGTGTCTACACCAGCCTAGATCCATCTTAACTCCAGATCTACCAAGCGCCAAGAGGGATCAAATACATTTTCACTCTAAAAGAGGTTTGCATATCAAGAGATTTGATCCCGCTCGGTGATTGGTACATCAAAAGTTAAGATAGATCTCGGCTGGTTTAATTCCCCCCTTTAAATAAGCTACATTCCACATGAATACCATGGGTTCTCAAGGTTGGTTCTCAATACCATGGGCCATTTTTATTTTTATTCATTTTTTATAGGGTTATTTTTATTTTTATTTTATTTTGACTGAGTTAAAATGTTTACATTATATTAATCTTTTTATTTAATTTTATTTTTATTTTGATGTTATTTGACTTAGTCAAAATGTTAAACACTACATTACAACATCTCTACCATACTAGGCTAGAGAGCACCTCTTGGCGTAAAGATTAAGCACACTATAGATGATAGTGTGGAAAAGTTCAAGGTCTGATTTGTAGCTAAGGTGTTTTCACAAAAAGAAGGGATTGACTACGATGACATTGTTGCCCTAGTAGCCAGATACTCGTCCATCAGGGTAGTGATTTCTACTGCAGCACAAATGGGTTGGAGGATTCACCAGATGGACATGAATCCCATGTATGCAAATTGAAGAGAGCATTGTATGGACTCAAGCAAGCTCCCATGGTGTGGTATTCAAGGATTGACAACTACTTGCAGGGGCATGGGCTTCACCAAGAACAAGGCAAACCCAAAACTATATTAGATTCAGGTCAAGGGTAAGCCTCTCATTTTGGTGTTGTATTAATCTTTTTATTTAATTTTATTTTTATTTTGATGTTATTTGACTTAGTCAAAATGTTAAACACTACATTACAACATCTCTACCATACTAGGCTAGAGAGCACCTCTTGGCGTAAAGATTAAGCACACTATAGATGATAGTGTGGAAAAGTTCAAGGTCTGATTTGTAGCTAAGGTGTTTTCACAAAAAGAAGGGATTGACTACGATGACATTGTTGCCCTAGTAGCCAGATACTCGTCCATCAGGGTAGTGATTTCTACTGCAGCACAAATGGGTTGGAGGATTCACCAGATGGACATGAATCCCATGTATGCAAATTGAAGAGAGCATTGTATGGACTCAAGCAAGCTCCCATGGTGTGGTATTCAAGGATTGACAACTACTTGCAGGGGCATGGGCTTCACCAAGAACAAGGCAAACCCAAAACTATATTAGATTCAGGTCAAGGGTAAGCCTCTCATTTTGGTGTTGTATGTGAATGACTTATTTCTCACAAGTTGCGAGAAGCTCATAGCAGAATGCAAGAGGGACCTAGCAGCATAATTTGGCATGAAGGATTTAGGGTTTGTTAGATGATCCAAAATAAATATTATCATAGGATTAAAAGTTTGAATAAAATAATTATTAATTTAAGATATTAAATTAATAATTATTCTAGAATATTTAATAAATCTTTGAGATATTTAGAAATAGAAATTTGTTATTAAAAATTAGGACTCTAGAAAAGAGTCGTTTCCTAGGCTCTAAGTTAGGAGTAAAGTTAGTAGATTGGTTAGAAGCTCATTTATTGTAAATGTACACTTGTTTATTTTCCAAGTGATCCATAACTAGATTAAGTTAGAACATAGAGCTTATAAATAGGTTAGTTTCCTATTTTCATTGTAGTGTGTAATGAGAGAATGTGAGAGTGTGAGTTTACGTGTGTAAACTCCTGTAATTTTCTATGTAATCTTTTTGCATGATCAATAAAGTTATGTGTCTGAGGACACTTCTGCATTTATATGTGGTATCGGAGCCACGGTAATGTTGCTGTGGATATGAGGAGGAAGATTCCAGCACTCCCAGTTCTTGGAAAACTCAACTCCGTTGAAGTGATCAGCAAAAGATTGGTATGAAATTTGTAATTTTTTTTATTGATTTTAGATTTGTAAATTCTAAAATCATTTTTTAAAAGAGCAAATGCAAAATTTGTGTGAATTTTGTTGTTTCAAATTGTTAAGAGGTGATTGTATTTGTAAGACTGTTGTTGCAATAAAATAAACAAAAAAAAAAAGGAGAGCGCTATTGACATAGCGCATCTACATTGAAGAAGAGGTCGTTAACTCTTTGTACATTCCTGGAGATTGAGACGAGTTTCCCTTGTTGGTGTGGGAAAAACTCGGGTCGAAATTCACTGCTTTAAGGTTGTACATGTCACTACTAGTGAGAAATGAACTGCGCAAAGGTAATTTGTCCATCAAGGCCATGAATCCCCACATTCTGGGTTAATCTCAGCTAAGTAATACACTGTTGTGCCTGTGTATTCAGTTATGGACGCACTTGGGTTTTTTAGAGTGAAATATATGTCGACCAAAGGATGCTCCAGTCGAAAACATTTGAGAAATTTCAACGCAATGAAAACAGTCAAAAGCATTGAAAACAGTCAGAAGCGTTGAAAACAACGTTTGAAACAGCGTTTTAAAATATTTTAACAACATTTGACCAAGGTTACTTGGAAGCGGGAGCGAAGCGCGGAGCGCCATTTTTAAAATTTTCCGGGTCCGGAGCGTTTTCAGGAGCGTTTATATATATATATATATTATATTTTTTATATTTTGATGCATATATGTCAACAAAAACATGTAGAATGATGAATTAGACATAAAAAACATAGATTGAATCATATAACATCAATCATCTAGAAGTTATAATCTTCATCAACCACGCCCACGAGTTGGAAGCATACAACATATTGACTCTTGAGTCTCGTAAATCATCAATCTGAAGGTTTCAAGCTTTCAAAATTCAATATATAACATTTATCATCATTGATAATTTGATATATAACATTTATCATCATTGATTTCAAATTTCAATATCTAACATTTATCATCATTGATTCATTGATTTCAAAATTCAATATACTTTTATCATCATTGATATATAACATTTATCATCATTGATTCATTGATTTCAAAATTCAATATATAACATTTATCATCATTGATATTATATAACATTTATCATCATTGATTCATTGATCACCATATAACTTTCATGAAGCATCATATTCATGATTCATAATGACTTGTAAACAGTAAACTTATAAATGCCAACTTCAAAGTTTCACCTTTCAATTTCAAGCTTCAAACTTAAATTGTCATTAAATATATGAAATCAGAAAGAGTCAAGTTTCAACTGTTCAACTGTCAACAACAAATAGAAAATAGTAAACAACAAATATATTTTATCTGGCTGGCCCCTTGCCACGCCCACGAGAAATGTCTAATTTTTGTGAGCCACGAGGAAATGCTGGTCTTCTAGTACTCTTAGGAGTACCACGACCACGACTAGAAGGTGGAGGCTGGATCTGCAAAGGAACAACAGTGTGATATCGAGGAGTGGCACTGGCACTGGCACCCGCACTGCTACCAGTAGATGGTGGGACTGGCCCTGTGTGTGGCGGTGCTGCTGATGCTTCATCATCATCCCTATAAAGTTTTGCTTCCAATTCTTCCGGATGTAACGTGCCGTCCTCCAAATTATCATCCTCTGGGTTGTTGTCCCAGACTCTGTATGATTGATCCTCATTTGCCCGATCACAGTAATGGCTCAACAACCTCAAGTTATAATGCACATAAACCAAGCTTTCAGCTCGGTTTTCATTCAGCCTGTTTCTCCTCACATTGTGTATAAAGCTGTAGGTGCTCCAACACCTCTCTGCAGAAGAAGTGTTCACAACTTGTGAGAGAAATTTTTTAGCCAACTTTGGCAAAAGTCCCATGCCGCCATATGCTTCCCACCATGTGAGAGCATCGAATCTGTCCCTGTCTTCCATTGCATGGAATGAACCAAAGTTAGCAGTGCAATTGAAGTATTTGCCTAATTCAAGGCGCAATCTAGCACACTCTTCCCTGTCAGGTACCAATTTGTCCAATGCCTTCATGTACCCTTCTTGTACCTCTGGATCTGTGTGAGGTTTCACCCTAACCCCACCTCCAAGTGCAGGTTGGCCCAACCAAGATGGAGAGTAATATTTTGGCGTAAGGATATATGCCAAAGCATGTAGTGGAACATTGAGTTTATTCCACCGTGCACACACACGGTCATGAATCATAGCATACAAGTTGGGATCATTATCCTTAACAATATCTTTTATTTGCCCCAACATGCTATCCATCTGCTCATAAACCTCTCCAATCACTGGTTTATCAGTATCTGCAAAGCGAATCATGTTATAAATGGTCTTGGTAAAACTCACAATTTCCCTCATACGTGCCCAAAACTGAGGGTCAAGGGCGGTCTCCTCCACATGTTCAAAACTTTGCCTGTCAACCACTGTTGCCGCCCTGTCCTTTAATAGCTGCCAGTGTGGGCTTGATACCATTGCAGCCAATGACTCTCTTACCTTCAAAAGGCGCCTGAAGGTGAGGTAGTAGCTAGCAAATCTAGTTTTTGCTATTTTCAACAACTCCAATTTGGAGTGAGTACGGAAAAGCCCATGGGTATTGCTATGATTTGTAATAAATTTGATCATTTTTTAACCTCTCTTGTACAAATCACCAAGCCATTTGAATTGAGGTTGTTTGTTTTTGATGATATCATGCATCAAAAGGTTCATTGTGTGAACCAAACACCCAAACCAAAAAATGTTGGGGTATTTATCCTCAATAATTGCTCTTGCTGCCTTACGGTTAGCAGCATTATCAGTGATGACCTGTATGACATTGTATGGCCCAGTCTTTTCAATTATATCAAGTAATGGTTCTGCAATGTTAATGCCGGTTTTGAATTTGTCTGAATAATCATACGCTGCCGGGAAAATTGCACCACTAACCGACACAGCCAAAACACTTATCAATGGTTTTCCTTTTACATTGGTCCATCCATCAGAGACAATGGACAGCCCATGCTCATTCCACGAACTTGTCATTCTAGCCAAAGAATTGTTTATTTTAGCTCTTTCATGATCAAGACCCACGGTTTTGGCCTTGCCATACCCAGGGCTTTTGTATCCTTTGGGGGCATCATTAATGGCAGAAACCATTTCATGCCAATCAGGTGAGCAAAGAACATTGAATGGCACCCCACATGCATATAGAAACCGGTAAACTTTTGAATCCAAATCATTCCTACACCCTTCGTCTAGGAAATCGGATATGGTTCTACGCCTTAATCCAATGCCACTGCCTCCAAAACCACTGGCATGGGTGGAAGTTGAACTTGTTTGTCCATGATGTGTTGGGCCTGAATCAACGAAACCCCTAGATCTTTTAAATGATCTCTGTAGGGCAACCCCCTCTTCCTTCCTATATATCTCTCTCAGTGGTGCTAGCACATAAGTACAAACTTTGATTCCAAGATTTTTAGTTCCATCTCCTGGCATTATCCCACAAAGGTGCCTTCTCAGACGAGTGTATGAACCATGGTATTGTTTATTGCAATGGGGGCAAATAAATTTAGTGGTTCCACCACCTTTCCCTCCTTCCATTTTCTGAACATATTTCCACAAAGGATATTGGTCTTGTTTAGTTGGGGATTCTATGTTCTCGGGGTCTCCACTCCCCACTTCCTCCTCAGCGTAATCCTCCTCCTCTTCATGATTTTCTTCAGATCCACCATAACCCTCCTCTTCATCCTCCTCTTCTCTGATTTGCCTCTTTCTTCTAGCACTCTCCAACACCATTATCACAAAGAAAGGAACCAACATGAGGAAAATTCCTAGCCATATAGCCATGTTGGAAACAAGTTTCAAGTTTCTAGCCTGCAAAACAAATGGAAAAATGCCAAATGGGAATAGGAAATGCAACATAGGAAAAAAACAATTCATTTTTAAAGTTTTAAATCCAATAAAATGCAACATTCAAGAAAAATTCAAGTTTTCATTTTTAAAAAATTTAACAATCTACAAATTCATCCTAGAAAATACAAAATTGGATTAGAAGGCCTACCTCTTTCTTGCAATCCTCCTGTCAGCCTTGCTCCTTGCTCTCCTGTCAGCTCGGGAGCAAACGCTCCCCGAATGCTTCCAGCGTTTAAAAAACGCTCCCGAAGCGTTTTTTAAACGTCGGAAGCGCTCAAGGAGCATTCACTCCCAAGCGCTTCCTGAAACGCTCTCGAAAAAACAGGGAACGTTTTAACAAGTTCGGAAACGCGCTCCCCCACGGAGCGCGTTCGGAAACGGGAGCGAAGGGGGTTTGAAGCTTCCCCGCAACCTAGCATTTGACAGCGTTTTACCGCGTTTTTACAGCATTTTGAGCTTGCGTTTTACAGCGTTTTCCATTCACTGCTTTTGATCCTGCGTTTTCCAACTTATTTGGGCCTGCAACCGCTTTTGAGTGCTTTGCAGTCTTCAGCAAACAATTTTTGCATGGACTATTAAAAGCTTGCCCCCAATGCACATCTGCATTCAAATTTACGGTCACCTTTCACAGATCTAAGCGAATCGATGGTAGATCTACGGTCACCTTTAGACAGATCTGGTAGAATCTTCGCAAAGTTGGTTTTCATCACAGTGAATCTAATGATACTTTGTATGTGCGCCAACAAGGAAATATCTGGTCATTCTCATTATGTATGTCGATGATTTGATCATCACAGGCAACAATGATGATCACATTGAACAAGTGAAAAAGGAGTTACATGCAGGTTTTAAGATGACAGATTTGGGACTACTTCACTACTATCTTGGAGTTGAAGTATTCCAACGTCCACATCAGATCTTCATTTCCCAGAATAAATATGCAGCAGAAATTCTTCAGCGATTTGGAATGCAGGATTGTAAGCTTGTCCTTACCCCTATGGAACAAAACTTAAAACTTTCAAAATTTGGAGGGCAAAAAGTGGACAGCACGACTTACAGACAGTTGATTGGCAGCTTGATTTATTTGACAACCACTCGTCCTGATCTATCTTATGCAGTCAGTATTCTTTCACGTTTTATGCAGGAACCACTAGACAGCCACTAGAATGCAGCCAAACGAGTTCTTCGATATATCCAAGGAACAAAAGATTTTGGTCTTCTTTATAAAAAGACTAAAAATTTTGTACTTGGTGGATTTTCAGATGCCGACTTTGCTGGCAGTATTGATGACAGGGCATCAACCTCAGGTTACTTAATGAACATGGGGTCAGCTGCAGTTTCCTGGAGTTGCAAGAAGCAAACTACAGTGGCCACTTCTTCAGCAGAAACAGAGTACATTTCAGCATGGGAAGCAGCATGTGAGATTGTTTAGTTACGTCGAGTTTTACAGGACTTGGGAATTCCTCCAGCAGAAGCTACTTCATTATTCATCGACAATCAATCAGCGATAAAGCTTGCCAAGAATCCAGTTTTCCATTCAAAGACAAAGCATGTGGACACCAAGTATCATCATATCAGATCTCTCATTGCAAAGAACGTCATCAAGCCAGTGTTTTGCCCTTCAGAAGATCAGACCTCCGACATTTTCACAAAACCTCTTGGCAGAATAAAGTTTACTAAGTTCAGGGATGAACTTGGTATCTGTTGTAATGTATCTTTGGATCATAGGGGGGAATGTTAGATGATCCAAAATAAATATTATCATAGGATATAAAGTTTGAATAAAATAATTATTAATTTAAGATATTAAATTAATAATTATTCTAGAATATTTAATAAATATTTGAGATATTTAGAAATAGAAATTTGTTATTAAAAATTAGGACTCTAGAAAAGAGTCGTTTCCTAGGCTCTAAGTTAGGAGTAAAGCTAGTAGATTGGTTAGAAGCTCATTTATTGTAAATGGACACTTGTTTATTTTCCAAGTGATCCATAACTAGATTAAGTTAGAACATAGAGCTTATAAATAGGTTAGTTTCCTATTTTCATTGTAGTGTATAATGAGAGGATGTGAGAGTGTGAGTTTACATGTGTAAACTCCTGTAATTTTCTATGTAATCTTTTTGCATGATCAATAAAGTTATGTGTCTGAGGACAATTCTGCATTTACAGAGTTGATGCATTATTTTCTAGGCTTGGAGATGTGGCAGAGAGATAGAGAGATCTTCCTCAGACAAAGGAAGTACACAGTTGAAATTTTGAATCGATTTAGAATGTTGGATTGTAGACCCATGTCTACACCACTAATGATGATCCAGATATCAAAAAGCGACTAAAAAATGAAAGTGATCTAAATCTCTCGAAATTGGCGTCAAATCGTAGTGTTCGTCGTCTTGATTCCAATGTTGTTTAAATCACCTCAATCCGATGTTGTATGCTCAAGATATGATGTTCTGAAGTTTTTGCCCAACAGCTAAAAAGTCAACTTACAAGTTTGACTGGGCAAACCGTACGCTGATGTCAACAACTGACTAGGCAGGCACACTGGGCAGTACAGACAAATACGGGCACAACACGTGGCATCATCGTACAAGTTGGGATGGCGCAATTTGATTGGTTGAAGGGTTTGAAGTGGCCCAATGAAAGGGTGCCACATGGCCTAATGGGAGGGCGCCACATGGCCTAATGGGAGGGCGCCACGTGGCCCAATAGGAGGGCACCATGTGGCCCTCCATGGTTGGTCAAAATTTTTATAAATAGCCCAAGGGCCTCAGCGAGATTCAACCCTTAAACCACCCGCAGCACAACACAACGTCTTACCAACAGGCCACCACATTAATGGGAGGGCGCCACGTGGCCCAATGGGAGGGCACCATGTGGCCCTCCATGGTTGGTCAAAATTTTTATAAATAGCCCAAGGGCCTCAGCGAGATTCAACCCTTAAACCACCCGCAGCACAACACAACGTCTTACCAACAGGCCACCACATTAGTTCTTAACTATTATAGAACTCAGGTTTTATTTAAATTAGAGTGGTCACTGTTTGGGGGCAGGGGTCGAACGTTAAACCCTAGCCCTGGTCATATTAACACGCAGGTGACCCGGCAGAGGTTTGGGAGAGGGGGCGAGTTGATAGCCCTGACCCCCGGTCCTTTGTTGCTACCATACGACCCTTTTCGGACAGGGGAGGAGCTTTGGCAGAGAGGGAAAGGACTAGGCCCTAGCCCTAGTCATATCACCGCCCACTTGACCACGACCACATAGGAGGGCTCCGGTGACGGGGGCGGGCGGTTAGCCCTAGCCCCTGACCAAATGATTGCCCACAAGACCATCGACGAAGCGGAGTCAGCAAGGGTGGGCAGTTAACCACAACGCCCGACGATATTGACACGCACGCGACTAGAACCTTCAAAGCAAAGGGCTAAGACGACGGGGACGGGCGATTAGCCCCGGACCCCGACGACATGGCGACGGGCGCTCCATGTGACCCTAACCCAACGCTTAGGGGTTATGGTGCATTTTAAAGAGGCGACAAATTGCACCTTTTGCTGCAAGAATCGCTCGGCAGACTGTGTAAAGGCGGAATTCGTAGAACAGTTAGCAATTTTTGCCAATTTGCATGACCAATAGCATAGCTTGGTTCCAAGAGGCATATATTGCTCATTTTTTAACCTTTTTGAGCTCAAGAAGAGCCTAGATAGAGTTTTTTTACTGTCTTGAATTCAATGGCAGCCTCAGATTTCTGATTTGAGCACTGTATGATGGACTTTTTGCAAATTCAAATCTTGCTAGATGGAGGCATATTTGAGCATGGAAAGAACCTAGTTAGAGGTTTTCCAACCTTCCAGTTTCATCTGCAGCAGTTGTTACTTCAATAGAGCAGCTATTTTCAGTCTTTTCTCAATGGGCTTATGACAGAAGCCCTTTTAAAAACTTCATTGTGATATAATTGTATGTTTATGCTTTTTTATTTCAAGTGGAGTACAAGGACCTATTGTGAGAGAGTCCTTTTTATGTTGACATATTCATGACTTATTGTAGGGAGTCATCTTTTGAGTGAGAATTCTTTGTAGGAGAAACAAGCCACTCTAGAGTCAACAATTTCTAATGTGCTCATTTGCTGCTAAAATCAATATAGCGGCCTAGCCATTGGAGGGGGTCCAGAGACGTAGCCCAAGAGGGCTGAACTCCGTTATCACTTGTTGGTTTCTTCTCTTCATGTTTATCATATTGAGTTGCATATGAATTTGTTTCTCTTTTAAGTTCATGTGAAAACTTAACTCATCATCTTTGAAGAGGTTGTAAAACTAATTTTATATTTAAAGACACTAGTTTAAAGACCCAAGTGTCAAAGGACAATCAAAGTTTTCTTCCATTTACGGATCAGATGGTATCAGAGTGGGTTCTGACCAAATTGAAAGTATGGTCAAGAAATTGAAGCGTGAAGGACTCCAAGAGTTGGAGGAGATAAATTTATTTCTTCGAATGGAGAGTGTCGAGCTAAGGAGATTGCTTGAAGTTCCAAAGGAGGAGAGAAGGCAAATGCGCCTGCAGTTGCAACATATAGTGGAGGAACATACTGGTGAGTGTTTCGTCTCGGAAGCTGCTATCAATATCAGTACACAGGATATGGACCCTATGTTGAGAATCATGCTTGTGATTTTTGCCAGCATCTGAAGGATTCTCCCCATGTGCCAGTTGGTAAAAGTGGTTGGCTAGAGTCATCATCCACTTCTTCACCAACTGAAACGAAAAAGACAGGTGGTTGGCCAAACGAGGTAATTAGTATTCCCATTTCTACTCCTTTAGCTAATACTGATAACACATCTTTTGCAGCTTTTGAAAAGCATACCAAGGGTATTGGTATGAAGCTTTTTAACTCAAATGGGTTATGATGGAAGAGGCCTCAAATTCAATGGCCAAGGCATCACTAATCCTATCGAAGTGGAGAAACAACCACGGTATGAAGGATTGGGTTATGGTCATGAAGAAATTGGAGGGTGCTTCAAAATTGTCGAGGCAAAGAAATCATCAAGTGATGGCACAACACGCCATGATGGCAGTGATAGTGACAAATTGTCTCCGCGGAGAGATGAACGTTCCAGAGGACGTACCAAGTTCAGTTCTCCTCGTCAAACTCACAGCCCAAAAGACAAGTATAAACGTCAAGGGGATTCTAGAAATGTTTGTGCCTATGATCATTTATGGGAAATGTTGCCCTGTACATTTTGTGATGCATTTGACCATTGTGTGGCTGATTGGGAGCAACGTAAGGTGACGAGGAACTCCTCCTAAGACATGACATAATGACAAGATGTGAGAAACTCCTCCCAAGTATGAAGACTTCCTTGTCGATGGGCAAGAGTAAGCATTTTTGTACCCATTGTAGCATGAACGGGCACCGGATTGAAAAGTGTTGGAAACTCCACCATCTGGAACTTCGTCCCAAGAATGACAAAGAGGTCAAGCAATCCCCTGCAAGGGGAGCAACAAGTGGCAAAGTGAAAACTAATGTAGTTCCCAAAGCAGCCTTTGAAACAGAGTAGGCGCAGAAAGAGAACCCATAAGCCTAGTTAGGCAAAGAATGGGTAGACTGTTTTGTACAGTTTGCTTGCTTTGTAAAATTGTGATTACTTGTTGTATATTCCCGTTTGGGTACTTTGTAAAGTGATGTCATGTACAAATCACTTATGTGCAAAAGTATTTCTTTGGCATGTTATGTTATTTTGGATTGATGATGAGTCAACTTGTATTGAACTTTTGGGATGAGCATTTGTATTTCATCCAACATGTCTACAATTGTGTCAAGCACTCACCTATACAAGTATTTCTATGTGAAGCTTGTTTGTGAATTTGATCTTTGGTAAAGATTGTGCAAAAGATGGCCATAACGATGTGGACAAAGCTAAGCATGTCATTGAACAAATGCATCCAGTGCAACAAATAGGACAAGTGCAGTTTAAGGATAGCAAAAAAAAAGTACAAAGCAATGCATGGCAAGCATTGAGTTGCTTATGATTTCCAGGTGGAATATCAAGTTTGTTTTCAGCAAAGAAAAACTTCAAGGTGAAGATTGTTTGAGCCAAAGAAAGATGGTCTTGAAGAGAATGTTCAGATTCCATCCAATGAAAATTTTGTTCCTAAATGTTTAAGAGAATTGTAGCGAGCCACAATTCTTGTCAGGAGGATAAGGACTTCACGCAGAGGCAATGTGGAGTACCTTGAACAAGGCACAAAGGCACCAAGCCAAGCAGAGCAAGAAGGATAGAGATCGGGAAAGTAAATGAGTTGTTTCCTCACTTATTTGCTAAGTGGAGATAGACTTTTGGAGGTCCAAAAGTTCCAAGTGGGGAGGTATGATCCAGAGACCAAAAAGAGGCTCAAAATGAAAGTGTTCAAAATCTCCCCAAAAAGCAGAGCAAGAAGGATAGAGATCGGGAAAGTAAATGAGTTGTTTCCTCACTTATTTGCTAAGTGGAGATAGACTTTTGGAGGTCCTAAAGTTCCAAGTGGGGAGGTATGATCTAGAGATCAAAAAGAGGCTCAAAATGAAAGTGTTTGAAATCTCCCAAAACCAACGTCAAATTGTAGTGTTCGTCGCCCTGATTCCAATGCTGCTTGAATCACCTCAATCCAACGTCGTATGCTCAAGTTATAACGTTATGAAGTTTTTGCCCAACAACTAAAAATTCAACTTGCAGGGTTGACTGGGTTGCTGACTGGGCAAGCACAGTGGGCAGTACAGACCAATATGGGCTCGACACGTGGCAGCACCATACAAGTTGGGATGGCACAATTTGATTGGTTGAAGGGTTTGAAGTGGCCCAATGAAAGGGCACCACGTGGCCCAATGAGAGGGCACCACGTGGCCCTCCACAGTTGGTCAAAAATTTTATAATAGGCCCAAGAGCCTCAGCGGGGTTCGACACCTAGACCACCCGCAGCACAACACAACATCTTACCAAAAAGCCACCGCATTAGTTATTATCTATTATAGAACTCGAGTTTTATTTAAATTGGTGTGGTTGGTAGTTTGGGGGATGGGTTGGGCGTTAAGCCCTGGCCCCGGTCATATTAACACACAGGTGACCTGGCGAAGTATTGGCACCGGGGGCAGGTGGATAGCCCCAGCCCCCCAGTCATTTGTTGCTATCATACAACCCTTGGCGAACAGCAGAGGAGCTTTGGCGGAGAGGGCGGGGACTAAGCCCTGGTCCTGGTCATATCACGGCCCACATGACCACGACCACAAACGAGGGCTCTGACGATGAGGGCAGGCAGTTAGCCTCGGCCCCCAACCACATTATTTCCCACGAGACCACCGGCAAAGCGGAGCCAGCGGGAGCGAGTAGTTAGCCTCGACCCCCGGCGATATTGACACACGACCAAAACCTTCGGAGAAGAGAGCTAAGCTGGCGAGAGGTTAGTTCCAACCCCCCACCACATGGCACTCCACGTGACCCTGACTCAGTGCTTACGGGTTATATGGCGCATTTTAAAGAGGCAACAAATTGCACCTTTTGCAACAAGAACCCGTCGGTCCCAAGCAAAATTGTCGCTCGGCGGACTATGTAAAGGCGGAATTCGTAGAATAGTTAGCAGGTTTTGGAGATTTGCAAGACAAATAGCATCGCTTGGTTCCAAGAGGCATATTTTGCTTAGTTTTTAACCTTTGTGAGCTCAAGAAGAGCCTAGATAGGGGTTTTTGAGTGTCCTGAACTCAATGACAGCCTCCGATTTCTGATTTGAGCACTATATGATGGACTTTTTGCAAAGTCAAGTCTTTTAGTGATAGAGGCATAGAGAGTTTTGAAGCAAGATGGAGGCATATTTGAGCATGGAAAGTGCCTAGTTAGAGGTTTTCCAACCTTCTAGTTTCATTTGCAGCAGCTGTTACTTTAGTAGAGCAGTTATTTTCAGTATTTTCTCAATGTGCTTATGAGAGAACCCTTTTCAACACTTCATTGCGAAATAGTTGTATGTTTATGCTTTTTGATTTCAGGTGGAGCAAAAAGAACTATTGTGAGAGAGCCTTTTTTATGTTGACATATTCATGACTTGTTGTAGGGAGTCATCTTTTGAGTGAGAATTCTTTGTAGGAGAATGTTTCTTTGTAGGAGAAACAAGCCACTCCAAAGTCAACAATTTGTAATGTGCTCATTCGCTGTTGAAATCAATATAGTGGCCTAGCCATTGGAGCAAAGCCCGGAGACGTAACCTAGGAGGGGTGAACTCCGTTATCACTTGCTAGTTTCTTCTCTTCATGTTTATCATATTGAGTTGCATACGAATTTGTTTCTCTTTTAAGTTCATGTGAAAACTTAACTCATCATCTTTGAAGAGGTTGTGAAACTAATTTTATATTTAAAGACCCAAGTTTATGAGGCTTACAAAGTGTCAGACGACGATGGAAGTTTTCTTCCTATTTCAGATCAAATGACCAACTGGAAGAAGATTGATGATTCCATATCAAAGACAGTGGGCCCTACATTATATAGACAGTTGATTGGCTCTCTCATGTACTTGGTCAATATTAGACCAAACATTTGTTGTGTAGTTAATACACTCTTTCAATTCATGGCAGAGTCGGCAGAGCCAAAGCAAGTTCACTAGGTGGTTGCAAAACATGTGTTCAGATACCTTCGAGGCACAGTTGACATGGGCTAAGATATACTCAGATGGATAGAGTGAAGTTAGAGGGGTACACCAATGTTGATTGAGCAGGAAACACAAGTGATAGGAAAAGCACTTTTGGGTGTTGTTTCAGCTTGGGATCGGGATTAGTTTCTTGGTTCAACAGGAAGCAGACCTCAGTTTCTTTGAGTTCTGCTAAGGCTAAAGTACATGGTTGCCAGCTTGGCAACTTGTGAGGCAATCTAGCTTCGGAAGCTTCTTGTGGGGCTATTTGATTAGGAAATGGAGCCGACTATGATTCACTGTGACAATCAGAGTTGTACCAAGCTGTCAAAGAATCTGGTGTTTCATGGCAAGTCAAAACACATTCAGATCAGGTACTGTTTCATTTGAGATTGTGTGTAGAAGTGGACAGTAAAGCTACAGTATGTACCAATAAATGAATAGGTAGCAAACATCCTAACCAAGGCTTTGATGAAGAGCAAATTTGTATTCTTCAAAGACAAGTTGAGGGTGATGCAGAACACCTTCTTCGCTAAAAGGGAGTGTTGAAAATGTAGCTTGAAAGGTGATTCTACATTGGTCAAGTACCATGACATGCAAAAAATCACCATAAATTCTCTCACAACAATTATTTTATTAATTTCCTAAGCTTGAACCTTAGGCATAAAGTCATTAATTTAAATTTTTATTTTATTGGCCATTTTTTATAAAGTTAAAAGGGTCAACTTGAGATTATATCCTAACCATAGATCTCCAGTGTGGAGATGCAATCTCCGCCCTCCATCACTTTGGAGATTAGGTCAAAAAATTAAAAAAGGGAAATAGGTTGTTGGAGAGGCAGTTCGACTAGTATTAGAGACTGGGCATTCAACTGAAGATCAGGAAAGACTAATAGCGAACTGGGCAGCAACAGGTCGAATTCAGGGCAGCAGGCAGGGTGTGAAGACCAGGCCATATAGGCCATAGTTTGTTGGGCCATACAAGCCATGTCTTCCGGGGCGTACAAGCCGATTTTGCTGAGTTTCACAGGCCACGTAGGCCAGACTGTAACAGTGTAAAGACTGAGAAATTTCTGCTGTATTTTTCTGAGTGAATACTGTAGCAATAATCGAGATTTTCTGAAGTTGAATAAATGCCCAAGTTTGTTGGTTTTCCCCGCATTGGGGTTCTCAAGTTAAAACTGTCAGAAATTTTGTTTCATGTGTCTGGTTTGCTGTTTAATTATTTCTGCTGTGCATACTAAGTTAGGAACCCAATGTATTTCTTATCATAAAATTTAGCTCTGAAGAAATCAATTTTATTTCTGTTCTGGGTATAATTTTATTGGATATTAAATCTGACCTGTGTTCAAGAAAACTAACACTTTCAAGAGATACATATAAATAACATTTGAACAGAGAATGTTACAAACTGATAGATATATTAAGTAGCTTCTAAGCAATCAATAATGGCAACAACTCTGATTTGGCTGAAATCAATCTTCAAAGCAATTGCATCATAAAATTTGTGAAATTTAAATTCTTCCATTATTCAGACATGACAAAATGGTTAAAAAATGTCTTAAGTAGCTTCTAAGCAATCAATAATGGCAACAACTCTGATTTGGCTGAAATCAATCTTCAGAGCAATTGCATCATAAAATTTGTGAAATTTAAATTCTTCCATTATTCAGACATGACAAAATGGTTAAAAAATGTCTTGGCAAAATACTTTAACTACCATAGGATTCAATTACACGGACATTTGTTTTTAACCTTTCAACAATTTCAAATATTTTTGTGACAGCTCAAGCTTCATCTAAAGCAAATATGGTACTATCGTATTGACTTAGCAAAATCCATAAGAAGGCCAGGACAACAGATTTCATCCCAAACAGTTCAGAAGTCAAATATCCAACATATGAACAACCCAAATACAGTGATTAGACCAGTCCAGCATGGTGCTAGTTTAGAATAATCACTAGTGCTCGAAACATACATACAAAAAATTCCTGCTAATAAAATGGTCCACCATCACCTGAAAATGGAAATGCAAATGAGCTTACGTATGTCCACGTGAAATGGAGTTTGGCAAGATTTCTATATTACTGATCGATCCCCAGCCTCTGTCAAAATAGCGTGAAATACATAAGAGTTAGTAGAGTACTTTGAAGTCAATATATACAGATAAATATAATGATGAATATTATATATGCATGTGTTAGAAGTGAACACACCCCAATTAATCCCATAAGGTATCGATCCAAGCTATGTAATAAATAAAATGCATGATCAAGATTGTCAGTATCAAACAAGCTGCTATATAGGTTTGACCAAGATTGATCTTGTCAACTGACCCTGGAATATGTAGAGACCTAACCCGATTCTGATAGGTTGACAATTGTCTCTATTGCAAAGTTATGCTATCAGGTGTGCTATTTTATTCTAGTTCTCCCAAATATAACCAAGCTCTGGCATTTCGACAGTGGGTTTTCTTCCCAGTACTCAGGTTTCCATTTAAATTCCGGTGTCATGATGTGTACGTTGCTATTATTTTCATTATTTCATTACTGTTATTTTCAATTTTGTTTGACGATAATATTATTGACCCTCTCAGATAGTTTGTCATAATCATGACTATTCTATTTGTAGACTTTGTGTCATAGGCATTTGGGTGAGAAGGTATATTGTTACTGTTTTGCAGGTTGAGTCCTTTTGGAATCCAACAACATATTTCAGATACAAGCTTCTAGTTCTCTATGAAAACAGAAAGTTTATCCAGGTCCAGACCAATATAGATAGCAGCTATTTTCAATTTGATAAGAACAAAAGAAATGTAAATTAACTTTACCTTTGGGAGGAACAATCACTACAGGGCAGCTACAATGATTGAAGCAGTATTGACTCACACTCCCTTGCAATACACTTAAAACCATAGAAGATATCAGAAACAATAAAATATCATAAGAAAAACCAGCACACTCATATTTCAGATATCCTCAGGCCTTTAAACACAACTTTAAACTTACAAGGAGATGCAGCATATTCAAGGGTCTTACCTCTTGAAAATACCCCGGCCTCTTGTTCCCATTACAAGTGCAGCAGGCTTGATTCTTCCAGCTTCACGGCAAATTGCCTTACCTATGTCACCCTCCATAATCCTACCGACTGTTTGCACCTTTTCAGTGCGAAAATCAACAACATGGAAGTTAGATCAATGGAGCTATAGTCTCTAAGAACCATATTTACAAGTATTCTTATTAGAATTACCATGGCAACTTCATATGCTTCTATTGCAAGCCTCTCCATTAGAGCTTGTACGGCTTCTAACAGCACCTCGTCATCTGAATCTGCACTTTGAAGAAAACCGCATATCACATTGAAATAGAACTCTCATCAGTCTGAGTTCATCTATGGTACAGAAGAAACTAAGTTTATATTGAAGTCCAGATATATTTAACCAACTCCAGGAAAGCAATTGTAATGATTTGAAATGCGATATTGAACATGATCATCCAACACAGAAATTTATCAGCAAAAGCTACTTAGAACATGATCGCTAAAATCTATTTAGATTTAGAGTAATCTGATATTTTGAATGATAAACTTACAATTTGGGAACTTATGAAGAAGAAAGTTAAAACTTGCCCCAAAAAGAAGAGAACGTAGGGTGCTAAACTATGAAAACAATATCATAAAGGCATATACACCAAATGCTTGGTCTAAAATTTGTGCATCCTTCTCTCTGTAGAACTAGACAGCATCATGACTCGGGTATACCAAACTGCTCTGAAGTTAAGTCACAAAAATGTTGCCTTCCTCAAATAAGACAGACATATTGCAGGTAAATACATTGAATATAAAACCAATAAACTTGTTATTATCAATCACAATCAAATGTTATGAAAATTTTGATAATACTTTTAGGTACGCAGAGCCAAAAATTGGAACAATTCGAGGGAGGAATCAATTCTTAACTGCAACTTCATGGAACATCCTCAATGAAGGCAGCTATATCTTAGACTACTCATTTGCCGAAGGTAGAATAATATTTTGTCCAAGATAAAGGTGAAGCACAAGTAGAAATAGAATGACATAAGCAAGAACGAGGGAAGCACAAGTCCCTAGTCTTTTTGGAGTATCTGACTCATTCACACCATTTAACTATAGTGCATTATTACACTCGATTTTCCAGATTTTCTAAACTTTAATCTTAAAAGTCCATGTTGAATATAAAATTGTAAACCATGCTAGATGATTGGAGATGAGCAACGCATAGGTGAATGTATGCCCAATTACAGGGATGAAGAATTCCAAAACTCTAGTTGTGTATTGTAAAGATGGTCATGGAGGGAAGAAGAACAGTGCATCTATTGGAAATAAGGCAAAAGAAATTCACATTTAAAAACAGAGAGGAAGAAGTCTAATAAACCACTAACATGGTGCATGTAACTACTATACAGCTGCAAATACTTTTAGGTTCTGTTACAGCAAAATCTTGCACCTTAATGCAAAGCCTCACTAGGTGACTAAGACAATGTGTAACATGGGAGAGTCACCACTGTCATCTTAGCAATTACTCCCCTCATTTTGGTGATGGATATAATCCAACAAGGGAGGCATCCGTAATAGATCTTGAAGATCTAATGGCCTATTGAAACCAAGTCAAGAGTCCACTAAGGCTTCTACTTCTACCACCACCAATCAAGAGGATCAAACAATTAGGGTTTATAGTGGATTTGAAGGCAAATTCTATATTTGAGTTTAAAGGGTCCTATGGTTGTTCTAATGGCTTAGATTAAGCAATATGAGCTCAAGGAAGGTCCCAAAAACACACACAAACATGACATCACACAATGCTGAAAGGAAACTAGCTTGTAAAGTAAAAAATTGCAGCAATATACCAGTTTACAACTGCAGTAACAAATAGCCCCAAGACCTGTGATAACTATGTGAAAAATGAAGAGCTATATCATGATAAAATAGAGATTGAATTACAGAAAATCTCTGCAGCAAAAGAGCATATAACAGCACTATAACCCCTAGAGAAAATTGCTGAAAAATGCACTAAAATTGACACTCTGTATTTCACAGTATACTCAAAGATACTTTCTAACCCGAGGACTAAGATGTCCAAGCCATTTAATGCTGAAAATGAATGATTTTGCTTTAATTTAACCCTAAGCTACCCTAAAACAATAAAAGAGAATGAATTTTAATGCAATAATGATTGTCACAAGGGGGAATACTAAATGCCTTTCTCTACCTAGAGTATATCGAGTCAAGGATCAACACACCTGAAAAGGAAATGGAATGGATGTAAGTTCAAAGACTAAGGGAAACATTACATGTGTCCCTTAGAGGTTTGACCTAGGTGTCCTAAAATTTTCAAGGATAAATAAGGGAAGAAGCATTCACATAGATAACCTCAAAAAACTTAATAAATCTTGTTCAAGGAAGATAATGGGATAAAAATACTAGCAATTATTTTGTTCAATACTTAATAATCATTTTTTTGTGACTAGGTTGAGCCTAGGTTGGGGGCTAGCCCTTTTATTGGATGGAAAAAGACCGATCCACCCACAATGGGATGCTTATTACCAGGATTGTGAGAGACTCAGTCGAGCGTAGACGCTTAATTCCTTGGGAAGTTTAATTCCCCCAAAATGGCTTCCATCCTCAACTCCTCCCCATGATGTTTGAACCTATGACCTATCAGGGACTAAACCCCACGCAAAATACTTAAAATTCATTATCCATCAACATAAACAAGATAAAAAAGAACATACTCAATTTACCATGCATCCATCGAAGTTCAACAATAATCATCCAAGAAAAGACAATCATCTACATTGACAAGTCATCCTTAAGAGGTCGCTCTACTTAGACATCCAGAGAGCAAAAGACAAGAGAGATAGAAGGTAAGAGAAGTCTCCCAATTTGCAATCATCCAAATGAGGTAGCCATCCCTCTACCAATAAGAGGAAACCAAGCACTACCCTATACAATAAGACAAGAGAGATAGAAGGTAAGAGAAGTCTCCCAATTTGCAATCATCCAAATGAGGTAGCCCTCCCTCTATCAATAATAGGAAACCAAGTACTACCCTATACAATAGCCTAAATGAAGAAAAATCCCTCAAATGTAATTAACAATGATACAAGTTGGATAGGTCAAGGTTCACCCCCAAAAGATGCCTCACCCATTGAGTAAAAGATGCAAAAAAAATGCTAGATGTCCATCATAAATGCCCTCCGAGAGTCACACATATGAGTGGGTGAGTTAAATAAGCATGACATCATCCTCCAAAGATGTGTATGATGCTCCAAAAGTCATGTCACTCCATGAAAGGGTGAAGCATCTCATCAAAATTCAAGTCTCATCATCCAAAAGTGACATCTCATCATCAAAAGGTGCCAAGTGTCTCCTCATCATACTAGGTCGGCTCTAAAAGTAGTCATAGATCATCATCAAGTGAGATGTCCCATCATAAGTGCAATGCCCTCAAGCTAGGGCATGACATCATCAAGAGAGAAGGTGCCATGACCCCTCAAAAGGGGTGTGCTATCATCATCATCAAAAGAAGGCTCAACACCCATCAAGAAGGTACAATGACATTATGGGTGTGTCATCATCTGCATGGGCTCATATCACCATACATCCAAGGCACACGCTTCCAAAACAACAAAATAAGTGTGTCATGTCATGTCATAAGGTTCAATAAGTTAGATCACACATAATCCTCATCAAACTTCACAATAGCTCAATATTCAATATAATTTACAAAAGTCAAAATACAGTACAGCCTCAACCTATCCCTATCACATGCAACAAAACCCAAGGAAATAGGTCCCAAAAAGCCCATCAAAGGATATGTGAAATGTAAGATGACCATAGTAAAGGGGAAATAGAAGGGGCTCATTAGTTGTCTTCCATTCAAGTTAGATCAATAAATATTCATCACATGAACAACTTGTGGAGGATTTCCCTGATGCCTTGAGTTTCCCTTTCCTTGACATTGTCTTTCCACCCCTTTACTTTTCCTTTTAACTTTCTTCACCATTCCTCAATATTTGATTGGGGCATCTTGCTTTTCATTTCATAATGCTTGTATATAAATTTACATTTATAGTCCAATTTATCGAGTCCACTGATTATATGCAATTTATTGCATGGGGCATTATAATACTTCACCAGTCCTTTTTTAATAGATGCATTCAATGCATAGGAGTAGGGTTGATGGCCCCACATGAGGGAACATTGTTCAATTTGCCTTGGATCTTATGGCATTATGTATCCTTTTATTATTCTTTTACTTTTCCTTTTAACTTTCTTAGTCATTCCTCAATATTTGATTGGGGCATCTTGCTTTTCATTTCATAATGCTTGTATATAAATATACATTTATAGTCCAATTTAGGGAGTCCAGTGATCTAAGTCACCTGACACGGGGACACGGGATACGCAGGACATGAGGATTCGAGTGTCCAACACGAGCACGTTGAAACCCAGAATAGGACATGTTATATATATATATATTAAAAATTAGATATTTCTTACACGAATTCAAACATAGATCTAGATGTAAGTTTTACAAAGTAACATTATGCATACAAATACAATTGTGACAAATTCATCAATGATCCAATAGGAGAAAGACAAGAAACTACAGTTTTCTCATTAAGTCATCAAAATCAAAATGTGTTACATAGGTAAAGCCAATAAATGAGCTTTCACACGGTAATAAGTACTCATGGAATGATTGTTGCAATAGTTGCATTTCTAAGCAAGCAACACTGCCTCCTCCCTTCAACTTGTTGCCTAGCCCTTGCCCTCTTGTGACATACTTCCACAAGGAATATTTGTTTTCTTGAGCCTGTTGTCTTTCTAAATTAATTCTTCCCTCAACATTTGAAGTTGTTGTTGCAGCCTTATTTCCAATAGAGGGAACAATTGCAGACCCCAATGAAATTGGAACATGAGGGGCATCCCCAATGGGGACATTCTTCCCCTTCCTTTGCCCCTTCTTTGTTGCTATTGATTGAGCCATGAATGTTGTAAAAAAATAAATAAAAAATGCACCTGCAAAGTGCTGTAATAAAAATGCAAAAAAATAGAAACAAAATGCACTTACCTGTTGCTTGAATCACCTCCAAAATGCTCCCAAACCCTTTGTTAGTCGCTCCCACACACCCACGGCAAGAGAGACAGAGAATAGTGAGGGAGAAATGACCCAAAACTGGCCTTTAAGGGCCGCGAGACACGTAATTCAAGGGGACACGTGTCCCAAAATCAGGACACGATGAACTCATTCCCCAGACACGATCGAAGGACACGTTTCCCACCGAATCGTGTCCAACTCGCCGGATTCAGGCAATGTCAAGGGTTTTCAACGAATCCGGTTTCCTAGCTAGTGATTATATGCAATTTATTGCATGGGACATTAGAATACTTCAATAGTCCTTTTTTAATAGACTAATTCAATGCATAGGACTAGGGGTGATGGCCCCACATGAAGGAACATTGTTCAATTTGCCTTGGATCTTATGGCATTATGTATCCTTTTTATTATTCTTTTGCATTTTGACATTCATAATTGCTCCTAATTTTCTGTTCATCAGCATCAACATTGAGTTTACTAGCCCCTTCTTATGGGGCTACTAAAATGTGGACCTTTGATGGAGGGGACATATACAATTCAACAATGAACAAAATTATGAGGGAAAGACGGAAAATTTTATGTATGGTGGGGAATGGGGATATGCACACAATACCCCTTTTCAAGCACTCCCCTGTAATTACAACCAACCCCAAGAAATACCACACTATACTAGAAGAGGGTGATGACCTCTGACTGAAAACTAAAACAAAGTAAAAAGCACAAATAAAGAGTGTCTTGACCCATTAAAATCAATCTCCCAATGATCACTAGGATGGCCCCTATATATGAAAATAACACCCATTATGAAGAATGGAAATAATGTATCTCGTAAGTATGTGGCACCATAATCATCTGACCTGAATAAGGGCTAAGGCATCAGAGACACCATCCATCACATAAAGAGTGAACTGTAAACAAATGTGAGGAACATGTGTAGCTGCTCATTAGAAATCTGAATCCTAGGAGAAAATTTTCCTCTAGTGGTTACCTATGCATGTGGATGAATAACAGAGTTAAACTTTCCTTGCACTTAACACACATCCAAGAACCCAAGAAGAGAAAAAAGAACCATACTTAAAACCAAATAACCAAATGCTGCAAATATATACGAAGCTCACTAAAGGCCAAAGCATACAAGGATGTTTTCTCTTTTTACCTCTTTTGAAAAATCCGACATTTATATTCCTGAAAGGATGCAATTATCATCATTCCAAAAGGGATATACAAGCCCAGCATTGTATCAAGATAGCCTTTCCCCTACCTAATTAAGCAAGTAGAGCAAGAACAAGTGCATGATATCTAGTTCCTACATCTAGTTTTTATACATTCTTTTATTAATGTAATCAAACGACCTGATTATTGTATACTATATAACTATATAATCCAAAATGATATCATAATCTTATCAATTTATATAAACGTCTCTTTGAACAGATCTTCAAACGTTGTGGCAATTCTTTCACCACAAGAAGTGGGGAATGATCAGAACGATCACCGTGACAACCTGCCAAACATTAATTGACCGGATTCGAGATCAGACTGTGGTTCATATTGCCATCTTCCCTGATAGCAAGGTTCGATTCCGGAGGATATCTCTTATACATAATAGTTTAGTACTGAGCCCCATTCCATATTTTCAGCCTCCGCAACTAAAAAGAGGAGCAGGATATTGTTGACATGCAACCAAACCCCGGTGAAAAAATGAGACCATGCAATGCATCGCTCTTAAAACACCATGAGAAGGCAAACTCCGCCAATTTTATGAGTGAAAAGAGGCAATGGATGAAAAAAAAAATTGCAAAGGGTCCTGTTAGAAAGGCTGTCAGTGTCATGTATTGAAAGGCCTTACCTGAGGACGTCTGGTGACATGAAAGTTTCGCAATTCAAGAGAAATCAAAAGAAGGAAACAGTCTAAAACTCATTAGCCTCAATGGGTTCCTGGGGAGCTTTCCAAAAATGTTCCTAAACATAGAAAAGCTTTTAAAACAAAGTGTAATCTACTCGGCCTACATTCCAATAGCCCACATAGTCGAAGTGGGCATTAATTCATTCAGTAGCCGCAGAAAGAGACAAATGGTGAGAATCCTCTTAAGCCAATGTTCATGAGTAAGTGGATGCCTAGTAAACAGGTACTTAGACACATATTTAGACATGACAGGATGAAACCGGGGCATGGCTATAGCTCTCACCATTATTTTATTCCTAAAATAAAAAAGCACCCAATGCGCTATTGTAAGGGGTCCATTGCACCGCTTGTCGTTGTATAATGTAAACAGCGCCCACCTCTCGATAGGTGGTGGAACTGGATGCGGTCACTGGGTATGAGGATAACATTTTAAATATTAAAGAACAAGCATATAGTTATCAATAAACCCTAAGATCCGCCCACTGAACAACAACCCCATGGTAGAGACTCCCTTCTCTCTGGGACACACACACAGGCAATAAAAACTAATAGGCCTTTACTGTTCACCCCTAACCTTCAAGCAATGACGAGCAAATAGCCTTATGGACAAGATCTGTGTTCTCTCTAAAATACAGAAATGCACAAACAAAGAAAAACAAACGGGAGAAAATAGGTGATATGGATATGGAGAGCGCCGCAATTCACCAGTGTCATTATGAATGAAGGCAAATAATGGACCATAAATCCCAGCTCCAAGCCAATGTGAGAGCACGAATGTCTAGAAAGCAGAGTTATGTTTGAACCCCAAGTTTTGGCCAACTCAAAATCACAATCACAAAAATGTTACAAATTCTAAAGCCAAAATAGCTAGAGACAGGGGAATTGCACTTAACTGGGAACAACATGAACAAGGTGGAGGGTATCGGCCATGCGACAGAGATGTACAATGGCCCAATCAAACGCATGTTTGCTCTGCGGCATGTGATCTATGCTGACCATAATATCACGCCCTCTTCTCCTTTCTCCTGTCTCTCTTTCTAGCTCTGGCTCCATCTGCTTCTTAAAATGGGCCTGCAGATTTACTTCTCTCCATCTATTCTCCCCAGTCTCCATACTTGTCTGTAAATACTTCTAGCACTGGTTCGATTGAATTGCAAAATATTTGGAGGCCACGGTCTCTCTATCTTCTTTCTCCACTGCGATCAGAGTATGAATAGCTAGATATGTACATGGCAAATATCTGCGTGATGTAGATATACGCTAGCCAGCGCAACTTTTCCTTGTAGATTGGACCGTTTGTTCTTTAACTTTAATATCAAATCAAGTCCCTGTGGATTCGTCGCCGAATGTCCGCGTGGTTTGTTGCGCTGTGTACCGAATCGTAGTTCACACTGGTGCATCTACTGCCTTTGAAATGTTACGATATTTTACATGACACTAGAGATTCATGTCAGAAAATCTACATGGGTCAGAGAGCTTTCAAAAATACATCTCATTTCCGTTATTTGTTTGAAACAATTTCTTTACATTATTATTATTTAATGTTCTTTACATTATTATCAAATTAATATTAAACTGGTTGAGTCACATTTATTATTATTATTATTTAATTTTAAAATCAAGTTAATATCAAATTGGTCAAGTCACATATCAAATTAATCTAAATTAATCTAGTGACACTAAATTTAAAATTCAAATAAATTCTAGACCCAAAATTTATAAAATTTAAGATATTTAATTATTGATATTTTGAATTGATTTAGTAAATTAATAATTTAATTATTTTATTTAAATAAATAATAAATGTTTTATTAATATCTATTTATAATAGATATTAAAAAAAAATTCATTAATATTTATTAAATTATAATTTCTTTTAAATAAATATCTTTTCTGATTAATCATATCATTAGAATTTGGTCAACGTTTCTAACCAATTAATGTTGTTCATCATCTGAAAAGACATTTATCTACTTTATAGATCGCGAAAGTCTCATATTTGACACTTTTATTTTAAATAAATATTATTTAATCAATTATAATATATGAATTGAATATATATAATAAAAATTTTAATTATGGAAATTTATTCTTAATTTTGTATTTGTAATTATTATGAATCAATACCATGGGTTATCAATACTATATGCTCAACAAATCATTATCCTGTTTTATAGTAAAAAATATTTGATATATCATTACTCTATATATAGATTTTATTTTAATTTAATTTGATAATAATTTTCAATTTAATTAAAAATTATTTTTGAGATAAATCTTAATCTTCTATCTTAAATATTATTAAAACTATTTCTTTGATATTATGTAGAGATTAAATCCTTACCATCCATCTATTATCAATACTATATGTTCAACAAATCATTACCCTATTTTATAGTCAAAAATATTTGATATATCATTACCCTATTTTATAGCAAAAAATAGTTGATATAGATTTTATTTTAATTTAATTTGATAATATTTTTTAATTAAATTGAAAATTATTTTTGAGATAAATCTTAATCTTCTATCCTAACTATTATTAAAAATATTTCATTGATATTTTGTACATATTAAATCCTTACCATCTATCTATTAATTATTGATAATTAAATTAATTTTTTGAAAGTTCTATTCCAAAATAGACAAGGTTATCTACCTAAAAATAAATTAAAATTGTCATGTTCTTTGTATAGTAATAACATACCTAAAAATAAATTAAAATTTATGTTGTTCTTTGTATAGTAATAACATCATCACCTGAAAATTACTTACTTGCACAATTTTCACTTGAAGAGATATACTTGCTCCATTTTCAGTAGTTATACTTGAATACATTACTTTGGCTTGCATAATTCTTATCTTCAACCCAATTCCATTATCATATGACCTCAAACTTGTCAAAATTTGACAATTATAGAAAATTCATCCTCTGATGTTAACCAAAATTGGTCATCACATATATTGACCAATTATGTGCATAGACCTTGAAAAACTAAAATGCCCCTAAAATCAATATTTTTTAATTATATTTCCAACCACTATCAATGTACCCAAACTATCATAATGGGATGTTAGTTACCTGCGGACCTTGTCGAACACTAATTCTATTTTAAATTATGATCTAGTTATCTTTAACCACTATAAGGAAAACCATGTTCTTAACAAACAAATCCCTCTTACGGATAAGAGCAATCTCCCTAGAGTTGGCACCCAGATCTAGAATAAAACAAACAGGAATAGAAAACTTTCCCTGAGTCTATAATGATCAAATCCTAGAAGAGCAACAATGAGATGAGTGTTTTGTACCTTCTTAATCGATGTTTGTCCTCGCTAGTTGCTTGTAATCTTTAGCTTACATCTTTGTCTTTAGTCTTCATGAAGAAGAGACTTGCAGATAGCACAAACAAACAAGAGATCAAAGAACATCTATATTAATATGATTTGAAAAATACATATTCATATAATCAAGGAGATATGTAATAAAAACCATCAAATGTAGACAATGTTTATGGGAAATAAATGTATAATTGTATTAATCATGAAAGAAGCGGTTCCAACCTGAGCCTTGATGTTGTAGGTCCCCTTGTAGTGTGTTCTTTCATTCCAATGTCTTGCCTTCAAAAGTCTTGTGATCAAAAGGTTTGCAATTCAGAATAGTTTCACAAATCCATTGATCCCATACAAATTGATCTTGTTCTAAATATATGTGTGCCATATTTACCTTTTGTAAGGTTGTCACTTGGTGTAGATCAAAGTATTGCTCCATTTGAAATTATCCATGTTTTTTTTCTATTTTTTTTGGCTTATCCACAGGGGAAACCGATGACCTTTTCATAAGGAGTGCCTTAACTGTACACCCATTCACTGTCAATTCAAATCCCTATTTTCATCTAGAATATCCATGATATATAATTGTTACCATCAAATTTCATCATATCGATCTTCAAGATGTAGTAGTTTTGTGGTGTTGACTTGAAGCCCTGATGATGTGGGTCATAGATTTAATGCTATGATTATGGTTTCATGATTCAATATTTGTGTTATCCAATTATGTGATTGAGTTCCAACACAACTATTCTCCTTATTTTCATTATTTCCTTGGATCTGCATATCTATTTCAGGAAGCATTTTTTAGAGAGTATTTCCATGGAATCTATAGATCTTCATATTTCTTCGTTGGACTTTTGTATTTCCTTCTTGATGGATTTTTGGTATATCTTCCTTGATATATCTTCGTATTCTTTCCTTGTTTTACTCCATCTTTTGTTCTGCACATTTTACTAATACTTGTACCTATGACAATTGACTTTCCAATTTGGTTACTCAATACTAGACAAATTCAATTTATTCATAAGTGATGGATGAGCTTTATGGAGGTTTAAGTAGTGATGTAACTTTTGAAGCGCACTTTGGAGCCATTTGAGTAAATAATAATTCTTTTTTTTCCCTTCTTTATCACAAAATTTTGAATCACCAAAAATAGGTCTTCTAATAAAAAATTATGCCAACTATAAGTTACATACCTTTCAAAACCCTAATTGGTAGATTATTTGGACAGTTGACCTTGTCCTGATATAACTTTGAAACCTTAGCCCTTATGCAACTAAAATCTTAGCATGTAGTGCTATAATATAGCTTTTATACAATTCCATAGGTTTGACCAAAATTTGATGTGCCAAGTGACAATTATGGTAATTTTCCCAAAAAAAATTGACTCTTGGCTTCTTCCCAAGAGAAAAATTGTATAGCCTACCATGTATCCAATTCTTCAAAAATAATTTTCAATTTTTTACCTGAGGTACATTGGTATGTCTCCTCAATATTTGAAAATTTCATAGTCTAAAGTGTCCAAAAAAAATATTTATATTGAGAATGTTATGATCACTCATTTGAAATTGATTTCAGGACCATTCATAAACCCTAATTTCCATGAGGTATATCTCCAAAATTATAGAGAACTAGAATATAACATATCTACCAAGCTTGCCTTGAGACTGTTTGTCAATATTCTCAAAATTTCATGGTCTTAATTTTCCCCAAAAAAATACATATAGCAAGAATTTCAAGATCATTCATTTGAAACTGATTTCAGGACCATTCACAAACCCTAATTTTCATAGGATATATCTCCAAAAGTATATAAAACTAGAATATAAAGTTTTTACGAGACATACCTAAAGATGTCTTCTCAATCTTCTCAAAATTTAATAGTCTAGAGCATCCCCCAAAAAAATTATAGTAAAAATTTTGAGATGTCTTGTTTGAAGTAGTGAAACCCTCATATCATAGATTTGATATCAAATGTTATGAGCCTTGCGCCTTAAAAATGGTAAGAAATCAATAATTACAGTCCACATCAAGGAGGAAACCTATTTTACAACGAATATAATGTATAAGACAACATTTGATGATCCTAAGACTAGGCCTCCTTAGTGTGTGTGTGTGTGTATGTGTGTGTAGGAGACAAATGGTATAATTATAATGAAATGGTACAATGAAAGTGTTGAACAACTTGTTTTAATTTATGTCAAAGGACTTGCACCATTATTGATGTTTGTGAGTTTGTGCGTGTAGGTGTGGCATCCAAGTATAATAAGAAGGGGTGCATGTGAAAAATATGAACTCAAAAAATGAAAAGGTGAATTCAAAATAAAAAATGAATTTGCATGAAAACAATGAATTAAAAAAAAAAATGAATTTAAGTGAAAAATGTGTATTAAAAATAATAAGTGAATTTACATAAAGAATTCAAAAGTGAATAGGTGGTTTCAAACCTGTGGTTTTGGGATCCCATGGTATTATCCCATTGCATTTGGAAAAGTGAAATTAAAAAGGAATTAATTATTTTTTTCATGTCTTTTTTTTTAATCAAAACATCTTTCCATGAAAGTTTATGGTAATGTATAAAAGGAAAAAAGATTGAAAAGAGATATGCAAGTGTGAAAAATGTAATATTTGAAGAAGTTGGAAGAGTGACAATTGAATGTCATTCATGGAGCGACAAATGAATATCATTTGAGTGAATATTTGGTGAGCAAATTTGGTGAAGTTATATGTAACACCCTCTTCCCACATCTACCCAAGTAACTGGCAAACCAGGGTAAACATGCGACGAGAGGCTACTAATATGAGATTCAACCTCCTATATGACCTTAAGGAAGTGGAACCAGTGGAAACAAGACAAAAACACCTTACACAGCATCGAAAACATCCTCAGGAAGTAACCCAACCTTCCAGGCCCCTGAACCTTGAGGGAGACTAACTTTTTGACCAATTTGAGACTTAGCTGTGAGCATGCCAAGGCAAGCTAGCGGCTAAAAGCATATAGTTGTGGGCATTCCAAGGCAAGGTAGCGTCCATGGCCCGGTTTGGTCAGTTATGTGCATGCAACTCCAGGATTTGTGCCACCTTTTTAGCCCCATAGCCCAGGTCATTGCCCAAAACTTCATGAAACTGTAGGAGATGATAAATAACATTAAAAAAAGGTACGAAAGAAATCACGTCATCACGAACTCATCCGGACCCCTCCTAGCCATGACAGGCATTTCGTCAAACATGTCACAAACATTGCATCTACAAGTTTAAACATCAGATTTAAACTGGGGGTCTCTTACGTATATAAGAATAGCTAAGAAGCATTGCTCCCCTACATCATAAGATGCAATATGTTGAGATTCAACAAGATGATGAGCTTAGTGAAAATTAAGCACCTTCACTAAGTGGGGCCCACAGGCTATTTTTAGGTGTATGTCTATTTTTAGACATGGTGAGCATATTCTATAAGTTGTAGGATGCTATTTGTAGATGGTTGATCAAGTTGGAAAAATATATGAAATTCTATTTTTAGAAGATTGGGCGAAGTCTATTTATAGATCGCTAATCTAAAAATAGATGCATGTCGATTATTATTAGCCCTTAATAATAATCTGACAATAAATATCAACTTATTCTCTTGGAGCACTTTATTTCACTAAACAAATTTGGAAAATCAGTGGGCTGAAGGAATTACGTAATTCCTAGGGTGGTTGGTGACTCATGCATGGAGGGCCTAGTTAGAACTGAAGTGGCAAAGTTGTGACAAAGTTGGAAGATTAGTTATGGGAGTTGTTATTTAGTTTAACTCAGTTAAGTGAGTTAAACTCAGTTGTGCTAGTTGTATCTAGTTCTAACTGAAAGATACACTAGTGAGAGTTTAGTGAATTAATTAGTTAATTAATTCATAACTAATAACTCACTTGCAACTGAACAAATACAACAATTAACTATTTGCATGTCAGTTCCAGTGGAGACCCAGTGGAGAGATTGGTGAAAGAGTGAGATGGACTATCTGTTGTGACTATAGTGATGCATCCAATGCATCTGACACACATTGGAGATGCTGATGCAGGGTTGTCCTGCAACCTTAGAATCTTGCAAACACTGTGCATCTCAAACAAATGCCTAATAAAAGAAACTCCAATTTCGGACAATTACATACACTTCAATTTGCGGAAGTATGTGATATTGATTCACAAATTCAAAAGTCAACAATTTCAGTTCCTCTCAAAAGTTCTGGTTCAAACTACAACTCAGCAATCGACACACCTTTAATCGAAGGCCATAGTGTAATTGCCAACACCCATATATAAATTTAAATGCAACACCCTTCTCTTGATCGGACTGAATATGAATTACATTTTAATTCCCACACCCATTAAGTTTTGGAAATCATCAATAATTGCGCACCCATTAACTTACCATTCGCTCTGTCAACATCCACACATCGACCTTTGGATCATCTTCATTTCCGTTCTCTGGCTCTGCGCAGAAACAGAGTTCTGCAAATTCACCACAGAATCGGAATGGTCTTTCTGCATTCGACCTCAATAAATTCGATTCAAGATTGAACATCCACTCCAACCATTCTGCAAATCGATTGCTCCAAGGTTTTCTGCACATATATCAGTCAACCAAATGAACGCAGGATTGCCAGACTCAATCAACAACAGCAATCAATTAGTTTGATTGACAATTCTTGGTATCACGCATCACCCTTAGAATGATGCAGACAAGATTAATCTGTTTCCACAACAAATACTAAACTGGTATTTACAGTCCACGAATGGTAATAATAACGACTGGTCACACCACAACAATAATGGATTTTTAAGCAAACGATCAGTATTATTTGATCTCTCTAATTCTAGGCCAGAGAATTCGTGATTTTTAGTCATACAGCCCTTCCTGCTCCCAAACATCTGGTTTCATATTTGGTGCCATGGCAAGGCAAATTATGCCATTGCCAATATCCAATAAGTAGTTATATTCGGTCACAATGTAATCTCCTTCCTTGAAATGGAATGTCAGAGCAGGAAAGGTCGAATTCAAAGAGCGTTTGTCGTGAAAGCAGAAGTCCAGGCCAACGCTAGAACCATCGGCCCATTGGACATGAATCAATGACCCCAATGCTTCTTTCACAGCATCATAAGCAATATGTGGCAGAAAAGTGATATCAATCGGTGTTCACAAATCACGATTTGCAGCCCACTACAACTGTCAATTGCTACTCCAGCGCCGATGCGATGATTTCAAACGGATCCAACTTCAATTCAAAACAATTTTATGAACCTTCGCGTCCACGCTCTTTGATAACTGAATGTGATAATTGAATCCTCTCTCCGATCTGATCCAACGGTGTTATCGGACCCAATATGCCATGCAAAACAACAGATATGTTTTTAAATCCACTCAGAAGTTCACCAAGTGTCTTTGCGCCAAGTTTCCGTATTAACAACTTTTACAACTCGCAGTTTCAATCTGTGCCATGTTTGTCTTAATCACATGACTTTTATAATTTAAAACAAAATAACACATAGACAACTATAATTTCAAGCAATTACCCAAAGAAGCCAATTATCAAATCACACAGGCTCGTATATAACAATGCATACAATTTTAAACTTGTTCATAATATTCAGAAAACAGAATTTCGGTCTCAAGCCCCATTACATATGAAATTAACTTCTTTCAAACAAAAACAATCCACACATACCTAGGAGCTCTCGCTCCATCTAAAACCTGTCTCTACTAATCTCCTACCTCGCTCTCTCCTTTTATTCAGCCTTTCCAACCTTTTATTATTAACTAGCTCCTAAAAACAATGCTAACACTATCTCCTATTTTTAAAGGATTAAACAGAATTATGCTATTTTATAGCTTCTTGATCACATCTATACAAACAAATATTATCACTAATCTAAAATAAGACAGTCTCTGATTTATTACAATTCTAAAACTATTTGAGGAATCCAACCTCCTCAGCAAATCGATTTTGACCAACAGTAAATAAATTTCACTGGATTTAACCACAACATGTGGACAAATCTCCACATTGCTGGCTAATGCCGATGCTCCTGCATCAGATGCCAATGAGGATTGCGTAGTCAAGGCAAGGCCAATATGAATTCATTCAGGGGTCTTCTTCAGCAGGGATTGCGCAGTGGAGGCATGCTGTCAGGAGGCAAGAAATTGGTGCATAGATATGCAAATTTCTGCATGACAGTGTGTAATGATTGTTGATTGTACTGAGAGCTTGATGTACTAAGATTTGTATGAGATTGTTACATGATTCCATTGATATACATAATATATGATAGTTGTGGTTTTTAGCTTTAAGCTTTCCTGTTAAACAACTGTGTTTATGTGCGATTGATTTTCTTCATGTGTTTTGCAATTGGCGATTTAATTTTCACAAAGAATTAAGTGGAAGCTTTTTGTATTTAACATAAGATTAATTTGTTAGATCAGGAGAATCTGGTAATACTATTAGTATTAATAAATTTCTACATGGTATGAGAGCAGTGTTAATCACTGGAGATTGTAATAGTGAAGCGGTGCTGAGTTTTGTGCTGGTGGACAATTCAAATTTGCTGCAGAAATTTCTTGGTGTGACAGTCGAGTATTCATTGAAATGGATTTCAATGGGTTACGGTTGGAGTATGCCCTTGAGGGTAGCTCGAACTGCATAGCCTGGAAGGACAAGATGGAGGCTATGCTTGAAGATAATGGACTGAAGGAGTTCATCAATAGCTATGTTCCTAAGCCTACTTCTAGCGATGCTACATTACTTGACGCATGGCAAAAGAAGGCAGCGAAGACAAGAAGAATTTTGTTGGAAGGTGTGAAAAACCATATTGTGTCAAGCCTTCACGGGAAATCCACTCCATTTGAAATGTGGAAGGCTTTGACAGATCTTTTCCAAAGAAGCAACATCCATAGGAAGTTGGCGCTGAAAGATAAGCTCAGAAATATCAAAATGGAGAAGGGCGACAATATTCCAAAATATCTCACGAAGTTTGTCCAATGTAGGGATGAGCTGGGGAGTGTGGGAATTACAGTTGCAGATGATGACTTGGTGAGCTTGGCTCTCCTTGGGCTTCCGAAGAGTTGGCACAACTACAAAGACTCTGTCAATGGACGGAAGAAACTGTTGGATTGGGAGCGACTTTGGTTGGATCTTGTGCAGGAGGAGATAACGCAGAATACTAGGGATGGCTCTTCATCGAAGAATGATGATGAAGAGAATTGTGCTTTCGCTACAAAAGCAAGGAAAGGGAAGGGGAAGAAATACCATCCAAAATCAGAGGCTAAAGGCAAGAAGTTGGATTTTTCCAAGGTGAAGTGTTTTCACTGTCATGAACATGGGCATCTCGCCACTAACTGCCCATAGAAAAAGAAGAACAAGAAGGCTGGTGGAGCTGCAGCGGGTGAGGCTTTAGCCTCGCAATTTGAGCTTGATTTCTCTTTGATCGCATGCTTGGTTTCAAGCACAATGGGATCGGTGTGGTATCTTGATAGTGGTGATTCCTTCCATATGATGAGAGACAAGGAGTTGTTTAGTGACTTGGAGGAGAAGGATCTCCAAATTCATATAGAGTTGGGCGACGATGGTAGATATAGTGTGAACAACATTGGAACCATTACCTTTGAGAGGGAGTCAGGTAAACCATTTTTGTTGAAAGATGTTATGCATGTTCCAGGTCTGAAGAAGAACTTGGTCTCGGTCGCTATGTTGGAGGACAGAGGTTATGACGTTGTTTTCAGCGAGGGAAAAGATTTCCTGTGACATAAAACAATGGTTCAAACCAAGAGGATATGGATTCGAGTTAAGAATATCTACAAGCTGGAGGTAGATGGCTGCGCTGCAATGATGGGAAAAGCAGAAGAAGTGGTGAGCCGGGATGAGGACGAATTATGGCACAGGAGATTGGGCTATCTTCACCATGGCGCCTTGAAGATTTTGCAGCAGATTTCTATTGGACTTCCCAAGGGTACTATTGTGTATTCAGATCAATGCAAGGGATTTACTATGGGTAAGTTTGTGAATACCACCTTTCATGAGAAGGAGAATCGTTCTTTTGTGATCCTGGAGAGAATTCACATAGACGTGTGTGGACCTTTCTCGGTTGCTTCAACAACAAAACATAGATATTATGTTATTTTTGTTGAAGACTATTCTTGTAGATGTTGGATCTTCTTCATGCAGAAAAAGAGCGAAACATTCACAAAGTTCTGTGAGTTTGAATCATTGGTGGAGAAGGAGTCAGGGAAGCAAGTGAAGGCTCTGCAGAGCAATAATGGTGGTGAATATGTCTCGAACGAATTCAAAGACTTCTGTAGCAAAGAAGGAATTCGAAGAGAAATCATAATGCCTCATAACCCACAACAGAATGGGGTCGCGGAGAGGAAGAATAGAATGATCGTGGGTGCTGCACGAGCTATGCTGCATGACCAGGGCCTACCGATGCACTTGTGGGCGGAAGCATGCAACACTGCGGTTTATGTGAAAAACCGTTGTCCTCATAGAGTTCTTGGCATGAGTACACCTGAAGAAGCTTTTACTAGTAAGAAGCCTGATATTTCTCATTTGAAGATTTTTGGCTGAGTCTATTTACATTCATGTGACAAAGGACGCCAGGAAGAAGCTGGAGCCGACTGCAGAAGTTGGGATATTTGTGGGGTACACAGAAACACCCCATAATTATCGTGTGTATTTTCCAAACAGTCGAATGACTGTGGTGTGACGAGATATAAAATTCAATGAGGTGAAGGCCATAAAGTTGTCGCTTGAGAGGGAGCTACACTTGCATGCAGAGGAGGAGCTACTTGCTCCCAAAGATGAGCCTCTAGATGTGGATCATCCACAGGAGGAGATTCATGGAGTGTAGGAGTCCACTCATGCAGAATCAAACATCAGAACGAGCAGAAAGCATACCACAGAAGCTGAGACACTGAAGCTTGATGCAACACAGAATGTAGGAGTCCCTACATCACAGCGTAGACAGAGACAGTCACTTGATCGATTTACTGGATACATGGCTCTTATGAGCAAGTGTATCGTGACATAGCCATCTTCTTTTGAAGAAGCAGTGCAGGAGCCCACATGGGTAGATGCCATGGTGGAGGAGTATGACTCCATTGTCAGAAACAGTGCTTGGGAGATTGTTCCAAGGCCGGTGGGTAAATCAGTGGTAGGTTCAAGATGGATCTACAAGGTAAAGCAAGCTGCTGATGGGAGTGTCGAGAAGTATAAGGAAAGATTTGTTGCCTGAGGCTTCTCATAGATCGAGGGGATTGATTATGAAGAAACCTTTGCACTTGTCACACGGTATTCTTCCATAAGGACCATCCTTGCTCTCTCAGCACAGATGGGTTGGCACATTCATCAGATGGATGTGAAGGTTACATTCCTTAATGGGATCATTGAGGAAGAGGTGTACATTGAGCAGCCTGAAGGATTTGAGATCTTCAGTAGCAAGTTGCATGTGCGCAGACTCAAAAGAGCGTTGTATGGGCTGAAGCAAGCACCACGTGCTTGGTACACATAGATCAACAACTATTTCACTGGACTTGGCTTCACCAAGAGTGAGGCGGATGAAAACCTGTACCAAATTTTGGTGGAGGGTAAGCTTTTAATCATTATTCTTTATGTTGATGATTTAATAATAACGGGTGATGAGCAATTGATACACTCATGCAAGGCAGATCTTGAAAAGGAGTTTGAGATGAAGGATTTGGGCCTCCTTCATTATTTCCTTGGATTGGAAATATGGTAGCGAGAAGGTGAACTATTTGTGTCTCAAGGCAAGTATGCTTGGGAGATACTTGGTAAGTTTCACATGGAGGACCGCAAGCCCATGGATACTCGTCTTCCAGGAAATTGGAGGAAAGAGGATGCTACATCAGCAGAGGTAGTGGATGCCATTGTTTATCGACAGTTGGTGGGTTCGCTCATGTATTTATTTAATACAATACCGGACATATGCTATGTGGTGAACCAATTTATTCAAGCGATGGTTAAGCCTACCAAGCTCTTTTGGAAGGCAGACAATCATGTCCTGAGGTATCTCAGGGGCACATATGAGTATGGCTTATGGTACAGACAGATGGATGAGGTGAAGTTGCATGGCTTCACGGATGCAGATTGGGTAGGCAGCCCGATGGATAGAAAGAGCACATCGGGAGGGGTTTTCAGTGTCGGATCTACACCAGTTTCTTGGTACAACAGGAAACAAAGATCCACGGTACTCAGTTTAGCGGAGGCGGAATACATGGCAGCAAGTCAAGCTGCATGTGAGGCTATCTGGATGAGGAAGATCCTGGTCTGTTTGTTCGGTTCTCATGTAGATCCTACAGTGATACATTGTGATAATCAGAGTTGTATTAAACTCTCGATTAATCCAGTGTTTCATGATAAATCTAAGCATATAGATATCTGGTATCATCATATCAGAGATTGTGTGCAGCGAAAGATCATGTTGCTTCAGTACATTCCTACGGAAGATCAGAATGTAGATATTCTGACGAAGGCGCTCAACAGGAGAAAATTCGAATACCATAGAGGTAGGATCAGGGTGGAGGATAATCCCTATCTTGTTGAGAGGGAGCGTTGAGATTCAACAAGATGATGAGCTTAGTGAAAATTAAGCACCTTCACTAAGTAGGGTCCGCAGGCTATTTTTAGGTGTATGTCTATTTTTAGACATGGTGAGCATATTCTATAAGTTGCAGGATGCTATTTGTAGATGGTTGATCAAGTTGGAAAAATAGATGAAATTCTATTTTTAAAAGATTGGGCGAAGTCTATTTATAGATCGCTCATCTAAAAATAGATGCATGTCGATTACTATTAGCCCTTAATAATAATCTGACAATAAATATCAATTTATTCTTTTGGAGCATATTATTTCAGTGAATAGATTTGGAAAATCAGTGGGCTGAAGGAATTACGCAATTCCTAGGGTGGTTGGTGACTGATGCATGGAGGACTCAGTTAGAATTGAAGTGGAAAAGTTGTGACAAAGTTGGAAGAGTAGTTATGGGAGTTGTTATTTAGTTTGACTCAGTTGTGCTAGTTGTATCTAGTTCTAACTGAAAGATACACTAGTGAGAGTTTATTGAATTAATTAGTTAATTAATTCATAACTAATAACTCACTTGAAACTAAAAAAATACAACAATTAACTACTTGCATGTCAGTTGCAGTGGAGACCCAGTGGAGAGATAGGTGAAAGGGTGAGATGGACTATCTGTTGTGACTATAGTGATCCATTCAATGCATCTGACACACATTGGAGATGCCAATGAGAATTGCGTAGTCAAGGAAATGCCAATATGAATTCATTCAGGGGTCTTCTTCAGCAGGAATTGTGCAATGGAGGCAGGCTGTCAGGAGGCAAGAAATTGGTGCATAGATATGCAAATTTCTGCATGACAGTGTGTAATGATTGTTGATTGTACTGAGAACTTGATGTACTAAGCTTTGTATGATATTGTTACATGATTCCATTGATATACATAATATATGATAGTTGGGGTTTTTAGCTTTAAGCTTTCCCGTTAAACAACTGTGTTTATGTGCGATTGATTTTCTTCATGTGTTTTGCAATTAGCGATTTAATTTCTGCAAAGAATTAAGTGGAAGGATTATGTATTTAACATAAGATTAATTTGTTAGATTAGGAGAATCCAATAATACTATCAGTATTAATAAATTTCTACACAATACAGTCTATTTGATGATAGATACGTTGTGTACTCATTTACATGTAAAAACATAGATAGATCCATACATCATCACTGATTGAATACATGCTTATAACCAACACAATAAAAACAGAAATAAAATGGATATAACAACAATAAAATCCATACATAAACTAGTACATTTGCATATCGAATACCAGATGAATGAGCTCCTCATTACTGAATGTAAAAATCAACCAGAGATGGGACTTCCATGTTCCACCCAACCATAGATTGGTTGAGCCATGTCTCACTTCAGCTAATCACCCCCGTGCCATATTGTAATGAATCAAATAATACAAAAAATGCTAATTACTTACTAATTAACTAATTAAGCATTATTTATATTATTTTATTCATTACATAAGATGTGCAACCTTTGTCAACCTGTCTGCAACAACCATGATTGAATCATGTTGTCTAACTGTCCTCAGAAACCCTGTGATGAAATCCATGGAAATGACATACCATTTCCACTCTGGAATCACAATCGGCTGTAGCAGTCCACCTGGATGCTTACACTCTGCCTTAACCATCTGACAATCCAAACACCTAGCTACAAACTTTGCCACATCCCTCTTCAGATTCAGCCAATAGTAGAATCTCTTCACTGCAGTCAAAGTATTTTGGTAGCCTGGGTGACCCGAATATGGTTTCGCATGAAACTCCCTCAATATCACCTTCTTGAGCTCATTTTTTTCTGGTACATATATCATGTCTCTAAATCTAACCAATCCATCTGCTATGAGATGGTAGTCCAAATCCTGTACACTTGCACCTATATTGATACTTATACATGTACCACTACCTGTACTTGTACCTACACCTGTACTTGTACTTGTACTACCACCTGTACCTGTACCTATACATGTACTACCACATGTAATTTTACTTTGATGCAATCTATGCACAATCCCCATATACATGTGATCTAGCTGACATGCCTGCAAGATCCTATCATGTAAGTTTGTCCCATAGGAGCTCATAGCTGCTATGTGATTTACCTCTACCTTCCTGCTAAGAGCATCTGCCACCCTATTTTCCATTCCCTTGATGTACCTGATCTCAAAGTCAAACTCGTTGATCATGAACAACCATCTATCCTGCCTAGCGTTCAAATTTGACTAGTCAAACAAGTACCTCAACCTAATGTGATCACATAAGTACGAACCGCCTGCCAAGAAGATAGTGCCTCCACATCTTTAGTGCATGTATAATCGTTGCTAGCTCAAGATCATGTGTTGGGTAGTTCTACTCATGCTCATTTATTTTTCGCGACTCATAGCACACCACCTCTCCATCTTGCATAAGGACTCCACCAAGTCCTCTCTTGCAAGCATCTGTACACACTACGAACTCCTTGTCTGGATATTTAATCTTTAACATTGGAGCATGTGTCAACAAATTCTTAAGTTGCTCAACTAGCCTCACACTCCTCTGTCCAATCAAACTTCTTGCCCTTCCTCTGCAATGATGTAATTGGATAAGCAATCTGTGATAAGTTCCTGATGAACCTCCTATAATAACTTGCCATTCCCATGAATGATATCACCTCATCTACACACTTAAGATCCACCCACTCCATGATGGCCCTTATCTTTTCTAGATCTACTGCAAAGCCCTAATTGGAGACAACATTTCCCAATTAGTGTACCTCAGTCTGGAAGAAACTGCATTTGTTGAACTTAACATACAATTGATGCTCTCTCAACAACCGCAACAATGCTACCAAATGATTGTCATTCTCTTCCTCATTTTTATAATACAAAAATATGTCATCAATAAACAAAATCACAAACTTTTCCAAATAAGGACGCAACACATTGTTCATCAAACAAATAAATGTAGCTGGGAAATTAGTCAAACCAAATGGAACGACAAAAAACTCATAATTCTTGTACCTGGTCTTGAATGCGGTCTTGTAGATGTCCTGCTCTTTGATGTGTACCTGATGATAGCCTGATCTCAAGTCAATCTTAGAGAACACTATTGCTCCCTTCAGTTGATCGAAAAAATCATCAGTCCTCAACAGTGGGTTATCTGTTCTTGATGGTCACTTTGTTCAGTTGCTTGTAGTCAATGCGTAGTCTAAGAGTGTCATATTTCTTCTTCACAAACAACACCGGTGCACCCCATGGCGATACACTTGGTCTCATGTACCATTTTTCAAGCATCTCTTTCAATTGCAACTTTAATTCCACCAACTTAGGTGTGCTCATCCTGAAGGGTTCCTTTGATGCTGGAGTTGCCCCTGGCATCAACTCAATAGAAAAGTCTACTTCCCTGTGAGGTGGAAACTCTAAAAAAATTGATGGAAACACATCTTGGAACTGTTGTAAAACTAAATATGTGTTCGAAACATCTACATCCTCATATTCCTTACCTTTGTCACTGGAGACATGAACTGCAAATAGTACACACCCTTTCCTACGACTGTGCTTGGCTTGCGTTGTTGCATGACTGTCACCATCCTAACTGATATGGATTTCTTCTCCCCTTGTAAGACTCTTGTTTCCCCATTTTCATCCAAGCATTCAATAGCTTTGTCATAGCAGTCTACCTTGGTCCTGTGAAGATATAACCAATCCATACCCAACAACATATTGTATGATCCCAAAGGCAATATGTTCAAGTACATTGTTGTAAGCATGCCATTTAACTCAAATGCACAAGCTCTCACCCAATGGTGAACTATTTTCTTCATACATGTGGTCAATTGCACTAACCAAGATTCTGCATGCATTTCCTTACTCAAACCACACTTATCTGCCAGGTCAAGATTAATATAACTATAGTTAGATCCAGGGTCAACTTGATCATAAAGCTTACCGTCCATCAGAATGATAGAAGCTTGATGATCTGCATGCTTGTTGTCCACAACTGCATAAATCCAAGGAATGTTATGCCTAACATCTCCCATTGTCTGTGCCTCATGCACATTGTAGATATTGATGAACTCCATCATTAGACATTTTTGGAGGGGTTAATAGTCACCTTTTTTCCTTATTAGATCTCTTTTTCTTGCATTTTTATTATTATTTTGTTTTATGATGATAGTATAGGTGGTGACTTAGGCTAACATACTTTGAGTGCCTAATATAAGGTTGAGTGCAGAAAATCATGAATTATTAATAATTTTTATAAGGATTTTATCATAAAGACTCAAAGGAGACAACAAAGAGGAATTATAGGAGGATTGTCCACCCTCAAAGGCAGTCAAAGGATCCCCAAGGATTCTCTCCAACAATTCGAATTCCAAAGGCAGCCAAGCAACTCAAAGAAGAGTGCACCCAATCCTTGTTCACTGAGAGTCAAGTGGACTCAATCTCCATTTTCTAGGGAGATGTTGGTAGCTGCCCTGTAGAATAAATAGTGCAGAGCTAGAGCCAGGAAGAGTTAGTCTATTCTAGTCTGGATTCCATTCAGAACTATTGTTGTGAGCTATTGAGCTTTTTGTTTTATTCAGTGATCAAACTTTCAGAGATATATGAAGTTATTATTTTATGAAATGATCAAACTGATTTAAGATTTAGAGGGCTCAGCTCGTGGGTTAGGGCCCAATCCATGTGCCTCAACTTCTCTCATGTTACTATCTTTTTCTTTCTATCATTTAGCTAGTTTTTCTTCTGCCATTTAAGTTAGATCTGCTTCTGATAAGTTTCATTACTGTTTAGTTTTTGCGCTGGTGTAGTTTTATTTGCTTATGCGTAGTAAAATATGAGGAAAACTCCAAAAAATATGGTCAAGTTTCCCCCTCTCATCTCTGTCAATAAAGTTCGAGTAGGGTAGACCTTCCCATAGGCACAAATTTCTTTCTGTTTGAATTTTTGGGAAGAAATTGTATTACCAAGTCCAAGCCTCCCTTTCACTGTTTCATCATGCATTTTTGCATGTTTCCCATGCATGAATCCATAGGTGTGCTTCACTTCTGAGCACTTCTCTTACGCCTCCATTCCCATCCTTTCCTTCCCACCTTAAATTTGAACTTACCTTCTTTTCTTTTCTTTTTTAACGCACTTCAGCCTTATTTATTTGTTTTCCTCCGTTCACGGTTGCCTACCCTTTTTACGAAAAAAACGTGAAAAACCATTCCAAACCACCGTAAAAACTGGCCTCCACCTTTTCTCCTTAAGACTCCCGCCAGTACGTCGCATATCGCAAATCAAAACATTTTTCTTTTACCTTTAACACTCACCACTCGTTCTTTGCAATTGCGATATTGCAAAATCACAAATCTCACTTCGCATCGTATACCTTCTACCTTAACGCTTACTGCTCGTTCTTGCAATTGCAATATTGCGACATCACATATCGTAAATCGCAACTTTTCCCTTTTTCTTTTCACCGCCACATCATCCCCATCACAATTCGCATCCCGCAGAACTTACCACATAGCAGATCACAGCTCGCAACCTTTACCGCATCGCAAACCGTAGTTCGCACAATTTAGTTCATTCTGTTAAGTCCTTACCGTTATCCATTTAAACTTGCGATATTGCAATTCACGACCCGCCACATCACTCGTCGCACTTCGCACTTCACACAATTTAGTTTATTCCGTTAAGTCCTTACTACTATCCATTTAAACTTGTGAAGTTGCGATTGCGACATCGCACATCGCATATTTTGTCCTCCATCGCACTTTTGAGTTCTTCCTACTCCAAATTCATTTCTCACATTATAATAAAGTTTTATAAGGGTTTAACCCCCTCTTTCTGTTTCCAAACCTCGTTTAATGTGTTAAACCCCCCATTAGCGTCTTTTAGCCCTTTTTCTTCCTCCAAGATGCAAATTAAGTCTTTTAATTTAGAGTTAAGTCATGGATAGTTTAGTTGCATGGATAAGATCATGGTAGATAGATCATAGGATAAGTAGAGTGCATTTAGCCGTTTGGCCAAGTTAATTGTGGTTTATAATTGGTTTCCTTTCTGCTATTCGTTTTCTACAAATTCAATTATCTTCATTCTTGTCATTTCTTTCCAGCAATTTAGTTCGGCTTCCTTTTTGTCATTTCCTTCTAGCAATTTACTTTCCAGTTGTTCTCATAATTTAAGAAATTGCACCATTTCGTAAAGCAAAAGAGGATGACATGAACATAATGCATTTGTTGTGATATAACACTGTCACCTCAAAGTTTGTATGAACCCCAGGTTGATAAAGTAAAGTAGGGCGACCCCTGGGAGTTGCAGTACTCTTGGTGCAATACTAGGGCTCACCACTTTTTGGTGCCATTGTTGGGGAGGTGTCTAATAGATGCTTTGATTTTGTTTTAGCATTCCTTTCTGGTTTCCTTTATTTTCATTTCATTTCAAAAATATTGAAAAAAATACAAAAAGATTTAATTTTCATGCCCCGTAGGACTAGGAATACCCAAAGACAAATCTTACCTAAAACCCCCACATCACCTCCTAGCCACCCTTCACTCTTCTTCAGTGGCAGTGAGATTGAACCCCCTATAGGAGAGCCTTCTGAATATTTTGAGGATCCTATTGGGGAAGAAGAAGAAGACCTTGTTTCAACTGAGGGACCTACTTCACCTATCTTAACCATGGCTACGACCCAAAGAGCCTTTCCCATAAGAGAGGCAGATGGGGAAACTAAGATGAAAAACATTAGCCCCTCAGCTCTTCCACACTTCCATGGACTTACCTCTGAGGACCCTAACACATTCATGTTTGAATATGTTGTTGTCTGTAGGACTTATGACTACACCTCTGATGATCATGTGTTGAAGCTATTCCCATTCACCCTTAAGGATGCAGCCTTGCGCTGGTTCATGGGTCTGCCTAGGGATAACATCACTACCTAGGCCCAAATGGAAGAGACCTTCAATAGCAAGTACACATACTACTATAGGTCCAAGGAAAATAAGGATGAGATATTTAGGATGAATCTAGGGCCTGATGAATCCCTAGAGGATTATGAAGAGAGTTTTGAATTGAAATATAAGAGAGCCAACTGTATTGTTGATCCCGACTCACTTAAACTTGTACTTCTTCGAGGGATCATTGAAAAGATGATAGAAACCTTGAATATGTTATTAGGAGGAGATATCTACCAACAACCCTATGAAAAAATCAAAACTGTCTTTCGAAACCATTCTAGGGCATTTAGGAAGAAGGGAAGAGCTAGCCAAAGTACATCCAATACCCCTAAAAAATGAGACTGGAAACATGCTAGAGGACTTCAAGAGTGACATGCTGCACACCTTTTCTCTGCAAATGGACACAGTGCAGGTCAAAAGGAAGCAAGAGGAAGCAGAGAGAGCTATGTCCATATTTCTTCCTAGATGTACTAGGAAGCACCCAAGAAATGAATGTCCACTGAATGTCATAGAGGTTTGCTTAGTCTGTGAAGAGAATCATGCCACAGACAAGTGTCCCTCCTTACTTGGACTTAAAGCTGTATATCAAGGTGGGGAAACAATGCCAGAGAAACTCTGTTTCATCAACTGGAGAAGGCCTCAAGGCCCTCAGCCACATCAACAAGGTATGCAAGGTGCACCTTACTCTTACTATTACAACAACCAGAGTGCACCCATGCAACCTTGGTACACCCCCACTCCTCCATCCTGGTCTACACCTCCTACTTGGCCTTCCAACCTGTTGTTGTTCCTAGAGACAACCTTGAGTTGTGAAAGACCAGTGCCTAGGACATCTTATATAGCAAGGAGCATATGGTATAATAGAGGAAGTTATCAATAGAAGGCTCTCATGCTATCTCCTAAAAACAAGGAATATTATTTTTGAATGGGACCAAGACCTTCAGAAACTAGATACAGGGAGAGCAACACTGCAGAGGCAAGGTGCAAAAATCCAATATAAAAGCAACAGACAATTCAGAGACAACTTACTGTAAAGAGGGCCGATTTAAATGATATGTCACAGAAATCAATTATCAGAAGGTGCGGCTGTGTATGAAAGATTAAGAGAATACTAGCTGTCATTGAGACGATATCCATATACGCAATATTACCATGTAATGGGCTTACCAATCTAAGAATCCATACATGAAAATAGCGTTTTAAAAATAACCTCCCAAAGAAACTAATATAGCAGAAATATGGTTTAAGTGAGTAGTGAAACAGAATATCATGTGTTACACCATTTTTTGGTCATCTAACCTATTATCATTAGATGGACCCAAGTACACCATGTAAGACCAGTTTTACCCTAAGTAAAACTGCTCTCACTATGTTAAAACAGGAAACCCCAAAAGGAAATATTAAACAAACCCATATTTGTTTGATTTTCCTCATGGAATAATTAATTAAACCATAATTTAATTATTATTCCCAGTCATGTTTAACCCAAAATCAAAGAAATTAATTAGATAAAACTTTATTTATCTTATTATTTTCTAGGAATAATTATTTAAACCTTATTTAGATAATATTCCTTGTTAAATATGACCAAATCACCCACAAATAATTAAATAAATCATTATTTATTTAATTATTTTTCAACCACTTCCTTAAATAATTAAATAAATCATTATTTATTTGATTATATTCTAACCGCTTTCTTAAAAAGATAAATAAATGATTTATTTATTTATTTTTGACAAATCAAGGGATTTGACCCAAGTCAAATACCTTTTCCCTCCAACAAATATAATAAAATATTCCATAAAAAGTGGATCTAGAACTGGTTAACCCATGCACCAAGATCTAGAATGACCCAATATTTTGTTATAAATAGGAGGGTTTTTCCTACCATTCTTCACCTTTTGTTGCCTATTAGATCACTCTGGATCTATACACTTGGTCACATTTTTCTCCACTATTTGTTGTGTGAGCTCCCTTTGAGTTCTATTCTTTGTGTGGGTTTTCTACACCAACAAGAGAGAGAGATTCTAGATCTGAAGTGCTGAGGACTTCTAAGAACCCATCCCATTGAGGAGAATTGGATACGCCTTCTTGTTTTCCTCCCAGGTGCCCTTAATACAAAAATTCTTTCAAAAATTGTTCTTGTCTTGTCTATTGGTATATGGAGCAAACCCCTTTTTTTACTGCTTAATGTCTTTCTATGCATAGAGCTAGTTTTTTGCAGCTCTTTTCTTGATCAACTAACTGCAGATCTGAAGATATTGGCAGCCACATTTGTTCTTAGGGCTATTAGTTATGTGTAGCTAAAGTGGTCCTTTTTCGTACACTTCGACAAAGGATTCATACTAACAAATGGCGACTCCACATGGGTTTTAAATTACGACCGCTGTCGTTTTTCATATTCCTGCATATCCAGCTACTTCAGACCCTAGGGTTTCTTTTCAGCTGTTTATTTTTCCTATTTTTATGTTTTTTTTTCTCACATAAAACCCTAAAACATTAAAATTTCTAACTTCCGTGTGTTTCTGGCCCTATTGCGCAGGTAAGCGACACCAGCCGCAACTGAGACGACAACTTTTCTGAAAATCTGCCGCTGAGACAACCGGAACGGGGGGTCGCACTTTTTGGCCCATAACCTGCGACCTGGACCTCCAGGTCGCACTTTTCTGCCCCTTTTCTGCGACCTGCACTGAAAACAGGTCAGAAATTGTGACCTGCCAGTTTTTCAGTGATTTTTCTGCAATCTTTCTGGGTTCTGCTGCAGCTTCTGTCCGGGTCTTCCAGCCTCTGTCTCAGCCCACTTTGACCAAGTTCTGATCTGTTTTTACTCATCTAAGTGGGAACCTAGCCCCCTGGGGCTTTAGTACCCTCCACTTTTTGTGGAAGAGTTTTAGTTGTTTCAGCCGTCTGTTTTTCAAATCTTCAGCCTCCTTTTTTCCAGATCTGTTACCTCCCTTTCAGATCCATTCAAATCAGCTCTTCTACCTCTCAAATCACCTCCTGAAGATTTGTTTGGATCTACTTTTAGGGCCTCCACCTTACCCCCTCCGTATTTTGCTGATTTCCTTCCTTTTTCCAGCCACCTTGCCTCTGTCTTTTGGCTGTGATCTGCACCTCTTTTCAGCAGCTTTATCCTTTAGATCCCTGTCCCTTTTGACCCTAGATCTATTGGCCTCTTTTCCGTGTGTTTTGCCTAGATTTTTCCCTTTCTTTGCAGATTAGTTTTGAGAGACCCGCCTTCTTGGGTTAGATAGATGCACAAGTAACTGTTAATTTTCTGTTATTTCAGCATTATATACTATTCTATGTAGGTTTATTTTCAGTTACGCAGCACACTTTTTTCTTGCTCTCAAAACGGAAAGGGTTTAAAAATTAAAATTAACGCATGCCACACACTGACCCTAAGCGAAGAACCGCCTGGTTAACACCGCCTGGCAAAGACTCTAAAATAAATTTTCACTGCACCTTTTCTGCCCTTGACCTCAATTGATTCTGTCCCTTTCTACCCCTGTCGGTTTCCTACTTCCTGTCTTCATTGCGCCCCCAAGGCACCTTTCCCGGAGACTTCTTGGCCTTCACCCTCAGTTTCCGGTCGATCGACCTGCTCCGACCCACCGTCATCGAGCCAGTCCTCCTCCGAGTCCGCACTCCGACTCCTCTCCTAATTCATCGGGTTCCCCTTCTCCTCCTGGTTCTCCCCCTACCATCATGTCTGGTCCAGGGCCTAACGCTAGCGGTTCTCCCGGCCCTAATGCCGGCCCAAATACTAGCGGAACCGCCACAGGAATGAACCCAGCCACCCCCTTGCTGTCGTACATTGCAGGCCTCAGCCTCCCCGATTTCAATCAGTTGATCAACGACCCTATCCGCCACGATGTTGGTTGGCCTGCCATGCCAACCAAGCTCCCTTCCGACATCCCTAAATTCGAAGGCCAAGCTGGAGAAGATCCAACCAATCATGTCCGATCTTTCCACATGTGGTGTTCCTCCAATTCCATTACCAATGACTCCATTCGTCTTCGTTTTTTCCAACGCACGCTTACCGGTGAAGCTTCTAAATGGTATGTTGAACAAGCCACCTCTTCCCATACCACCTTTGCGACCCTTGCTCAGGCCTTTTTGTCTTATTTCCAGCTCCCTCTCCAATACGACACTAGCACGGAGCTCTTGACTTCCTTCAAGCAATCCTCTTCAACCCGCCTTTCCGCCCATGTTCAGGAATGGCGAAGAAGACGGAGCTTATGTCGAGCCCCTCCCTTCGAAGATCGGGTTTATATGGACTGGTTCCTTCGCACCCTTCCAGCTCCCATCGGAAAAGATGTCGCCTCCCATTTTCCTCAAACCGAAGAAGTCGCCCTCCAAATAGCCTTGAAATATGACCTGATCTACGCTCAATCTGGTTATGTTTATACCGTTCTTCCTGACCTCCCCAGGCCCGGTGGCGCTAACGCCCCGGGGGCATCTCATTCCACCGACGGTATCGTTGGAGCCCTTTCCCATCCGTACGCTCAACCTCCTATGGGCTATGGTCTACCTCAGGGAGGGGCCAGCTCCTCCAGCACTCTTCCCCCTCCCGGTAGCATGTATCCAGGATACGACATGCCTCCTCATTTTTCCCAACCTCCTGCTTACCTCAATGTTGCCCAACCTAACCACTACCTTTATCCGCAGCCTAGTGCGCCAGCTCCTCCAGCATATGCGCTTCCATCTCCCTTGCCTCCTCCAAACCCGCAACAGCACTTACAGCCTCCTCCAGGGCAAGTATTTGCACAGCAGGGCGCGACTAATCCCCCTTCTTCTCAAAGAAGGCGGAGAGGCAACCCAAACCAATCTGCCCCTGGTACCCGTGGACCCAATCCTGGTGTGGACCCTAACACTGCCAACCAGCAACAGGGCACTCAGCCCAAGCCGGATAGGCTGCTTCGCACAAATAAGCCTTGTTCGTGCTGCAGTGTTTATGGTCATTACACCCACGATTGTCCCCTCTTACCCCAGATGCGGCAGATGTGGGAGTCTCAAGCCACATTGCGCGGACAACACGCCTCCCCTCATGCTCCTCCTAATGTGGCCACTACCTAGCCAGCTGTGTTTACTGATCCTTTCCCTCAACAAGGATTCGTGGCTACCCAACCGCCCGACAGCCAGGTAGCCACCCCCCCTTCCCTTTCTGGTTCCTCTGATTACCAGATCCTTATGATGCACTCCGATCCTTCCCCGACCGTCGACCTTCACCTTCAAACTCGATCTCGCCAGTACCCCCAGCCTCCTGCTCAGTCTGCCTCCGAGCCTCCTTCTTCAGGTTCTACAGAGCCTCTTTCGACACCGAATGGCCCCTTACATATCCCTCAACCCAAAGATGAGGTTCATACCAAAATTCCTAAGGGACCATTACGTCGAAACGCTGCTTCCGGTCGAGCTGCTCATTCGTATAGCATAGTAGATGATTTGGCGCAATCTCCTGCCGCCATTTCCACACTGGAACTCCTCCAGTCGTGCCCTTCCCAAAAGAAGGCTCTACTATCTGCCGTGGGCGCTGTAGATCCTGCTGATGACCAAATGATTGTTTTCGACGCCACTCTATCGGACCATCCTCCTCTTCCTCCTTCCGTCGCCTTCCAAATCCCAGTCAAAATCCAGAACGCCAACGTGTCCCGGTGTATCATTGATGAGGGGGCATCCACCTGCGTGATGTCCGCTTCGGTTTGGAAGCAACTCGGATCCCCTGAGCTGGCCCCTTCCACGATCACCCTTCGAGCGTGGGACGGTCATGCCTCCCAGCCCATTGGCCCGTTTCGTAATTGTCCTATCACCCTCGCCGGTAAGACTGTTTGCGTTGACGTCGAAGTCATCGACGCCCCGCTAGATTACAACATTCTATTGGGGCGAAGCTACACCTATGCTATGTCTGCTGTCCCATCCGTGGTCTTTCGCAAGATGTCTTTCCCCCATAATGGAAAGATAGTCACCATTGACCAGTTGACATATCATGAGCCAAAATCTCAGACCTCCCCTGAGACGACCATCTCTTCTGTAGCCAACAAGAAAATCGTCGATTCCTTGACCAGTGTCTCCCCCGGCGTTTACAAAGATTCCTCCCTGCTTGGAACTTTCCCTAACCTTCCCCCTCGTCCTATCACCGATCCCAGCTTATCGAATGTTTGCATGATGCAATCGTCCCAGGCTGCCCGTAAACGGCCTGCCTCGGCTAGTCAGCAACCTCCCCCTCGCCCTCCGCAACCCGCTCCTAGCCATTCATCTCAGCCAGCCGGACCTCCTCCTTCTAGCCCTCCCCCTATAGCTGGTATCCCTGAACCCCTTTATCCTCCTGGATCGGTTCCTCCTGGCCTTAACCATCTCGAAGCCGTCCCTCCTGGTCATTACCCTGCTGGGAAGATCCCTTTCCTAGCTCCCCCTCCCGGAGTATATTCTGTCCCCGTCATGGCCACCCTCTCTCTCCCTAACTTGACCTTGGGCATACCGGTCTGGTACCTTGATCCCCCAGCCGCCACCCCTCCTGGTCACCCCAAACCCTATATGGCTTTGACACCGGTTCAACCGGTTCCCCTCGCTTCCTCTGTTGCCACTGTGCCCCCAGCACCTCCACAGGACCCTTCTCTTGTCGTGACGGCTCCCGGGAAGAAAGGCAAAGCCCGCAAGGGGGCACCTAAAGACAAGACCACCACGACTGACCCGAGCCCTTCTCCGCCCGCGAAGCCTTGCGCCTTATGTGATGTCACCGGTCATGCCACCCATGCTTGTCCCGAGTTGCCCCATATTCAGCCCATGGTTAAAGTCGCGTTCCCCGAGTCTACGGTCCCTGAAGCCTCCATTCCTTCTTTGTCCGTAACCAAGAACCCCAAGACTCTCCGCACCAACAAGCCCTGTGCTTTGTGCGGCGTTCATGGCCATTACTCCCACCATTGTCCTCACCTGACGCATTACCGCGCCTCTTTAGAGGTGATCCGAGAGTATGAGGTTGAACAAAATCAATCCGCCTCTCCCATCCTCGCGCAGTACGCTTCAGGTCAGCCTGAGGATCCCCCCACTCCCATCGACATTCCCCCCCCTGATGTTCAGATGACGGAGTCTACTGTAACCATTCTTTACCTATCCTCCTCTGCGAGACACTTGGAGCCTAGCCCCTCTGCATCCTCCCCCGTTGTGTCCCTTGACCACCCCTTTCCTACCCATACACGAGATCACTCCACCCGTGTCTCTGTTGACCTCCGCAGCCCGAGTCCTCACCATACTTCCGATAGCCCTCATATACCACCCTCTGATTTGTATATGAGTCATAGTCCTCCTACTCCTTGCACTCCCTCCCGCGATTGCCGCCCAATGAATTTTGTGCACTCACGCTGCCGTCATTGCCTCTCCTCCCCTCATTTGTTGTCTTGTCACACCATTCCGCAGGACCCCCCGTCCACACCCTTTATCGGTTACGCCGATGGTGCAAGTCGTTACTCCAGGAGTCTAGCCTCGGCAGGTTGGGCCATCTTCACCCCCTTGCATGCCCTTGTTCTTTCTAACGGGGTATGCATTGGTTCTGACACCAAAAATCAGGCCGAATATGATGCAGTTCGTGGTCTCTTAGCCGATGCCCTCTTTCATCGCATCCTCCATCTGCACATTCGTTTGGATTCCCTACTTCTTGTAATGCAACTAAATGGTGTTTATCGTGTGCATAACCCTGTGCCGTTTAGACGCTATTTACGAGTGAAACTCTTGATACGTGCATTTGAAACCATAACTTTCAACCATGTACCTCGAGAACAGAATCACTATGTAGATAGTATTGCAAACCATGTTCTAAATTGGCATTTATCACACACATTTCATACAAGACAATAACATTCATAACCATCAAAAAACAATGCATATCCATAATATGTGTCGCAAAACATGTGTTTAGAGTCCATCTACTCTGATACATATGACATGCCCATAGCATGTTACAAAAACCCAAAATTGGGGGCACCACCTGCCCTTACATACATAATAGGGGGCACCACATGCCCCACCCCTAATCACTATCTGGAGGATCCCGGGCCAATGGCTCTGCCCCTGCAGCATGTAGATCGCGCATCGCCTGACCGGCCATCGCCATGCGCCGCATGACACCTCACCATTCCAAGGGTAGACCAACACATGGCTCTATGAACTGGTCATCTAAGTCCTGCCACCCGCGCTCTGATACTCCGGTCAACAACCTTTCGCATCTACGGCGGATGTCCTCCAGCAGGGCGGCTGCATCCTCATTATGCGCCGCTCTCGACCCACTCGGACCTGTAGCTCCAGATGCTGTTAGTCGTCCCATATATCCGGCCGGTTTTACCGGTGCTATATCTGCATACCAAAAGTACATGAATCAATACCATAAATTACTATTCAAAAAACTTTAACATGCCCACACAAGAATAGCAATCTGTCACTTACCATCGGGCCCCCAGACTCGACCAGGCGGAAGTGGCAGGTCCGGATCTCCACAGTAGCTCATCCCACTATAGGGATAGTCATCTATGTACAATGGCATCTGATCCCAATGGGCAAAAAACTCAGGTCGAAACACTCGCCTGACCGCCCCTCCTCCTCCTCTGCATAGTAGCCGTCCCCAACGACGCATCCTGGGCTCTCTCGGGCCCCCATCTGGAAGCTGTACACGAGGCCTCAAGGTCGGGATCTTCTCAAAGAAGAAGGCGCACAACACAGTCCCATATGAGCAATCATGGTTCACCTGCCGCCTGCATAGCGACAACTGTCGCTTTAGCGAAACCAACATCATTTGGGCCCACCCATAGTAGGTCCCACCCAACACACTCTCCACTATCATCATCTGCCCCCCAGTGATGTGATGGAGCGCCTGGTTGCCCAGGATACGCAGCACAACTGCGGCCACTGCATGGGTTTCTAGCCTCTCTAGATCCCCGATCGGTATTCGAGTCCCCTTGACTTGGAGACCCGGTTGACAATGACCCTCCACGAACTCCATGATATGCCGCCCCCGCGGCAATACTGGCTGTGTGTTTCCCACCATCCCCAGTGGCGGGAGACCAGTCAGGAAATACACATCCTGGACCGTCAGTTCGATCCTGTGCCCCTACACTACAAAGACCTCCTGATCTGGATCCCAGTAACTGATAATCCGGGCCAATAATGGTTCCCCTGCTCTTATCAAAGGGTTCTCCAAAAACTTGAGAACCCCAAATCTGGTCAATACACGGCGGACGCCCTGATCCGCCTGGATCTCTGCCCGTAGTGTCCCCAGATCTCTCTCTCTCCAGTTAACCCATAAATTTGCCATACCTGCACAAACACATCATTTTTGTCAGCTTACAGATCGGGAAAACCATAACCAAACACCAAAACCCAACTTCCAGCCATAAAACAGCACCAAAACCCCCTCATCTCCCAGGTCGCAGTTTTCTGCCCATTTCTGGGACAGGTCACACTTTTCTGCCTGAAACCTGCTTCCCAGGTCGCACTTTTTGGCCCGAAAAGTGCGACCCGGCCGTAGAGATGAAGGAGGGGCTGTTTCTGGATTTCTGGGCCCTAAACTGAAAATTTAATCCATCAAAATGCAAGAGAAAGGTTAGGCCTCTTACCTGCAACTGACGGATCTCGATTCCAACGGTCGGTTTGTCCGCTACGTTCGCCGCAAGATTTAGGGCCTTCTCTCCTCTCTACATTCACCACAGCAACAATAGAAAATGAGTGATTTTGGAGGGAAAATTGCCTTATTAAAAGAGAACCCCCGTTTCTTCTTTCAACTGCTGCGACCACACCGTAGCCCCGTTTGACGAACCGTCTGCACCGTTGGAAAGCTCTCACCGAGCCCTCAAATGGGTATCTGTTATTTTTTTGTGATCTGATACTTCACCAGGACACATTTTGTCCAAGAAGGGTCACTTCACCTCTCTTTAAAATCGAATTTCCTCACTTACGACACTTGTACTTGGGGCACCATCTTGCCTCCTTACTTGTCTTCGTTCGTGTCGATTTTCGTCATGAGTTCCCATCATGTACTCATGTTTCCACGGTCCCCCATTGGGGCCTTTACTGTGTGGTAGCACCATCGAGTCGCCCTTGTTTAGAGCATCCAAGTTGAGTCATCATTCCCTCCATGGAGTCTATACCGCGTCCCTTTGTACCCCACTATAGCCCTCCATCCTTCATTGCTTGGTCTCTCTCTTGTGTCGCACATTATGACCTTCAGTCTCATTGTCCCCTGTCCCATATGATATTGTGGCAGTCGCTGCCATGTCATTCATGCCCTTTATGCTCTAACAAGGGAAGTCGTCCATTCGCTACTCAGTCCTTTCCATTTCACCCTCATCATTAGTGTCAGTCTGTCCGTCGCTCTACTGTTTTCTCTCGTGCCTTAGTTGGGGACATCTCACTCCCTCACCTATGGCGGACCTCCTTCTATCGACATCAGCACTTTCATTCCAGAAGCCAGGTCTAGAGGGCGGTGTACCTTGGTTCCAACTTCCACTCTTGTTCGGTGCCTCGGATCAGGCCAAGGGATCTCTCATTTCAGCATGATCGAGATTCGTATACTTGATGGTCCAGTGATCCAGCAGCAACTCTCGATGATTCCCGGGTGTGTGTGAGATGTCTCAACCCTCATGAGGGGGTGGCCCTACAGGTAGCCCCCCACATGCCCGGATGACCTCTTCTTTGCAGCCTTCTATGCAGCTCCAGATATTTGATGATGTTGGCCGTAGCCACTTGCAGCGCCTCTTCGACTTGCATGTATCAGTCAGATTTTGTGAGCCCTTCCCCATTTACAGGGGGCATTTGGGTTGTATTTGTATCTCATGTACTCAGATATTATTGTACAAGTCCTGGCTGTTATCCCAGGCACAGCATGTATATGGGATTCTTCATTGTATTTTTATCCGGCTCATGATTATGCCAGCTGTACTTTATGGTTCGGTCCCTTGTTTACTAGACACACTATTCTTTTGTACTTTGTCTCGGCGGGCATAGGTATGCCTCCCCCGCCGCCTTCAGCACAGGTACCCTCTCATAAAAAGAGACTTGTTGCACCCGCGAGTCTCGTCTCCTCAGGGTCTAGTCCTTCAGCACACTATCTACCTCACATTTCTCTCTCTGACATCCCTTTTGTTGTCTAGTGATTGTGTTCTTACAACGTACTTCGGTCATACGATTTGCTCTTGACACTCGCACGCTGGGGGGCAATCTGTTACACCATTTTTTGGTCATCTAACCTATTATCATTAGATGGACCCAAGTACACCATGTAAGACCAGTTTTACCCTAAGTAAAACTGCTTTCACTATGTTAAAACAGGGAACCCCAAAAGGAAATATTAAACAAACCCATATTTGTTTGATTTTCCTCATGGAATAATTAATTAAACCATAATTTAATTATTATTCCCAGTCATGTTTAACCTAAAATCAAAGAAATTAATTAGATAAACCTTTATTTATCTTATTATTTTCTAGGAATAATTATTTAAACCTTATTTAGATAATATTCCTTGTTAAATATGACCAAATCACCCACAAATAATTAAATAAATCATTATTTATTTAATTATCTTTCAACCACTTCCTTAAGTAATTAAATAAATCATTATTTATTTCATTATCTTCTAACCGCTTCCTTAAAAAGATAAATAAATCATTTATTTATTTATTTTTGACAAATTAAGGGATTTGACCCAAGTCAAATACCTTTTCCCTCCAACAAATATAATAAAATATTCCATAAAAAGTGGATCTAGATCCGGTTAACCCATGCACCAAGATCTAGAATGACCCAATATTTTGTTATAAATAGGAGGGTTTTTCCTACCATTCTTCACCTTTTGTTGCCTATTAGATCACTCTGCATCTATACACTTGGTCACTCTTTTCTACCATTTGCTGTGTGAGCTCCCTTTGAGTTCCATTCTTTGTGTGGGTTTTCTACACCAACAAGAGAGAGAAATCTTAGATTTGAAGCGCTGAGGACTTCCAAGAACCCATCCCACTGAGGAGAATTGGATACGCCTTCTTGTTTTCCTCCCAGGTGCCCCATTAATATAAAAATTCTTTCAAAAATTGTTCTTGTCTTGTCTATTGGTATATGGAGCAAACCCTTATTTTTTCTACTTAATGTCTTTCCATGCATAGATCTGGTTTTTTGCAGCTCTTTTATGTCTAACTAACCGTAGATCTGAAGATATTGGCAGCTACTTTTGTTGTTAGGGCTATTAGTTATGCGTAGCTAAAGTGGTCCTTTTTCGTACACTTCGACAAAGGATTCATACTAACATCATGCCTGAGCCATATTTAAAGCGCTTGAATAATTCGAGCATGGGTATCAACTAGGATAAATCCATACCAAAAATCAGTGAGCCACTCACATTCCAGAAACATGATACAAGAAAGTGGATGAAACGAAATGAGCAATTGAATTAACACATATAAGAGAAATTTACACACTGTGAGACATCAAAGACCAGAATCCTCTTTAAAGACGGAAATCCTCCTCACTGAGACCCAACGGGCTCTGTACATTCATATGAGAGCTTTTACAAAATTCATAAAAAAATTCTCTTACTGCATCATTTTATGATAAAATCTGGAACCCTGAATAATCTGTTCTTCGGGGGTTTTATAGAGAAAAAAGAGAACTTAGTAAATGAAGTTGATGATGGACATTTAATTTGCTTCATAAAGACAGGATGGCTGAAACGTGCACGCCCATACTGCTTGATGAATCTGTAGTGCTATATGTACTATGTGGCCTGCTTTCTGAAATAAATGCACTGGGTGGAAGTTTCTTCAAGAACACGGTAGAGAAATAAAAACCTTACGGGCAGTCTGTCCTTTCCTGGAGAGAAAATTCTGCTGAAATAAAACCTTGAGGGTATCGTTTTCTGTGCATAAACCTTCTGAGTGATCCGCAGGGTCTTTGATCTGGTACTCTTCCTTCAAATGGTTAGGTTAAGGCTTGGAAATCTTCAATTATGCGCCTTTAACTTTCTGCCTTTCACTGATACTCTATGTCTGCAATATTAATGTTTCTGATCGCGAAATCTGCGCTTTGAATGACTCTGGAGGGTTTGACAAAGTTTAACCCTGCTTCTTTAATGGAAGTCTTGTCGACATACCTTCCCAAGCCTTTCTCCATAATTCCAGCCTCTGAAAAATGGTCCTTTGATGTACTCTCTATTACAGTAATAGAGACTGTAAATCATGGCAGTTTTCCGCCGCTGTAACCCTGCAAAACCCGCAAACTCGTTAGGAAAACCATGCATGGGGATGGTGGATGTGGCGGGGTCAATGAAAATGGTCGTGAGGACTGGAAAAATGGTGGAACAATGCAGGGTGGCGGAAAAAAAAAGCAGTGAAATGATCGAGGATGGACTGGTGAAAGTTTTTAACATAAAACATTGAAATTTGACCAATGAATGAAATATATAAAGGGCGGAAGAAAAATACGACAAACATGTGGAACGGTGACAAGGCAGAAGACACATGTCGATGGTGGGGAGGTAGGTGATCTAGACCGTTCGATCTCAAGATGAGATCGACGGCTGAAAATGCGTCGAAAGGCAATGAACGGTGGGCCAAGTGTACGATTTCCCCGTGTTAACTCGCGAGCAACTTTGTGGAGCGATCGCCGTTGGATGGGCCGCTCTAGATCGGAAGACTCACGTGCATATCACGCCGGATCTTCTGCTGAGCTATAACGTGCGATGAGCGGCGGTTTTCAAACAGTGCTCGGTGACGCATGTCACGCGATGAATGGCATCGCTCCAAAATGAGAAATATCGCCCGCCTCCGAAAGGCGGTGCGATATAAACCAGCGGGTTTTGTACAGTGAGCGGGTGCACTATGGACCGTTGATTTTGCAGGTTGATCGGACGGTGGATGGGGTGGGCCACGGGCGCGATGGAGCCTTGCAAATGTCGTCCGATCTGTATAGATCGACGGATAATACTGCGCCCGATATATATATGTGATAAGCGCCTTCATGGCTAGCGCTCGGTTTCGACTTTCGGTAATGTGGAGAAAAAGGTGCAGGGGCTAGGGCCGAAAGGTGCTAGGCCTTAAATATATTATAATGTGGGATTTCGGTGCTTTTATGCAGTTTTGAGGCTGGGAGAAGGTAACGATGAGCAGAAAATGAATTTCTCAGGGGAAAAAGAGGGGGTTTGAAAGGTTTAAGCGAGATTGCTTGTCAGAATTTAACAGGGGGCTGAAATGATCAACATTGGCTCCACCTGGGGATGGCACGTTCATCCCTAAGCATGTCGAGAACTTTGCAGATCACCCGTTAATCTTCTAGCAGACACAGTTCTTCAGCAATCCTAATTTTCTTTTCATGATTCACCACAACACCCACATTATTCAAACAAAGATGAAAACATAAAACTAATGTACAGTTATGATACATCAGGCTATCTCTGCCTGAATCAGAACTGGAAGTAGGGTTTGAGAAATTGACCATTTAAAGGGGCTTCGAGCAAGTCACCCTGTAAATTCTCCAACTTGAAAGTGTTGTTTCCCCCTTGTTCCACAATTTTAAAAGGGCGGAACCAGAGGGGGTCGAATTTACCATGTTTTCCTTTTTCAGCCCTCCGGATATCCCACCTGAGCACTAGATCACCAATCTGCAAATTCCTGTCCTTGGCATGCTGATAAAAAAGGTACTTCATCTTCTCTTGATATTCAGTCAACCTTTGACTTATTTGGTTTCATGTTTCTTCCAATTCCACCGGCTGATTGATTCTCCTGGTCATATCATCAGGCTCTTCTTGACTTTCTTGCATGAATCGGGCTACTGGTAGGGCTAACTGTATAGGGAATACTGCTGCCCTCCCACATACTAATTCATATGGGGATTTCCCAGTTGCTCTCTTGCTGGTAATTCTATTGGCCCACAAAGAAAATTTCAATTGGGAATCCCAATTTTTCTGATTTTCATTTATGGCCTTCTTCAGTGCCCTTACCAGGGTTTTATTGGAAGACTTTGCCAAGCCATTTCCTTGTCGATAATAGGTTGTAGAGTGGCTTAGTGTAACGTTATACTGCTGACAGAAACTCACAAACTTTGCAGACTTGAAGGCCTGGGCATTATCAGTCACTATTCTGGCAGGGCAGCCAAACCTGGATATGATGTTTTCTTCCATGAATTTTATTATCATAGTATCTGTTGCATTCCTCGTAGGTATGGCTTCCACCCATTTTGTGAAGTAATCAGTGGAAGTTAAAATCCACTTATGTTGACCACTCGATGGAGGATGTATTTCACCTATAAAATCAATTCCCCATTGTCGGAATGGTTCATCCACGTGCACGGGAATCAGGGGCAGAGGTGCCAACTTCTGTCTTTCAGCAAATTTCTGACACTTCTCACAAGCTCTAACCCGGGCAAAAACATCTCCAAAAAGCTTGGGCCAATAGAGACCAACCTTCAGGATTTTGTGAGAAGAGGCCCTCCAGCTGTAATGACCCCCACAGATTCCTTCATGAAATTCGGCTATAATACTTCTACCTCATCCTCTGTGAGACACAGTAGTAGGATGCCTGAGGGATCTCGCCAGTATAGCCGGCCATTGGCGACTATGTACTTCTGTGATTTCAATCTCAGCGTTTTGTATTTAGCTTTATCACAGCTTGGAGGGCAGCTGAGTGTGAGGAGATATTCTACTATCTCTTTGTACCACTGACTGGTGAGGTACTTTATATGTGTTTCCGGAGTGGCTACCCCAATTCCCTGTTGCTCTTCTTTCTCCTCAGATTCCTCACTTGCTATTATGGACAAATTTATACCCAGAGCCTGATAGTTTGATTCAGATAATATTTTGGCAAGCCCTTGTCCTTTGATTAGCTTAGTAGGGCGGATGTCTAATTCATACTCCTATATTTTGGCAATCCACTTTCCCCTTTTTCCTTCACTATCCCCTTGGATAAGAATATCTTTTACAGCAGCTGTAGGCACAAATGCAGTGATATCGGACTACAAGATATACATGCGGAATGCTTTGAGGGATTTCACCAGTGCGTATGCTTTCTTTTCTAATATGTTATATTTTAATTCTACATCACGGAGCACCTGACTGAAGAAGGCGATGGGCTGCTCGTACCCTTCTTCATTTTTCTGCAATAAAACTCCTGCTATTGTATGAGGTGATGCAAAAGAAAAGATCATGAAAGGTTTAGCATAATCTGGTCCAGCTAGCACAGGGGCTTCTACAAAAGAATTTTTTTTATCCTGGAGAAGGCCTCTCGTGATTCCTACGACCACTTAACCTCATTATCTTTCTTCATCATGTCAATCATATGTCTAACTATTTCAACATAGTTAGGAATAAACCTTCTCAGAAAATTAATACGCCCTAGGAACACCTGCACTTCCTTCTTTTTTCTAGGAAGAGAAATACCATTTATAACCTCTACTCTCTTAGGATCTATCTTTAACCCATCTTTAGTAACAATATGTCCCAAATGTTTACCCTCATCTAATGCAAATAATGACTTCTGAGGATTTAGAGAGAGACCATACCTTCTACATTTCCCAAAGGTTCTATGCAAATGCTCAATGTGCTCAGTATCATCCTTTTAAAACACAGTGATATCATCGAGGTAGACTACCAAAAATTTATCTTGCTCCCCAACAAAATCAATGTCCATGGCCCTCTGAAAAGTGGCCCCTGCATTAATCAACCCAAAAGGCATCCTGGCATACATAAATGTACCCCATGGTGTGGTGAAAGCAGTCTTCTTTTGATCTTCTGGAAGTACAGCCACCTGATTATAACCAGAGAATCCATCCATCATTGACATCCTAGAAGCTCCAACCACCTTCTGCAGGATGTGATCCATATTAGGCAAAGGATAATTATCCTTTAAGGATGCTCTATTTAAATTTCAGAAATCCACACACAACCTTATTTCTCCATTCTTCTTTCGGAGAGGGACTAGGTTTGCCACCCATTCAGAGTACCTTAATGGCACAATTATTTTGGCCTTTAACAGCTTCTTAATTTCCTTCTCAATAGAGGGAAGCAGCATGGGATTTATCTGTCTGAGCTTCTGCTTATGAGGTTTTTCATCTCCCTTTAGTGGAATTTTGTGCTGCATTATACTAATGTCAAAAGTTTTTAGGTCATGATAAGACCATGCAAACACATATCTGTAAGACTGAAATAATTTTGGTATAGCTTTTTATATTCTTCTAGGATCTTCTTGGATAATTTTACAATTTTGGGGTCAGCATCAGTACCAAGATTCAGGTCTTCTACCTGATTTTCTTCTACCACTTTGTTTGGCTGCAGTGGGACATCATCTTTGTCAAATAATCTTTCTAGAGGCACCATCCCTCTAGGTATAATGTTTCCCTTCAATTGCAACACTTTATTGCCTGCCATTTTCTCCTCCCAATTTCTTTCTGGAGTTTCTTCAGTCTCTTCTTCTTCATCAGCATCAATCTCCATATTGGAGAATTCCCCTACTGTTTCTAGGAATCTCTTCATCTATTCTTCATCCTCAAATACCTGCCAGTGCTTAATGTTATTTGGGATTGATGGTCGATAACGTACCTCGATTTCATATCTTAAGAGGGGGTTCTGCGGTGGACGAAATATACTAGCAGCCACGGCAAGGGAATCGTCCATCCTATTCTATTCCCGATGCATGAACTGGATATTAAATGCCAAGAAAAAATTCTCTACCATGTCCCAAACTTCATTCCTATAAGCCCTCAGTCGTGGATGTTTGGTTTGACACAGATTCCTAACATGTCTAACCACCAGTTCTGAATCTCCCAGAACTTTTAAACTTTGTATATTCATGCTCCTTTCTGTCTGCAATCCTAAAAGAAGTGCTTCATATTCAGCCACATTATTAGTAGCTTCATATTCCAGTTTGAAGGACAATGGAACCCATTTCCCTGTAGGAGAAATCATTAGTATTCCAGCTCCATTACCTTCTCTTGAATTTGCTCCATCAAAATGAAGTGTCTAGATTCCTATCTCATGGCTCTCTGAGGGCTGCTCAGTCTTGATCTGGCAGAAGGATGGTTCATGAGCATAATCTTGATCTTCTTCCAGCATCAAGCATGAGAAATCTCCCTCTTTACTGTAGACTGGTGAATTAACAGAGTTTTCAGCCTTAGTCACCATCTTGAAAAATCTAGTTTCCCTGTACAACCTCCTCTCTTGGCCACCAAAAATTGGGATAGTGACATATGTTACATCCAACTTAATTGACCCACCAATTTTTGTTCCCTAGGACCTTGATAGTAACATGCCAAAGCGAGCTGGGATGTCTGCCACCACGATGTCCATTACCACACTTTTTGCTGGGATTTGGGCCAAATTGACCACCAAATCCTTGATCATCCCCATGCATTTAACTCTTTTGGAATCAAATGAATAGAGGTACTTGTACGGACGGGTGATTTGTAATCCTAGTTGTTCCATGACTGACAGAGGTAGTAGATTATGGGAAGCTCCAGAATCTAACATACAGTTATGTAATAGCAGGTCATGAATCACTAGAGACACATAGAAAGGAGGAGCAGAAGCATCTAATTCCTCAACATGTGGGCCAAATACAACCATGGGTCTTTCTTCTTGAAGGTTGAGACTATCTGGGGTGAGTGCTGCTTCTGGAGGGAGCATGAAAGAGGTGACTTGGGATTGATATGCAGGTTGCTTCAACAGTTCAGTCAAAGGAACTGGGATTTTGACCTTCTCAAGTTCTTTTTGCAGACTGAAAGCAGGAGAGGACTTCTCTATTACAACCTCTTTTGATTCTTTATTTTCAGCTGAGGGTTTGACTTCTTTTAACACAGACTTGGTATTAGGGGGAATGACTACTTTTGAAGAGGAAGGAATTTCATCATTAGATTGCAAAGGTTTGTTTAGAGGCCCCTTACCTATGTCTGTGACTTTTTGCATTGCTGACTCCTTCTGAGCAGGTGCTTCTTTCTGGGGTAGCTCTTCTTCTTGATCTTGAGTACGAGTCCTCTTCCTAGAAGATCTGAGATCATATCTTCTATTGAACTGTGTTTTCATGAAATCAACAAATTTCTTACAATAATGATCAATTTCTGGGTCTTCTGTGTCTCTAGATTTTTCTTCTTCTTCCAATGAGCACTTGGTTCCATCATTTCCTTGCAAAGGGCATTCTTCTCCATCACTATTTGAAAAAGCAATATTTGCATCCTCCAGTCCATAGGCAGTGTCTTTAGTAGGATCATCTACTGGACCTTCCAAGTACAATGGGTGTGGTACCTGATCTTGTTGTTCTTTAGTTCCCTTGGAATTATTTGCAGGGGTGGTTTTCTATACTGAGGATTGTAACCTCTGTTTGGGACATTGTGGAAATTCTTGGAGGCTGAATTCTTGGCCTCCAATTCAATTGACCAGTTTACTAGAAAGGTTCTTAATCATTTTGCTCATTTCTTCAATTCTCTCATTAGCTGAGTCTCTATCTTGGTTAGAGGTAGATACCTCCTCTTTTCCCCTTCTTCTAGTATCCTATTCAGATTTTCCCTTTGATTTGCCAGTGGAGGCAAAGTTTGCTTGCAACTCTAGTGCATCTGTCTGAGCATCATCCAGAGTAGCAGACTTTCTTTCTCTGAGAGAGAAACCAAATTCTGAATCGAAGGCTGCTACAAAAACAACTTTAACAACAGTTTGATGAGGTTTCATATCAGCAGGAAGACTCAAATACAATTTATTAAATCTCTTGATAAATTCTGACACCCCTTCATTATGTCTTTTCTTAAGTGATTTGAACTCAGTAAGACAATGTCCATGATCCTTCTTCTCTCCCCACTTCCTGAGAAAAGTATCTTCCATTATTTTCCAAGTAGTAACAGAACGGTCTGCCAGTGTCTTAAACCATTTTCGAGCTTCACCATCAAGAGATTGGACAAACAACCTTAAGACTACATCTAAATGTTCCACATTAAAATTCTCTGCAAAAGAACAAAAGACCTCAAGATGTTTTTGAGCATCAATCTCGTTTTCCCCATTGAATCGGGGTAAAATCTTCAGATAATCTTGTGGTATATCATTCAACACTTGGGGTAATGCCAGAGGGGCATATTTATTTAGCAAGAAGCCTGGAACATTGGCCATTATAGGGGGTGGAAGTAGTGCAATAGTTTGATGAGTAACAGGAGGAGGAGGAGGTGGTAGTGGAGTATGAATAACAATAAGAATGTAATGAACGACAGCTTGAGGTGTTGAGGGGAATAATGGTTTGTTAATAGCAGATACTTCGGCGACTTCTTTGACCTCTTCGACCTCAGGAGTAGGGTGAAAATTATCTTTATTTCTAGCACCTCCTCGGGGTGGACTATCTGAATAGTAGTCGATATCTCCCACAGTGGAGTCAATACCTAGCACTTGGGCTGCTTGAGAAGAAGAGGACGGAAAGTTTTCTATAGACAATTCAGGGATTTCAGCGTGGACTGATTTTCTTTCCCTCTAGTTTCTTCTATGTATGATCTTTTCAGGGTCAGACACTGAAGGTGTCTTTGGATGAGACGTATCTGACCTCATGTGTGGCTTACGAGGAGCCAGGACTGCAAATGAATTTATCTAATTAACAAATGTTGAGTCGCCAAGGTGAGGGATCTACAACTCCCAACTCTCCATACTCACCTACTTGAAGAGTGAATTAGGTTTTGTCGAGGCCAAGGGATTTAAATTTTCTCAACTTCGTTCCCCGGCAACGGCACCAAAAAGATGTTGTTGTTCCTAGAGACAGCCTTGAGTTATGAAAGACCAATGCCTAGGACATCTTATATAGCAAGGATCATATGGTATAACAGAGGAAGTTATCGATAGAAGGCTCTCATGCTATCTCCTAAAAACAAGGAATATTATTTTTGAATGGGACCAAGACCTTCAGAAAATAGATACAAGGAGAGCAACACTGCAGAGGCAAGGTGAAAAAATCCAATATAAACGCAACAGACAATTCAGAGACAGCTTACTGTAAAGAGGGCCGATTCAAATGATATGTCACAAAAATCAATTATCAGAAGGTGCGGCTGTGTATGAAAGATTAAGAGAATACTAGCTGTCATTGAGACGATATCCAGATACGCAATATTACCATGTAATGGGATTACCAATCTAAGAATCCATACATGACAATAGCGTTTTAAAAATAACCTCCCAAAGAAACTAATATAGCAGAAATATGGTTTAAGTGAGTAGTGAAATAGAATATCATGCCTGAGCCATATTTAAAGCGCTTGAATAATTCAAGCATGGGTATCAACTGGAATAAATCCATACCAAAAATCAGTGAGCCACTCGCATTCTAGAAACATGATACCAGAAAGTGGATGAAACGAAATGAGCAATTGAATTAACACATATAAGAGAAAGTTACACACTGTGAGACATCAAAGACCATAATCCTCTTTAAAGACGGAACTCATCCTCACTGAGACCCAACGGGCTCTGTACATTCATATGAGAGCTTTTACAAAATGCATACAAAAATTCTCTTACTGCATCATTTTCTGATAAAATCTGGAACCCTGAATAATCTGTTCTTCGGGGGTTTTATAGAGAAAAAAGAGAACTTAGTAAATGAAGTTGATGATGGACATTTAATTTGCTTCATAAAGACAGGATGGCTGAAACGTGCACGCCCATACTGCTTGATGACTCTGTAGTGCTATATGTACTCTGTGGCCTTCTTTCTGAAATAAATGCACTGGGTGGAAGTTTCTTCAAGAACACGGTAGAGAAATAAAAACTTTACGGGTAGTCTATCCTTTCCTGGAGAGAAAATTCAGCTGAAATAAAACCTTGAGGGTATCATTTTCTGTGCATAGACATTCTGAGCGATCTGCAGGGTCTTCGATCTGGTATTCTGCCTTCAAATGGTTAGGTTAAGGCTTGGAAATCTTCAATTATGCACCTTTAACTTTCTGCCTTTCACTGATACTCTTTTTCTGCAATATTAATGTTTCTGATCGCGAAATCTGCGCTTTGAATGACTCTGGAGGGTTTGACAGAGTTTAACCCTGCTTCTTTAATGGAAGTCTTGTCGACATACCTTCCCAGGCCTTTCTCCATAATTCCAGCCTCTGAAAAATGGTCCTTTGATGTACTCTCTATTACAGTAATAGAGACTGTAAATCATGGCAGTTTTCCGCCGCTGTAACCCTGCAAAACCCGCAAACTCGTTAGGAAAACCATGCATGGGGATGGTGGATGTGGCGGGGTCAATGAAAATGGTCGTGCGGACTGGCTAAATGGTGGAACAATGCAGGGTGGCGGCAAAAAAACACAGTGAAATGATGGAGGATGGACTGGTGAAAGTTTTTAACGTAAAACATTGAAATTTGACCAATGAATGAAATATATAAAGGGCGGAAGGAAAATACGACAAACACGTGGAACGGTGACGGGGGCGGAAGACACGTGTCGATGGTGGGGAGGTAGGTGATCTAGACCATCTGATCTCAATACAAGATCGACGGCTGAAAATGTGTTGAAGGGCGATGAACGGTGGGCCAGGGGTACGATTTCCCTATGTTAACTCGCGAGCAACTTTGTGGAGCGAACGTCGTTGGATGGGCCATTCTAGATCGGACGGCTCACATGCATATCGCGTCGGATCTTCTGCCGAACTATAACGCGCGATGAGCGGCGGTTTTCAAACAGTGCTCGGTGACGTGTGTCACGTGATGAATGGCATCGCTCCAAAGTGAGAAATACCACCCGCCTCTGAAAGGCGGTGCAATATAAACCAACGGGTTTTGTACAGTGAGCGGGTGCACTATGGACCGTTGATTTTGCAGGTTGATCGGACGGTGGATGGGGTGGGCCACGGGCGCGATGGAGCCTTGCGAATGTCATCCGATCTGTACAGATCGACGGATAATACTACGCCCGATATATATATATATATATATATATATATATATATATATATATATATATATATATATATATATATATATATATATATATATATATATATATATATATATATATATATGTGATAAGCGCCTTCATGGCTAGCGCTCTGTTTCGACTTTCGGTCATGTGGAGAAAAAGGTGCAGGGGCTAGGGCCGAAAGGTGCTAGGCCTTAAATATATTATAATGTGGGATTTCCGGCCCTTTTATGCAGTTTTGAGGTTGGGAGAAGGTAACGATGAGCAGAAAACGAATTTCTCAGGGGAAAAAGAGGGGGTTTGAAAGGTTTAAGCGAGATTGCTTGTCAGAATTTAACAGGGGGCTGACATGATCAACATTGGCTCCACCTGGGGACGGCACGTTCATCCCTGAGCGTGTCGAGAACTTCGCAGATCACCCGTTAATCGTCTAGCAGACACAGTTCTTCAGTAATCCTATTTTTCTTTTCATGATTCACCACAACACCCACATTATTCAAACAAAGATGAAAACAAAAAAATAATGTACAGTTATGATACATCAGGCTATCTCTGCCTGAATCAGAACTGGAAGTAGGGTTTTAGAAATTGACCATTTACATGGGCTTCAAGCAAGTCACCCTGTAAATTCTCCAACCTGAAAGTGTTGTTGCCCCCTTGTTCCACAATTTTAAAAGGGCCGAACCAGAGGGGGTCGAATTTACCATGTTTTCCTTTTTCAGCCCTCCGGATATCCCACCTGAGCACTAGATCACCAATCCGCAAATTCCTGTCCTTGGCATGCTGATCAAAAAGGTACTTCATCCTCTCTTGATATTTAGTTAGCCTTTGACTTATCTGGTTCTGTGTTTCTTCCAATTCCACCAGTTGATTTATTCTCCTGGTCATATCATCAGGCTCTTCTTGACTTTCTTGCATGAATCGGGCTACTGGTAGGGCTAAATGTATAGGGAATACTGCTGCCCTCCCATATACTAATTCATATGGGGATTTCCTAGTTGCTCTCTTGCTGGTAATTCTATTGGCCCACAGAGAAAATTTCAACTGGGAATCCCAATTTTTCTGATTTTCATTTATGGCCTTCTTCAGTGCCCTTACCAGGGTTTTATTGGAAGAATCTGCCAAGCCATTTCCTTGTGGATAATAGGTTGTAGAGTGGCTTAGTGTAACGTTATACTGCTAACAGAAACTCACAAACTTTGTAGACTTGAAGGCTTGGGCATTATCAGTCACTATTCTGGCAGGGCAGCCAAACCTGGATATGATGTTTTCTTCCATGAATTTTATTATCACAGTATCTGTGGCGTTCCTCGCAGGTATGGCTTCTACCCATTTTGTGAAATAATCAGTAGCAGTTAAAATCCACTTATGCTGACCACTTGATGGAGGATGTATTTCACCTATAAAATCAATTCCCCATTTTCGGAATGGTTCGTCCACCTGCACGGGAATCATGGGCAGAGGTGCCAAATTCTGTCTTTCAGCAAATTTATGACACTTCTCACAGGCTCTAACTCGGGCAAAAACATCTCCAAAAGGCTTGGGCCAATAGAAACCAGCCTTCAGGATTTTGTGAGCGGTGGCCCTCCAGCTGTAATGACCCCCACAGATTCCTTCATGAAATTCGGCTATAATACTCTCTACCTCATCCTCTGTGAGACACAGGAGTAGGATGCCTGAGGGATCTCACCAGTATAGCCGACCATTGGCGACTATGTACTTCTGTGATTTCAATCTTAGCATTTTGTATTTAGCTTTATCACAACTTGGATGGTAGCTGAGTGTGAGGAGATATTCTACTATCTCTTTGTACCACTGACTGGTGAGGTATTTTATATGTGTTTTCGGAGTAGCTATCCCAATTCCCTGTCGCTCTTCTTTCTCCTCAGATTCCTCACTTGCTATTATGGACAAATTTATACCCAGAGCCTGATAGTTTGATTCAGATAATATTTTGTCAAGCCCTTGTCCTTTGATCAACTTAGTAGGGTGGATGTCTAATTCATACTCCTGTATTTTGGAAATCCACTTCCCCCTTTTTCCTTCACTATCCCCTTGGATAAGAATATCTTTTACAGCAGCTGTAAGTACAAATGCAGTGATATGGGACTGCAAGATATACATGCGGAATGATTTGAGGGATTTCAGTAGGGTGTATGCTTGCTTTTCTAGTATGTTGTATTTTAATTCTGCATCACGGAGCACCTGACTGAAGAAGGTGATGGGCTGCTCGTACCCTTCTTCATTTTTCTGTAATAAAACTCCTGCTATTGTATGAGGTGATGCAAAAGAAAATATCATGAAAGGTTTAGCATAATCTGGTCTAGCTAGCACAGGGGTTTCTGCAAAAGAATTTTTTATTCTGGTAAAGGCCTCTCGTGATTCTTGGGACCATTTAACTTCATTATCGTTCTTCAGCATGTCAGTTATATGTCTAACTATTTCAGCATAGTTAGGAATAAACCTTCTCAGGAAATTAATGCGCCCTAGGAACACCTGTACCTCCTTCTTATTTCTAGGAAAAGCAATACCATTTATAACCTCTGCCCTCTTAGGATCTATCTTCACCCCATCTTTAGTCACAATGTGTCCCAAAAGTTTACCCTCTTCTAATGCAAATAAAGACTCCTAAGGGTTTGGAGAGAGACCATACCTTCTGCATTTCTCAAAGGTTCTACATAGATGCTCAATGTGCTCAGTATCATTCTTTGAAAATACAGTGATATCATCGAGGTAGACTACCAAAAATTTATCTTGCTCCCCAACAAAAGCAATGTCCATGGCCCTCTGAAAAGTGGCCCCTGCATTAATCAACCCAAAAAGCATCCTGGCATACATAAATGTACCCCATGGTGTGGTGAAAGCAGTCTTCTTTTGATCTTCTGTAAGTACAGACACCTGATTATAACCAGAGAATCCATCCATCATTGACATCCTAGAAGCTCCAACCACCTTCTGCATGATGTGATCCATCTTAGGCAGAGGATAATTATCCTTTAAGGACGTTCTATTTAAATTTCGGAAATCCACACACAGCCTTATTTCTCCATTATTCTTTCGGACAGGGACTAAGTTTGCCACCCATTCAGAGTACCTTAATGGCACAATTATTTTGCCCTTTAACAGCTTCTTAATTTCCTTCTCAATAGAGGGAAGCAGCAGGGGATTTATCTGTCTGAGCTTCTGCTTATGAGGTTTTGCATCTTGCTTTAGTGGAATTTTGTGCTGCATTATACTGATGTCAAAAGTTTTTAGGTCCTGATAAGACCATGCAAACACATCTCTGTAAGACTGAAATAATTTCTGGTATAGCTTTTTATATTCTTATGGGATCTTCTTGGATAATTTTACAATTTTGGGGTCAGCATCAGTACCAAGATTCAGGTCTTCTACCTGATTTTCTTCTACCACTTTGTTTGGCTGTAGTGGGACATCATCTTTGTCAAATAATCTTTCTAGAGGCACCAGCCCTCTAGGTATAATGTTTCCCTTCAATTGCAACACTTTATCACCTGCCATTTTCTCCTCCCAATTTCTTTCTGGAGTGTCTTCAGTCTCTTCTTCTTCATCAACATCAATCTCCATATTGGAGAATTCCCCTACTGTTTCCAGGAATCTCTTCATCTGTTCTTCATCCTCAAATACCTGCCAGTGCTTAATGTTATCTGGGATTGATGATTGATAACGTACCTCGATTTCGTATCTTAAGAGGGGGTTCTGCGGTGGACGAAATGTACTAGCAGCCACGACAAGGGAATCGGCCATCTCCCTATATGGTTGGAGGATGAAGAAGATGAGTTATATAACACTACCCCTATGTGTACCATAGATGTTATTCTTAGAGGGGGGCAGCTTGATGAAGATGAACTCATCAACCATGCCTGATCTGAAATGACTGTATTAGTTTTGCTATGATAAGTGTATTTTCAATTTAAAAACATGTGCATAATCAGTTCATTAGTTTGATTATGGATTGAGGTATTTTTCCATGAATTGTAGATGATTTTTAGTGAATTATAAGCATAAAATAAGCTTAAATAACATTGAATAGTAGTTTGAAACAGCGAAATAAGTCACCACATGAAATTTACATAGTAGGCATGATGAACCAGTTCATCCCTCCTCGGCTACATCTGTTGGTCCAGATCCCAATGGCATGTTCATCTTTCATTATGCTCAAAATTTTGCTATTACATGTAGTTACAATGCTCTAATGGCTGTTTTTTTCTGTACCAATGGCTCCAGAATGCTCCAATTAGTAAAAAATGACTCTTTATTCACTCAAAATGGGTGAAAATTTGGCCTCCTACACTTTTTCCCAGTTTCACCTACGAAAGCTCCACTAAAAGTGGAGATCTCCACTAAAAGTGGAGAACTCCACTTAACTGGAGTTAAATTAGGCATACCTGCCATAAATGGCATGCCCTCCAAACTGTCCATCGAATTTAACTGCAGTATTAAATGTTTTGGTTGGGGGTGGCCACATGCGCACCCCCCAAACCCGTGGTTATCAAGACAATTGGCGAAAACCATGCTATAAAATACAGTTGTAAAAAGTTGAACTCTGGTTAATGAGGGTGGGTTAACGTTAACCGCGCAAAGATAACATTTTAAACGTGGCCATGTGAAAATTTTGTAGAACTGTTTGAACGTCGGGTTTAACGCTAATTGCGCTGTGTTTGAATTTTTATGTTTGCCATGTGATATGTTTATGGGAACCGTTGGCGGGTTGGGATCGTTGGCTGTTCCAACCCCCAAACGTGATTTCAATACAACATAACATGAACCCATAACCATAGGATGTTAAGAAACAAAGCGTAGCTCAAACGGTAAAGCATGTGCGTGCCCAGCGGGAAGTCTCGGGGTCGAGCCTTGTGGACCCTCCAAAATTTCACTGTGTAGTTCCTGCGCCACATGGCGGCCTCAGGGATGGCCACGTGGAAACTTCTGATTGGCCCCTCAAACCCCATACAACCAATAAAGCAAGGACACTTGTCAACCTGTGGTTGTTTATGAGGAAGGAATATTCCCTTTTGCTCACTGTGCATCCTAGTCAAACTTGGTAAAACTGTAAAAAATTTACCTGTTTGGCATTTCTATCAGAAAGTGATATCTCCCTCATACAACATCGGTTTTTCGAACAGTTCATGGCGTTGGAATCAGGAAGACGAGATCTATGCAACCATGCTTGTTTCAAAATCCTGTAACTTTTAATTTTGAGCAAAGGTTATGAACTTATGATCAATGCCATTCAAAACCAGTCCTCCACTAACACTCCTCTTGAAACCTTAGTCAAAGAGTTTGAAATCCAACCTTGGATGGAAGTGCACTTAGTTGAGACAACCTCTAAAACCACCAAGGCTATTGAGTTTGGCCCATCTAGATCTCTGAAAATCAACCCAAACCTCTCGAATGAAGAAGAGAAGCAGTTATGCCAGCTTTTGAAAGAAAATATTAAAGCATTTGCTTGGGATTAAAAGGACATGAAAGGGGTGCATCCTTCAGTATGCAGGAATCATATTTACATCAAAGAAGGATGCAAGCCTATGAGACAACCCCAAATAAGCATGAACCTGGCTTTGAAGGACATAGTCAAAGAAGAGTTGCAGAAACTATTTGATGCAGGGTTCATATATCCTATATCCAATAGTGAGTGGGTATCTCCTCTTGTCCTAGTCCCAAAGAAGAATGGGAAGTGGAGAATTTGTGTTGACTATAGAGAACTTAACAAAGCCACCAAGAAATACCATTTCCCTTTGCCCTTTATAGACCCAATCTTGGATTTCCTTGCAAGGAAGAAGTTCTTTTCCTTCTTAGATGGGTTTAGTGGGTAAAATAAGATTCAAATCAGCCCTGAATACCAGGATAAGACTACTTTCACATGCCCTTGGGGTAATTTTTCTTATAGAGTCCTACCCTTTGGGTTATGCAATGCCCTAGCTACCTTCCAAAGCGTTGTCCCGAGCATCTTTTATGAGTTAGTCCATGACTCTGTCGAAATATACATGGATGATTTCAGACCATATGGGGATGATTTCCAGGAAGCTCTCTCCAATTTGGGTAAAGTACGAAGAAGGTGCATTGAGATGCATCTCTCCTTGAGGCCATAAAAGTGTGAATTCTTGAAAAAGGTAAGGGTTGTATTAGGACACTCCATATCCCAAGTAGGAATATAGGTTGACCCGAACAAAATCACTATCATCAAAAGGGTACCTGCTCCTCAAAATCAGAGAGATGTTAGGAGTTTCTTAGGCTTAGCTGGTTACTATAGAAGGTTCATCAAATATTTTAGCAAGATGGCTTCGCCATTATTTGGGTTATTGGCCAAATATTCTTAGTTTATTTGGTCTGGCCCTGGTCAAGAGCCTTTCCAGCTCATTAAGAAACAATTGACTACTACCCCCATCCTCTTAGGTCCAAATTAGACTCTGCCTTTCCACATCCACACTGATGCATCTGACAAAGATGTAGGGGAAACATTAGGAAAATTAGAGGACAAAATCCCTTATGCCATTTATTTCATCAGCAAGAATTTGTCCAAAGTCGAGCTGAATTATATTGTTACCGAGAAGGAGATGTTGGCCATTGTCCATGCATTGAACAAATTCAGGAATTATGTATCTGGATATCAAAACTTTGTCCACACTGACCATGCAGCCATCAAGTATTTAATGAAAAAACCAGATGTAAATGCTAGGATAATTAGATGGTGGTTACTTTTGCAACAATTTGATTTGGATATTGTTGATAAACCTGGAAAGGAAAATGTTGTTGCAGATTTTTTTTTGTCCAGGTTAGTTATCCCTGCAGGTGAAGAAGGAATGGTGGATGACCAACTTCCCGATGTTCACCTCTTTGCCATATCAACACTCTCACCATGGTTTTCTGATATAGCCAACTACTTGGTTGCTGGAAAAATCCATCGTAATCTTTCATTAAAAAAGAGGATCAAAATCATCAGAAAAATGCCCCTTTCATATGGATTGGGGGAAATATTTTCAAGCTAGGCCCTAATAAAATCCTAAGAAGATGTGAGAGGGAGGAAGAATTTTTTGACATCCTCTCTGAATGTCATGACAGCCCATGTGGAGGCCACTTTGCTGCAAAGAGAACTACTTACAAAGTTTTGTAGGCAGGATACTATTGGCCTACCCTTCATCAAGATTCTAGAAGATACACCAGCAGGTGTGACCAGTGTTAGAGGATGGGGAAACCCACACAAAGGGATGAAATGCCTTTACACCCTCAGGTGGCTCTTGATCCATTTGACAAGTGGGGCATGGACTTTTTTGGACCCATCGATCCACCATCCAGACAAAATAAGTATATCATAGTCTGCCCTGATTACCTGAAAAAGTGGGCTGAAGCAAAAGTAGTGAAGGTAGCAACTGCAGAGAAAGTAGCAGAATTTCTGAGGGAGAATGTGTTTTACAAACTTGGATATCCCAGAGAAATAGTCACCGATCAGGGATCACAGTTCACCTCTCACCTCATTGAGAATCTTTTGAGGAAGCACAAGATTAAGAATAAAACTTATACTGCCTATCACCCTTAAGCGAATGGCAAAGTAGAAGTAACTAAAAGAGCTTTAGAGAGCATCCTCACCAAGGTTGTGAGCAGCAGCAGAAAATATTGGGCAGACAGATTGGTAGAAGCTACTTGGGCCTACAACACTACTTGGAAGACAACAACATGATTCACTCCTTATGAACTATTCTATGGTAAGAAAGCTCTACTTTCAGTTGAGTTTGAATTCAATACCTTAAGAATGACAGCTGAATTAAATCTAGATCTATCAAATTCCCAAAAAGAGAGGTTGTTGCAACTAAATGGATTGGATGAGTTTAGAATGCAAGCACTTCTTCACACAAAGGTAGTTCAGCTGCAAAGGAAGGTATGGCATGACAAGAACATCAAAGAAAAGACCTTCCAAGAAGGAGATTAAGAGTTGTTGTATGATTCAAGGTTTAAATAAATTATAGGCAAGCTGATGACAAGATGGTTATGACCTTATAGAGTGGAATTTTTTTTGATAATCGCGTAGTTTAGATCAGAACCATAGATGAGGAAGGAATCCCCTTGCTTGTCAATGGTCACAGACTTAAAATTTACAAGAAGCCTTTTTAAAAGGCAGAGTTCATAAATTCAATAAGAAGAGAGGTGTATGTGATGGGAAACTCCCTAGTTTCCACACCTCCTGAAAAAAGGAAAAATAAAAAGAAACTTAGAATAAGCTTGTGGGTTGAAAACCTTGTTGGAAATATGATGCTGAGTGTTGTCCTTGATGGCAACCCACTTGATGAAGATGATGGCAACCTAATTGATGAAGTTGTCCCTGATGGAATATGTCTTGATGAACTTGTTAAATGATGTAAATCTGATGTATATACAATGAGTACAGAAGGTAATGATGGAAGGAATGTCAGTATGTGCTAGAACATGATGAAAAGAGTATGTCTCAAGGCATACGCGGATTTGTCTAGACAAAGTAGTGTATGCACGCGGAAAAGTACGTGCCAAGTCACGTATGCCCAATTGTGCTATAAAAGAATAAAACCAGGGGTTACTACCATGGTATTGACCCATTGTTTTGAGTAATGATTCGTCTATGTGACCCCGTCCAGAAATACCATCGAAAGTAATGTGGTTTTCGCTCATGGTATTGATAAAGGGTAAACCTATATAAGGAGATGAAAATCATTGTGAAGGGTGTGCATGAGTCTGGGTTTGAACAAATACTTCTCTCTGAAGTATATCTAAATGTAATGGGTAACAGTTTGATGATAGATCTGAATTTGTGATGCACATATGAAGAAAATGAAGAAGAAGGGAATCTAGATCTGAAATGTATTTGTATCTTCTAGATCTGTTTATGGAATGTTTAGATCTGAGATGAGGTGAACATCTGTCTGAAGTGAAAGGTTAAAATCTTAGTGATGTATCTGTTCTGAAGAATTGCAATGACCTAAATGTCTGAAGAACTATACGCTAGTTCGCCGCAGAGTAAGCGCGTATATACGTGGGTTTGCTGAAGAGAAAGCGCGTATGGGCAGTAAAATTAGCTCTGTAATATGTACAGAAGTATACGCGGGTTTGTATGGTTGAAGGCGTGTATATACGCAGGATCAGTGAATGGAAAGCGCGTATGAAGATTAGGGTTTGTTGAAGTATGAAGTATCAAATGTCTGATCTATTCTGCTGTGTTACTGCTATCTGTTGATGATGTATGATTGAGCTCAAATGTATGAAATGGGTCCAGTCTGAAAATATGATGAAACGTGGCCTGCAAGTTGTGTTCTAAAGGAAGCTTTGGATCCAGTGTGAAAATTGATGAAACGTGGTCCATGGTGGTGCTGAGGGTTGTAGCCTTCAGTCAGGGGGTTGTAGCTCCCTTCCAGGTGAGGCTGGTAAACGAGAGCGGGGGGTCGTAGCTCCCTTCCAGGAGAGGAGTTTGTTAAAAGCGAGAGCGGGGGGTCGGTGCTCCCCTTCCGGGAGAGGTGCAGTAGCGAACGCGGTGGGTGCACACGTGCGAGTATGAGTACGCGCCGGCCCCATGGTTGTAAGATGTTTTCTCTATAATAAAATATTGAAGGCTGAGACAATGACAGCGGTGGTTTTCTCCCGACTTGGGTTTCCACCTAAAATCCTGGTGTTCATGTGTGTTGCTTATGTGTGATGATTTATTCTGTTCTTACTGCACATGTTTACTGTTTATTGAACATCTAATGAATGAATGATGGAATGATATAAGTGAAGAATTATTTGCATAATAAGATCTCTGTGTATACGCGAGTTTTATGAAGGATATCCGCGTGTATACGTGAGTCTGGTTCAGCAAAGTAGCGTATGGGTTTTGAAGTAAGAAAAAGTAAAAAGTTTTGAGTATGCCCTAAATAATGATTCACCCCCCCCCCCCCTCTCAGTATTTTTCCCAAAAATTGGTATCAGAGCTAGGTCCTTCTGCAGAATCTTGATCGCTTGAAGGAGATCCGTCACAATGGGAAAGACGCAAAAGAAGAAGGCTACTCAAGGAAAGGAGATATCTCAGAAAACATGTGCAGCAGAAAATGAAGAAGATGAAACAGGTATTGATTGTTGTTCTAATGATTTTCTTCTTTGTGCAAGCAATGGTGAAGATAGTGAAAGTAATGTTATGGACCTAGAAGAAGTTATCAAAGATCAACAAAGAATATTTAATGAAAAGGAATCTGCCTACAAATATTTGGTCTCTAGACTGAAAAGGATGTACGATAATGTATCCAATCGAAGTAAAGGATTTGAAGCAGAAATCATCTCTCTAAAAGCAAATCTGGAAAAATCAAATAAGAAGAATGAAAGACTTGAAGCTGAAAACATCTCTCTGAAAGTAGATCTGGAAAAATCAAACAAGAAGAATGAAGGAATTGAAGCAAAAAACATCTCTCTGAAAGCAGATCTGGAAAAATCAAATAAGAAAAATGAAGAACTTGAAGCGAAAATCATCTCTCTCAAAGAAGAATCATATAAGGAGAGTAAAGAACTTCTAAAAGCATTTGAAGAACAAGAAAATGGGTTGAAATAAGAGATATCAAAATTGAATGATCAAGTAGAAGACGGAAGAAGGAAAGAAGAAAGCATGAAGAAGCAATGCCAAGGCTTGGAGGTTGAGGTAAACATTCTCAAAGGTAAATTAGAAGAAAAGGATAAAATCTTAAGGTTTCAAGATAGCACTAAGATTCTGGATAATATTCTTAGTAGTCAAAGGTCTCCCTCTGTTAAATTTGGTCTTGGTTTTCATGAAACGGTCAAAGGAGAATCTAGTTCGCAAGGAAGTGCTAAAGATTCAAAGGATGTCAAAGCAAAACCTAAAATGTTGAAGGAAATAAAAGGTCAACCAACAATCATGAATTCTCAAAGGAAATCATTCAATAATGTTGAATTCTTTAAATGTCATAATTATGGGCATGTTGCAGCAAATTGCAGAAGCAGATCATTTCAGTCACAATCAAATAGATTCTATTCAGAAAGGTACTCTGGTTGCTTCAAGGGATATTGTTTTTCATGCAACAAGTATGGTCATAAAGCAGCTGATTGCAATAGAAGGAAGAACAGAGAAACACACTATGATCCTTATGCCTACTTCTCTGGTCACATGAGATGTTATGCTTGTAACAGGTATGGACATGTGGAAAAAGAATGCAGGATGAACATATATGAGAAAGTGGATAACTTCCAGCACACAATTAGAAAGTTCAAGCAAATTTGGAAAAAGAAGGAGGACCGGTCAGAAACGTAGGGAATACTGACCCTACAACAGTCATCAGCTTCTGAAGCTTACTTCTCTTAATGACTGCAGAAGTGATGTGAGATACATGATGGAGCTTAGTAATGTATCATCACAAGGGGAGCGATGTATGATGATTCTCATGGTTGATTTGGAAAATATGGTTATGATTATTGCTGACAGAGCATATGACATGAATAAGACAGGTACAGGAAGGAAAAATTCAGGGGGAGATGGAGGAATGTGAAATTTTCTATAATTCACTTTCCATACACGGGTTCAGTGAACTAAAGCCGCGTATACACGCGAGTTCCAGCAGACACAGTCGCGTATGCATTGATGATAAGAGAATTGGGATGATAGCTGAAGATCAGGAGCAGAGGTTCAGGGGGAGCATCAGTCTGACTGCTATTGATTGTACTGTTAGCATTATTCTGGTTATACTCATGCTAATGAAATGATACATGGTTTCTTATGTTGAAGATTATGGATAAGCCCGGATTGCTTATTTGATGAAGAATATCTTTTGGATATGATGGAAGTCTTATGATTCAGAGATCCAGACAGATCATGCAGAGATTGTTGCTGATGACTTGCTGTTAAAAATATTCAGATTGCACAAGCTAAGGAGGAGCCTTGGACATATGGAAAGGATGTTTGGATGCACATTTTCAGGGGGAGCACTAGTCTTGCTAAGTATAATGCATTGTTGGCATTATGATGATTCTGAAATATGATCTCTCTCTTGAGGTCTTTCTGGTATTGGTCATAAAAAATCATACTTGTAATTTGATAAAAAGGTCTTGTTGAGACCCATGATGTAAAATTGTAATATTCGGTCATGTAAGGACTTGTCAAAATTTGTAAACCCACTTGGTTGGGTAGCTGAGTCAAATTTGTAAACCCACTTGGTTGGGTAGTTGAGTTGAGATGTGTAAACCCACTTGGTTGGGTAGTTGAGTTGAGATGTGTAAACCCACTTGGTTGGGTATTTGAGTCTCATATGTAAATCCACTTGGATGGATCTTTGATGTAAGTATGAGTCATTGGTGATAGGAAGGTCATAGAGTCATGTACTTCATTGAAAAATATGTTTGTAGGTTCAACATGAACTCAAGGGGAGCATGGTCACTTCAGTGTACATCAGATCTGCAGAACGCTTCCTTCTACGAGAGGAGAAAAAAAAAAAAAACCTTGTGTTGGTTTTGGTCCGCCCTTTGCCCTTGATGTCAAAGGGGGAGAGTGACATGGTGTTTGAATAAAGAGAAAGAATGGTGTCAAGAGTGACATGGTGTCATTGTATTGTTAATGTATCTATCTGTTGTGGTGATCAAACACCATCGTGGTTGCCATCAAGTCCAAAGGGGGAGATTGTTGGCAATATGATGCTGAGTGTTGTCCTTGATGGCAACCCACTTGATGAAGATGATGGCAACATACTTGATGAAGTTGTCCCTAATGGAATATGTCTTGATGAACTTGTTAAATGATGTAAATCTGATGTATATACAATGAGTATAGAAGGTAATGATGGAAGGAATGTCAGTATGTGCTAGAACATGATGAAAAGAGTATGTCTCAAGGCATACGCGGATTTGTCTAGACAAAGTAGCGTATGCACGCGGAAAAGTACGTGCCAAGTCGCGTATGCCGAATTGCGCTCTAAAAGAATAAAACCAGGGGTTAATACCATGGTATTGACCCATTGTTTTGAGTAATGATTCGTCTATGTGACCCCGTCCAGGAATACCATCGAAAGTAATGTGGTTTTGGCTCATGGTATTGATAAAGGGTAAACCTATATAAGGAGATGATAATCATTGTGAAGGGTGTGCATGAGTCTGGGTTTGAACAAATACTTCTCTCTGAAGTATATCTAAATGTAATGGGTAATAGTTTGATGATAGATCTGAATCTGTGATGCACATATGAAGAAAATGATGAAGAAGGGAATCTAGATCTGAAATGTATTTGTATCTTCTAGATCTGTTTATGGAATGTTTATATCTGAGATGAGGCGAACATCTGTCTAAAGTGAAAGGTTAAAATCTGAGTGATGTATCTGTTATGAAGAATTGCAATGACCTAAATGTCTGAAGAACTATACGCTAGTTCGCCGCAGAGTAAGCGCGTATATACGCGGGTTTGTATGGTCGAAGGCGTGTATATACGCAGGATCAGTGAAAGGAAAGCGCGTATGAAGATTAGGGTTTGCTGAAGTATGAAGTATCAAATTTCTGATCTGTTCTGCTGTGTTACTGCTATCTGTTGATGATGTATGATTGAGCTCAAATGTATGGAGTGGGTCCAGTCTGAAAATATGATGAAAAGTGGCCTGCAAGTTGTGCTATAAAGAAAGCTGTTGGATCCAGTGTGAAAATTGATGAAACGTGGTCCATAGAGGTGCTGAGGGTTGTAGCCTTCAGTGAGGGGGTTGTAGCTCCCTTCCAGGTGAGGCTGGTAAATGAGAGCAGGGGGTCGTAGCTCCCTTCCAGGAGAGGCTGGTAAACGAGAGCAGGGGGTCGGTGCTCCCTTCCAGGAGAGGCTGGTAAACGAGCGCAGGTGGGTGCCTGCGTGCTGGTATGAGTCTGCGCCAGCACATAGTTGTAAGATGTTTTCTTTATAATAAAATATTGAAGGCTGAGACAATGGCAGCGGTGGTTTTCTCCTGACTTGGGTTTCACCTAAAATCCTGGTGTTCATGTGTGTTGCTTATGTGTGATGATTTATTCTATTCTTACTGCACATGTTTACTGTTTATTGAAAATCTAATGAATGAATGATGGAATGATATAAGTGAAGAATTATCTGCATAATAAGATCTCTGTGTATACGCGAGTTTTATGAAGGATATCCGCGTATATACGCGAGTCTGGTTCAACAAAGTAGAATATGGGTTTTGAAGTAAGAAAAAGTAAAAAGTTTTGAGTATGCCCTAAATACTGATTCACCCCCCCCCCCCTCTCAGTATTTTTCCCAACAAACCTCGATGGAGGCAGCACACTTGCTCAAAAAATAAATAGAAAAAGAGAATAAATATCCATGGGTGAAAACCTCTCTAAGGCGCCCAAGGCAAGTTTGTGGGTTGAAAACCTCCATGGAAGCAACCCGCTTTCTTTCAAAAAAAAAAAAAAAAACATCTGCATCTCTATGTTTTGTGTTTGTTGTTTTGCAGGTTGTTAATGGTTTCGAGAAACACAAGGAAGCATTCATATTATTTTCCCCTCTTCTATCTTACCATCCATCCCATCATTGACTCCATTCATCTTCATAACTTCCTCCATCACCTCCATACTGAGGAGACAACAAAGAGGTATTATATAAGGATTGTCCACCCTCAAAGGCTACTGAAGGATCCCCAAGGATTCTCACCAACAATTCAAATTCCAAAGGCAACCAAGCAACTCAAAGAAGAGTGCACCCAATCCTTGTTCACTGAGAGTCAAGTGGACTCAATCACCATTTTCTAGGGAGTTGTTGGTAGCTGCCCTATAGAATAAATAGAGGAGAGCTAGAGCTAGGACGAGTTAGTCTATTCTAGCCTCGATTCCATTCAGAACTATTGTTGTGAGCTACTGAGATTTTTGTTTTATTCAGTGATCAAAATTTCAGGGATGTATGAAGTTATTCTTTTATGAAATGAGCAGGCTGATTTCATTCGACTGATTTAAGTTTCATAGGGTTAGGATCATGGGTTAGGGCCCAATCCATGTGCCTGAGCTTCTTTGTTGTTACTATCTTTTTCTTTATGTCATTTAGCTAGTTTTTATTCTGCCATTTAAGTTAGATCTGCTTTTGATAAGTTTCACTACTATTTAGTTTTTGTGTTGTTGTAGTTTTAATTGCTTATGCGTAGTAAAATAGAGGGAAAACTCCAAAAATTGTGGTCAAGTCTCCCTCTCTCATCTCTGTTAATAGAGTCTCAGCAGGTTAGACCTTCCCACAGGCCAAAATTGTTTTCTGTTTGAAGTTTTGGGAAGAAATTGTATTACCAAGTCCAAGCCTCTGTTTCATTGTTTCATCATGCATTTATGCCTGTTTCCCATGCATGAATCCGCAGGTGTGCTTCACTTCTGAGCACTGCTCTTACGCCTCCATTCCCCTCCTTTCCTTCTCACCTTAACGCTACACTTACCTTTTTTTTTTTTTTTTGCCCGAACACACTTCAGCCTTATTTCTTTGTTTTCCTCTGTTCACGACTGCCTACCCTTTTTACGAAAAACACGTGAAAAACCATTCCAAACCACTGAAAACCCGACCTCCTCCTTTTCTCCTCGAAACTCCCACCATCGTACGTCGCATATCGCAAATCGCAACATTTGGCTTTTAACTTTAATACTCACCACTTGTTCTTTGCGATTGCAATATTGCGAAATCGCACTTCGCACCATTTACCTTTTACCTTAACGCTTACTGCTCGTTCTTGTGATTGTGATATTGCAACCTCACATATCGCAAATCGCAACTTTTACCTTTTCATTTTCACTGGCATGTCATCCCCATCGCAAATCGCATCTCGCAGAACTTACGACATCACAGATCGCAGCCCGCAACATTTACCGCATCACAAACCACACTTCACACAATTTATTTCATTCCGTTAGGTCCTTACCACTATCCATTTAAACTTGCGATATTGCGATTTGCAACCCGCCACGTCACTCGTCACACTTCGCACTTCGCAGAATTTAGTTTATTCCGTTAAGTCCTTACTGCTATCCATTCAAACTTGCGAAGTTGCGATTGCGACATTGCACATCGCGGATTTTGTCATCCATCGCACTTTGCCATTGCACTTTTGAGTTCTTTGTGCTCCAAAGTCATTTCTCATGTTATAATAAATTTTTATAAGGGTTTAACCCCCTCTTTCTGCTTCCAAACCTCGTTTCATGTGTTAAACCCCCCATTAGCCTCTTTTAGCCCTTTTTCTTCCTGCAAGCTGCAAATTAACTTTTTTTAGTTAGAATTAAGTCATGGATAGTTTAGTTGCATGGATAAAAGCATGGTAGATAGATCATAGGATCAGTAGAGTGCATTTAGCCGTTTGGCCAAGTTAGGTGTGGTTTAGAATTGGTTTCCTTTTTGCTATTTGTTTTCTATAAATTCAATTAGCTTCATTCTTGTCATTTCTTTCCAGCAATTTAGTTTAGTTTCCTTTCTTTCATTTCATTCTAGCAATTTACTTTCCAATTGTTCTCATAATTTAAGAAATAACACCCTTTCGTAAAGCAAAAGAGGATGACATGAACAGAAAGCATCTGCTGTGTATATAGCATTCTCACCTCAAATTTTGTACGAACCCAGGTTGATAAGTTAAATTAGGGCAGCCCTTGGGAGTTGCAGCACTCTTGGTACAATACCGGGGCTCACCAGATATGTGGCCTACCACCCTGATATTGTGGAAAATCCCTCCTACTATGATCCCCTCCATAATTCCAACACCTCACTGGCTCCCTATTCTCACTCTTATTATGTTCCTCCGACCGAAATCCTTGTCCTCTGCTAGATGTATTGAACTTCTTAGGTGGGGCAACATTTTCCTTGTTACATGTATCTTGAGGCCTTGCTCGCTTCTTGTCCCATTTTCCTTTATTCTTGTCATTACCTTTCCAATCTGGATTTGCCTCCGATCTGCACTTTGATTTCTCATAGAAATGCTTGAGTTTCCTGATGGCCTCCTCCAATGACCTAGGCTCATCAAACTCAATCCTGTCTCTGAATGAAATCAACAACCCACTAATAAATCTTTGGATCTTGGCCTTCTCCTCCTCGAGGTAAGGCACATATCTTAGTAACTCCAAGAACCTACTAGTATACTCCTCATTTGTCATGGAACCCATCTTCAACTCATAAAACTCCTTTTCCCTATAATTGTAGTATCTCTCTGATAGATACTTCTTCCAGAATAGCCTTTCGAACTCACTCCAAGTTAACTCCTCCTCGGAAATATCTCTAACGTTCTTCACATATTCCCACCAAATGTATGCTCTAACTTTGAGGCTGAATGTAGTTATCCTAGATTTCATATTTTCCGAGTAATCATGCAATATGAAAAAATTCATGCTAAGCAACCATTCCTCTACATCATTTGGTTTCTTCATATCTCCATCAAATGTATGTGGTTTTTCATTTTTAAACTCATTCGGAAAATAACCCCTGTCACTCCTCCTGTAAGGATGATAATGATGATGATCATGATGCCTGTCAGAACCATAACTAGAATGATACCTGTGTCTGTCACCTATCCTATTCGAAGTGTCCAACAGTCTGTCATCTTTAACCATGTCATCCCTATCCTGCATGTAACCATCAAGAGACTGTTGGACATGGTACCCCTTGATTGAATATTTTGAGAAATACTTCTCAGATCGAGGAGCAGAGTGCGCAACGCAGAGCTATATTAGAGTATTAAGGGATTTGGGTGGGTGAAAGCCCCTTATTTTGTAAAGGGATGGGAACTTTTTGTATACCTTGAGCTTCGCCCATGGTTTTTAGACCATGGTATTGTAAAATAGAAGACTATCTAAGGAGTCTAGTATAGTCCTTGAAAGTAAGTCGATAATTTAAGTCATGGAATGAATTTGGATGTAAGGCTATTTTGATTCTATATTCTGTGTTTTGTGCTAGAGAAAAGGCTTTTGCAGCTGAGTGCGTGGAGACCTTAGAAATTTTGCAACGGAGTGCGTAGACCCCTGCAATTGAGTGTGTAGGGTGGAAAGGGTTGTATTGAATAAGATCTGAATAATAATAGAAGACTTTTAAGACATATCTGTGTTATTTTCTTATGTTTTTACTTGTATTTTGATGTTATATCTGCTAAGTTTGGGTTTTTACATATAATTACATCCTGAAGTCCTGTTTATGGTTTATTATGTTGTTTTATGCTTGTTAAAGTAAAATCGCGCAGTCTGCAAGTTAGTTCAATAGAAGTGTTGAACAACAACTGTATAGTTAGCATATATGTTCTGCGAAGCTCTGACAAGTGTTAAAGAGAAGATAATCCCAAAAGCCACACTCCATTTCCCCTCTGGATGCAGAAACCTGGTTCTAGCATCCCCCTATATTGCCTCCAATGAGACTTCGGTCTGCGCAGTATATCGTTGCTGAAAGGGTCTGTAATAGTGGGTTTAATTGGTTCACACAGCCATATCTGAACTTGGGTCTATGCCCCATCAAGCCAACAAATGGTTCCATTTTTGGGACATGGATCTAACTGAGGGATATGTGGATGTGGCAACCGACTAAGAAAGATATTCAAGACTGGGTAGATCTGAAAGAACATGAATTTTCAACGCAAGAAATTAGAAATCCGTCCATATCTACTGAACAGTGGTTGCAGAATTATATCTTCACAAATCAACACAAAACATTTTTCTCGTCATTTGCTAGTGAGTTGCACGAGTGGTTATCAAGATTAGTTGAGCAAAAGAACTGTTTCAAGAATGATAACCCTACTGCGTGGACGCTAGAGCTGATCAAGAAATTGAAGGGAACTTATAACAATATCGTGAGGGATGTTGATTATGGGATCAATAGTATCCTTGGAGGCTTTATCATTGAGTTTGTGATCGATACATTTGCATCCTATAGTGAAGCAGAGCGAAAATTTTTCAAAGGCCCATGAGCTAAGTACTTAAACTCACTGAAGTTTCGGATTAAGATGTTATTGTGTGAAAAGGGTGTACTGCGGATGCAATCATATTGATGTTCGAAGGAAAGAAAACCAGAACTACATGATGCAGTAATATATTTAGGGTAGATCGGGATAACTACGTTGAGTCTGAATACAATCCATTGTTTGGGTCTCAAAGCGAAGAAGGACAAAGCAACCTAGTTACCCCTAGAAGTTCATTGATAAAATTTGGAGACCATCATAGCATTGTTGGGATTCCCCATGACTCCACTCCTATCACAAGCCATCCCCATAATGTTCCTCCACCTCCACCTCCCCCATTTACAATGGCTCAAGCACCGAAGATGTTTTTTTTCAAAGGATCAGATGATCCCGAGAAGTTCTGGTTTGTTGCAAAAGAGATATGGAGATCAAAGAACATCACTAATAAGAATATGAATAAAATTCAGTTGGTCATAGCATTGTAGGACATATTTTTTTCTTGGTACATGAAATAGACCTCGACGAACTATAATGCCACATTAGCCCAGACTAAGGTTGCGATGAATGCTGAGTTTAAGAAGACGAAGTCGCAGTCCCAATGTATCACAGAGATAAAAGAGATCAAGTAATTGGTTAGTGAAAGTGTGTGGGAAGTCGATCAAATATTTAAGTTGATGCTAAGCCAAATCAACTTCGAGATACTTGATGAGAAGCATAAGGTATGGTTTATCGTTTCGATGTTACCACATCTCAGATTTCCATTATCACAGTAGAAGATCACAACCCAAGCTGAAGTGTTGGAGATTGTGATGAAACTAGAAGCTTCGCCGGTAGTAGATACCATTATAGGGGTTCAGCAGATCCAAACCCAGTTGGAAAGCTTACATATGGAACTCCAAGTTTTGAAGAAGGGAAATGAGGTTCAGCCTGATATGCATTCAAAATTTTGGTGCATAAAGTGCAAAGCAGAGGGTCACTATAAGGATCAATGTCCTATTTTTAGAGAGTATTTTGACGTTGGGATTCCAAGTCTGTTGAAGCCTGGACCGAGTTTTGGACCAAGTGTGGGACCAAATGTCTGGTGTAGCATATACGAAGTTACAAGCCAACACTCTAGAGACTACTGTCATATACTGTAAAAGTACATATGATCGTCGGAGCAATTGTTTTGTAATTATTGTAGCTTGGTGGGACATGATGAAAAGCACTGTCAAAGCTATGATTCGATGATGCAGCAGAGCCCTAAGGCATACAGAATGCAAGTATAAGTTCACAAATATCCAGGTTCGCCAACAACGCACGAAGGTTTCCAAGGCTGAAGACATGGCCGAGGAGGAGGTGTTGGACGAGGTCACAGACATGTGATATGCTATAACTGCGTTCAGCTTGGACATTTTTCTAGGGATTGTCAGAATCCTGCTGTCGTTTCTTGTGAGTATTGTCGTGAATTTGATCATGAGATTGAATACTGTCCCATATTATTGGCTAAAATGCAAGAAAAGCGAAATCATGAGCTTGCTCAGAACATACATATGATGAGATTTGAACCATGTGAGGAAGATCCAAGTGTCAACATAGTGACATGAAGCGGTGTAAATACCGGAGAAGACCACACAGAAGGAAAGAGGCATATGGAGGACACATGGGTCCAAAAATTTGGAGACGAGAATGTTGGGTTCAATGTACATCATGAAAGAGAAACCTTCATGGAAGCAAAGAAGAATTTTATGGATCCTAGAGCTTTGACATCAACAATGCAGAGAAAACTGATTCCAAAGAAGAATAAACCTAAGGAGATTACTGAAATGAAACAATTTTATCCATCCATTATGAAGCCATTTTTGCATACATTTATGAAGTTTATAAGGGATTAGAAATTTGTGGAAGGATTGCAGGAGTTGATTGACAAATCCGCTGGTAAATAAGAAACACGACTTGAACAACACGCAGTGAATAAGGTCTACAAATATAAGAAGAGAACCCACATAGAAATGCAGTTTATTGCTCAGATAAGAGATTATGAAATGTACCAAGTAATCCTTGATCTTGGATTAGATGAATTTTTTTTGCCAAAGTAGACATGGGAATAGATGGGGAGACCAAAGCTGCAATGGTCATCGATTCAGCTCATAATGACAAATCAACATAAAATCATTCATATGGGTTGATTACATGGAGTTAGCGTAGATATTGATGGTGAAAGTGTGTTGTCAAACTTCAAAGTCATTGAGATTGTTGATGATAGCAATCTGTATCTTGTGTTGCTTGGATTTGATTGGGATTATGATATGGATGCCATAATCAATTTGAAAAATAGACAGATGGTGTTTGAGAAGAATGGTATAAGGGTCGTTGTGCCTTTGGACCCCTCTGAATGAGTGTGATACATAGAACCTATCCAAAATGAATATGGCGTTGTTGATATCGCTCATATCTCTAAGTATGGTGCGCAATTTGTTAGTTTACAGGTCTTCATGCAACAAATTACTTTCCGAGAATTGGGAAATATATGCCTAAGCTAAAGCATCCTTTTTGAAAGTTCTGCTCATCATTGGTACATGATGAACAACATTGTCAAAGTTTTGATTTGATGATGGATGAAGCTGAGCTGTACATAATGCAGGTTGAGCCTACCTCACCAGCATCCCCATCTAGGCGTGGTGGATTCCAGACGAGGAAGAGGAGCAGGATCAACTTGTCGAGGAAGGGGATAACTCATCTGCTACAATCGTGGAGATGCTAGCCATTATGCGTGTGATTGTCCAAATCCTGCACGACAATTATGCAGGTATTATAGGTAGTTTGATCATGTAATTGAAGATTGTCTTGTTTTAATTGCTAATATACAAGAGAAGAAAACACAAAATCAGACACAAAACATTCATATGGTAAGGGCGGAGCTGCGCGAAGAGGATCCTAGCATGAATGTTGTCACTCGGAGTGGTGCAACCACTGGTGAGGACAAAGGAAAAAAGCTGGATGCTGATCTTTGGATTCAAAAAGTGCCTAAGAAAAAGGATGGATTTGATTTACAACATGAAAAAGACACTATTGTAGAAGCAAAGAAGGGGTTTGCAGAAGCAAGTGCATCAACTTCAGGTAGACCTATGGATGTAGCCGGATTAGATGAAGAAATAAAGCCATTCTTGCAAGCTTGCATCAAACTATTATGCAACAAAAAGGCAGTGAAGAATCTTCAAGAAATGATAGATATCTGCATAGAAAAGTAACAACCTCAGATGGAACAGAGAGTTGTCAACAAGATTTATAAGAAAAATAGAAGAACTGGATGAGAGATGCGCTTAACTGCTCAGATCAGTGCCTATGAGATGGATCAAGTCATTCTAGATCTAGGATCTGATGCAAATGTCTTACCCAAGTGAACTTAGTATCGTATGGGAGAGCCTAAGTTGGAGTGGTTTACTATTCAACTGTGCATGGTGAATCAATAGAAAATCATTCCATTAGGAAGACTCTCACATGTGGTATGTTGGGTATGTGTTATATTCTTTCCATGATTGGCCCCACGTGCTGTATGTTGCGTCGGGCGTAGTTGGGGGGTCACGAGGGGCGAAGCAGTCCCCACTGTTGGGGTCCGGGGCAGCGCCCCGGCCAAAATTTGTTTTTTGTGCGGACCCACTCATAGGCGGATCCGCCCATGGTTTTGTGCATGGTTTTGCACATGGTTTTGGGGTTCGATGGTTTTAGGCCCCTGGTATTTTTGTAGATCCGGTCAAGGGAACTACGGTTATGTTCTAATCCAGGGTTAATGGATTGGGGTTTATGTATGCTCCGGCATGTATATATATGTGTTGTAACACTAAAAGGAATATAATGAAAAATCAAGCTGGTCGTCCCGATTTGGGATCCGGGGGAAAATCTCTGTGTTTATCTGTTTTATGTTTTATGCTCTTGCTATTGTTTATTTTCTGTTATAAGAATCGTGTGTAGATATTTCTGTTCAGGGTTAAAACCTACATTTGGTATCGGAGTTGTTTCGGCTTCAAGGGGATGCCTTTGTTGTTGAGGGTTTTTTGCTCGGGCCTGTGGTAGACCTTGTTCAGTGGGAGATCTGCGGGATCGATTCTTGCGGTGAAAGAAGATGGCAAGCGGCGGAAAGATAGAGATCGAGAAATTTAATGGTCAGAGTTTTGAGTTGTGGAAACTCAAGATGGAGGATCTGCTGGTGGATAAAGATCAGTGGATCACGGTAGATCCAGGTACTAAACCAACGACGATGTCAGATGAAGACTGGAAGAAACTGGATCGGAAGGCTAAGAGCACAATATGGTTGTGTGTCTCAGATTCAGTATTGTTGAATGTATCTGGGGAAGCTACAACAAAGAATTTGTGGGAAAAACTTGGGACTTTGTACCAATCTAAGTCTCTAGTGAATAAGTTGTTCCTGCAGAAAAAGCTGTATAACCTGAGGATGAAGGATGGAGACTCGGTGACAGAGCATCTGAACGCCTTCAATACTGTGGTAAGTCAGCTGTCATCTGTTGATATTAAAATCTGAGATGAAGATAAGTGCATCAGTTTGTTGTGCTCTCTACCAGACTCGTGGGACAGTCTGGTTATTGCAATAGGTAGCAATACAACTACCTTGAATTTTGATGACATTGTCTCAGCCTTGCTGTCGGAGGAAATGAGACGGAGAAATATGGAGGGTCAGAATGGAGATGCCTTATCTGTACGAGGAAGGTCCCGGAATAGAAACAAGAATAAGGTTTCGAGTGGGAGATCTAAATCTAGAGGGAGATCTAAATCTCCTGGAAAGTTTGTAAAGGTGTGCTGGAAATGCGGAAAGGAAGGGCACTACAAAAAGGAATGCAGATCTAAAGCTCCTGAGAAAGGAAAGGGATCTGATGAAGGTCCTTCTGCAGAGGCGAAAACCACCTCGGATGAAGGTGGGGATGTGTATTTGGCTTCTTCTTCAAATACACATGTAGATCATGAGTCATGGTTGATTGACTCAGGTGCATCCTTTCACTTCACTCCCCATAGGGAGTGGTTCTGCGAGTATGAGAAATATGATGGTGGTGATGTCTTCCTGGGGGATGATAGGAGGGCCAGAATCATCGGACGTGGAAAGGTCAAGCTGAAGCTGTAAGGTGGAAGGATTAGAACACTTCCTGGTGTTCTGCATATTCCTGCATTGGCCAGAAATCTGATTTCTGTAAGCAAGATGGATGATGCAGGTGTAAAAACAGTGTTCGAGAAAGATGCCTGCAAGATGGTTCGGGGAGCATTGGTATTAATGCGGGGAGTTCGGACTGGAACTCTGTACAAGCTACAAGGTAGCACTGTTATTGATGGGTGTAATAGTTCTGTGGTTCCTGAAAGTGGGACGGAAAGTCTAGTTGTCTCTGGAGAAAAGACCATGCTATGGCATCAAAGGCTTGGACATATTGGAGAGAAGGGCCTTCGGATACTGCATAGAAATGGTATGGTAGAAGGTATGTCGAATTTCTCTCTGGATTTTGATTTCTGTGAAAATTGTGTATATGGGAAGCAGAATCGAGTGCGTTTTCCTTTTGGTGCTAAGAGGGCAAACAAGATATTAGAACTTGTGCATAGTGATGTGTTTGGACCTATGTGAGTTCCATCATTGGGAAAGTCTATGTACTATGTTTCATTCATACATGACTTCTCAAGGAATACATGGATATATTTCTTGAGGAAGATATCTAAAGTCTTTGACAAATTTAAAGAATTTAAGGCTCTGGTGGAAAACCAGACATAGAAGAAGATAAAGGCGTTGAGGACGGATAATGGTGGGAGTTACGCGAGAAGGAATTTGAAGAGTTCTGTAAGAAGTGTGGTATAGCACGAGCGAAGAAAACTTCTCCATACACACCTGTGGGGAAATGGAGTTGCGAAAGAATGAACGAACGCTATGGAAAAGGCAAGAATAGATCACGGTGGTGCGGGTTAGGACATGTTTTAAAGGCGAGAGGCAGTGGAGACTGCATGTTACTTAGTTAACAGATCACCTTCATCAACGTTGGAGGATAAGACCCCACATGAGGTATGGACTGGAAAGAAACCTTCTCTTTCACATCTAAGGGTATTTGGATGTGATGCATATGTACATGTTCCAAAGGAGAAAAGGACTAAGTTGGATAATAAATCTGAAAGGTGCATCTTTATTGGGTATAAGGATGGTTTAAAGGGTTACAAGCTTTGGAACCCATAAACAAGGAAGGTTGTGTACAGCTGAGATGTGGTGTTTAGAAAAGTGAAATATGTTGTTAAACATGAAGTCCTACCAAAGGAAACTGAGAAGATAGAGTTTGAGCTAAAGGAGGATGAATCAGACTCTACAACAGAAGAAGACTCAGAAGATGAAGAGCCACAAACTCCAGCTTTGAGAAGATCAGTTCGGGAAAGAAGGCAACCGGAAAGGTATAGTCCATCTGCTTTCTGTTCAGGTTTTGCCTTAACTATAACTGATGATGAACCCAGAACTGTCAGGGAGGCAGTAGATTCAGAGGATAGAAAACTCTGGAAGGAGGCCATGGTTGATGAAATGGAATCTTTGCACAAAAACGATGCATGGGATCTGGTGGAGTTGCCGGCTGGAAGGAAGCCCATTGGGAGCAAATGGGTGTTTAAGAAGAAGATGAATGTAGAAGGCAAGGTGGAGAACTAAAAATCTCGGTTTGTAGCGAAAGGTTATTCCCAGGTGCCGGGAATTGATTTTGGTGATATTTTTTCTCCTGTTGCCAAAGTTACTTCTATTAGATTACTTTTATATGTTGCTGCTGCATTTGATTTTGAGATAGAACAGATGGATGTGAAGACAGCATTTCTTCACGGGGATCTAGAAGAGGAGATCTACATGAAGCAACTTGAAGGCTTTATGGTGAAGGGTAAGAAAGAACTGGTATGCAGGTTGAAGAAGTCTCTGTATGGGTTAAAACAGTCACCAAGGATGTGGTATCAGAAATTTGATACCTATATGCGGGGACTTGGCTTCACCAGAAGCAAGGAGGATCACTGTGTTTATTTTAAATTAATTGGTGACCGTGTTATTTATTTGGTCTTGTATGTGGATGATATGTTGTTGATTGGAAATGACAAAGAAATTATCCAATATTTGAAGACCCAACTGTTCTTCAAATTCGACATGAAGGATCTTGGTGCTGCAAACTATATTTTGGGCATGGAAATTAAGAGAGATCGGGCAAAGAGGAAGCTCTGGTTAAACCAGAGGAAGTATGTCGAGACTATATTGCAGAGGTTCAATATGCAGGATAGTAAACCGGTGAGTGTTCATATTCCTGTAGGTGCAAAGCTTTCTGCTGAACAGTGTCCCAAGACACAAGAAGAAGAGGAGGATATGTCCCGTGTTCCATATGCAAGTGCGGTGGGTAGCCTGATGTATGCAATGGTCTGTACTAGACCAGACATTGCACATGCAGTGGGAGTATTGAGCAGGTTTATGTCAAACCCAGGGAAGGAGCATTGGACAGTAGTGAAGCGGGTTTTCAGATATTTACGTGGCACTAGTGATTATGGCTTGTGCTACCGGGGAAGACCAGGATTGGAAAGAATGTTGGACATTCGTGGTTTTGTTGATGCAGACTGGGCTGGAGATCTGGACCAAAGAAGATCTACAAGTGGGTATGTGTTTAACCTATTTGGAGGTGCAGTCAGTTGGATGAGTAAAAGACAGTCTGTAGTGGCGCTTTCAACTACAGAGGCAGAATACATAGCAGCCACTCATGCAAGCAAGGAAGCAGTTTGGTTGCAGAGATTGTGTTCAAGTATGGGGTTGGTACAGCAAGCTATAAGGATAGACTGTGATAGCCAAAGTGCAATTTTCCTGGCTAAGAACCCTGCTTATCATTCAAAGACAAAGCACATTGATGTTCAATATCACTTTGTTAGAGATATGGTTGAGGCTAAAAGGGTGTTTTTGGTAAAGTTGGACACTTTGAAGAATGTTGCAGATGCATTGACGAAGTCTGTGAGCACTCAGAAGTTCTCTTGGTGTAGAGAAATAATGGGTGTTGAAGAATTGGCCAAATGAGTAAGCTCTCCTGTGGCCCCCCGTGGAAAGAAAACAACAAGTGGGAGAATGTTGGGTATGTGTTATATTCTTTCCACGATTGGCCCCACGCGCTGTATGTTGCGTCGGGCGTAGCTGGGGGGTCACGAGGGGCGAAGCAGTCCCCACCGTTGGGGTCCGGGGCAGCGCCCCGGCCAAAATTTGTTTTTTGTGCGGACCCACTCATAGGCGGATCCACCCATGGTTTTGTGCATGGTTTTGCACATGGTTTTGGGGTTCGATGGTTTTCGGCCCCTAGTATTTTTGTAGATCCGGTCAAGGGAACTACGGTTATGTTCTAATCCGGGGTTAATGGATTGGGGTTTATGTATGCTCCGGCATGTATATATATGTGTTGTAACACTAAAAGGAATATAATGAAAAATCAAGCTGGTCGTCCCGATTTGGGATCCAGGGGAAAATCTCTATGTTTATCTGTTTTATGTTTTATGCTCTTGCTATTGTTTATTTTCTGTTATAAGAATCGTGTGTAGATATTTCTGTTCAGGGTTAAAACCTACATGGTAGTAGATATTGAAGGAGTTAAGGTGCTTGAATATTTTGAAGTCATACAAATTGTGGATGATACTAATCCTTATCCTGCGCTGTTGGGCTTGGATTGGGCTATTGATATGGATGTCATCATAAATCTTAAGAAGAGAAGTATGATATTTGAGAATAATGGAACCAGAGTTGTAGTGCCCCTAGATCCTGTAGAAGGTGCAAGATACACATAACTGGTGCGCGCGGATGATGATGTTGACCATATCTATAAGCTAACTACACGAGATGATGATTGGATCAATCCAATAGCTGATGGAAGACTTAATTGGGAAAAATACAATTCCTACTTCTCAAATTCAGCTGAAGAACTAGAGAACTGGCAGAATCAACTACATGAAGTATCTGCGCTATGCTGCAACTGAGTGACCAGATCCCTTCGCTGCATATCATCATAGGTATGAGAATTACCATACTATGATGGTTTAGATAATGTGAATATGTTTCTAGGATAACTTAAAAGGGTTGTTCCAGAAGCACGAAGATTCCATGCATTGGATATAGAGTTGTGCTCTACCCAAGAAATATGGTGGGAGAATCACAAAGGAAACTGGGGAAACTAGGAAGAATGCACCAGAATGATGAGATTGCAATTTGAATGTCCAACTACCAGAATGGAAGAGACTTACTCTGGAAAAGGTGATCCGCGCAGACATCTGGCTAAATGGATTGTGTTGATCAGCGGTTGTCATTGATGTTAACGAAAGCAGCACCAGGGGCTAACCAAATATTGCATGGGAATTTTGACCTACCAAATTCATATATTATGGGTAAATAATGCTTTTTATGGTTTCTACTTGTTGAGATGTTTCCGTTGATATATGTCACGCCATGCAATTCTTCACGGTTTGAGAGATATTCATGTTTGAAGTTTGTACCCCTAGTTAGTGGGCTAAAACCCCATGAGGTTGGAGCATGGGTCATTGAAAAGTCATAATTAATATTTTTTAAGCTCCTAAAATCCCTCCCACGTTCACTTGTTGAAGCCCCTCTCAACTTAGCATTCATATAAATTGTGATCTTCATTTCCTCCTTATGCAAAGGATTCGGCCATCTGAAACAGGTCATCGTGGAATTTTCGCTCTAAATTTTTTTCTACGAAGGTTCAGAAGCTGAAATTTTTATGAGGCAAATCCAAAATCCTAAGGAAGCTGTAGTAAAAATTTTAGTTCAAAGTGCGCAATATTTTTGGTGATATGATCTGTGGAAGTCAGGGTTTTTGCAGGCTCCTGAAATTCATCTCAAAGAAGTGACCTTGGTAAATTCGTCATAACTTTCTCTCTGAGTATCAGATTGGAATTCTGTAAAAAGTGGCAGATATTACACAGTCTATAATTTTTACTCTATCAATTTTAGAGACAAATGAATAAAAAAATGACACGTGGCACGCCGTACAAGTGCGCTTTGATGAAACAATACTTAATTAGGGCATTGTGAGAGATTGGGTATAACTCTCTCTTGAAGAATCCAAATTGGGTCAAACCTATGGAATTGGAAAGAAGACTCAGAGGAATACTACAGGACCAAAAATTAGATATTGAGGATCTGAAATAACAGAGATACACCAGATTCAATATCGTGCTCCTAGAAGGCAAGGAAAAGCTAGATCAAGGGTTGCAAAGGACCAGACTTTCTACGGCAACAAAGCGAAGCAAGGTGCAGCAGAGGGTAGCATGATAAGAGAAGAAACCAAGGTGCATAACAGCAGCAAGAAGTTCATCATATGAAGTCTTCAAGTGGGCAACATTGCATACAATCATTGTAAAGGTATCTTTGTACTAAGTCATTGTAAATACATTATTGTACAAATTGTACTAGTATCTATCTGCCAAGGGTTGAAGAGGCAGTGTTGGGAGGTCTAGGATCATCATTAGGTGGTTGTGTCAAATTTGGGGTTATGGTCTAGTATATCTTCTTCTTCTACATCATTCTATATCATTGTAAAGTGGACCATTTTCCCTGGTATGAGAGTCCATTATTCTTTTATTCTTCTATAGGGTGGTAGGGTGGTGCTAGGGTGAGTTGTAGCTCATTGGGTGTTGGGGCATCCATTCAGTTGACTACTGAAGAATCTCGAGCATTGGAGCGTCCATCCAGTGGGAGCTGGAGAAGAATGCTTTTCTAGATTATAGGAAGTTGGAGCTTTATTTTCAATTGGAGTTGAATATTAAAGAATTATTAGAAAAGCATTAGGTGGTTTTTGTCTCGAAGTGGGTTTCCACCTTAAAAACTGTGTGCATTTGTGTTCCTCTTATTTGCTGCTGTCATTGTACGAACACTGATAATAATTGAAGATTAACTAATGCTCTAATTGAAAGGAATATTGATTCATCCCCCCTCTCATATTTCCAACAATTGGTATCAGAGCTTGGTTCCTTCAATAGCAGTTTAACAGCTAGAAGGAGGTCATGGAGCATACCAAGAATGGTGTGCCTCTATTCAATGAAAATAATTATGCACTTTGGAAAGGAAGAATGGAGGTCTATATCTTGGCGCAAGGTTACGAAGTATGGGACACTGTTCAAAATGGATTTACATCAATCGCGATGAACAAGGTAAGAAGAATTTGGTAAATGATGCAAAAGCAAAGAATATTATTATCAATGGAATTATTGAATCTGCTTATCATAAGGTGTTGGGTTGTAAAACTACCAAAAATGTATGGGACAAGCTTGAGAATATATATGCAGGTGACTCAAATGTCAAAGAAGCAAAGCTTCAAATCTATAGTGCAAAATTTGAGCAACTCAGAATGAAAGAAGATTGCAACATTGCTACATACTTTCAATACGTTGATGAAATAACCAATACTCTGGAAGGATTGGGAGAGCCAGTTGACGAGAAGACTATTATACGGAAGATTCTTAGAACGTTACCAGGCAGATTCAACCCAAAGGTATTGGTCTTAGAATATATTGCAAATCTGGACAAACTCAGCAAAGAGGAATTACATTGAGTTATCATAGCATATGAAATGAGACTTGATGAAGAAGAGGGTACTTCACATCTAGAAACTGCGTTCGTTGCATCTAAGAAAACCAATAAGGATAAACAACCTTCAATTGAAAATACATGCACGAGCAAGTGTGAAGAAAAGGGAAATGATGAAGAAGGTCTTTCAGATGAAGAATATGCTTACTTCACGAGAAAACTACAAATTGGTAAGGGAAAATTCAAAGGTAAACTTCCATTGATATGTTTCAGCTGTAATGAGGTTGGGAATTTTGCAGAAAAATGTCCAAACAAAAGTAATGGAAACTCAAAAAGAAAGAAAGGCTTTAAGAAATTAAACAAGCAAGGATCCAAAAGGAACTTTCTCTCTAAAGAAGATAGCTCATCATCCGATGAAGACAATGATAGTGAAGAAGAAGCCGATGAGAGAGTATTGTTTATGGCCAAGCACAATAAACCCAAGCACAATAAGCAAGAGGTATCAAAAAACAAAGAAGAAGGATGGACCATAGACGAATTTTATGAGGAAGCAATCAAGCTTATAAAAGATCTCAATGCGGAGAAGATCCGTTCCAAAACTCTTGAAGAACAAGTTCAAGGTCTCAAAATTGAAGTTGAAGAACACAAATGCATTTAAGAGTCACTTCAAAAGAAGTTGGAAGAAAGCAACCAAGAAAGGGAAGAATTAGAAGCTGAAGTAGTCTCACTGCGTGAGGAAGTGAAGAAAGGAAAAACTATCCAAAACTATGCCAATAGCTCAAGGGCATTGGAAGAACTCATCAACAATCAACGATCTTACAACGACAAAATTGGCATCGATTACAAATAAGAAGAAGCGGGACCTTCTACAACAAAATACAATGAACCTATGAGATCTGACATGCACGTAGACTTCATTGGACAAGATTCGCAAGAATAGCCTTGGAAGACAATTCCTCGATGGAAATTTCCATCTAGGTACCAACATATTTTTTATGGCTACTGTTATTCATGTGGAAAATTTGGTCATAAAGTTGTAGAATGTCGCATGTACCCTAGGAACGAATACAATTCCAGGAGATCTGTCAAATATGAACCTCCGAGGGCTCAACGAATCATCAATAGAGTTGAACATTTAAGAAATAATATTGAATCTTACAAATGTCGAAACTTTGGACACATAGCCAAAGACTGGAGACTTGAAAATCCTCCAGAAGAATCTTCGAAGCCACAGAATGAACGAACATGGAAGAAGAAGAAGAATGATAATTGTGCTCTCGCTCTCAAGGATCAAAAGAACAAAGATGTGTGGTATGTTGATAGCGGTTGCTCAACGCATATGACTGGAGATAGAAATAAATTTGCATCTCTGAAATAGAGGAAGGATGGAACCGTGTCCTTTGGAAATGATGGATCTTCAAATGTTATAGGATCAGGTACTGTCACTCTCGGAAGCAGAGATGTTCTAGCCAAGAATGTTCTATTGGTTGAAAACATGAATCACAATTTGCCTAGTGTTGGACAAATGTGTGATCAAGGACACACAATACTATTCAAATCCACGAAATGTGAAATCAGGAAAGGCGTGTATGGTGAAATTATGGCTACAGCAAGTCGAGCTCCAAACGACATATATGTTCTGGATGAAGCAACTAAAGCATGTCTAATAGCTAAAGAGGATGATACAATAATTGGTAGCAATGATGATCGACTAAGTAAGAATTTTGCTACAAAGGTGCAAAGTGATTTCGAGATGTCTTTACTTGATGAGTGACATACTTCTTAGGGATTCAAATATCTCAGCAAGAGAAAGGAATATTTATATGTCAAGCCAAGTACATCAAGGAAATGCTCAGGAAATTTAAAATGGAATATTGTAAACCCATCCTTACTCCAATGGTAACAGGTTGCAAATTGAGCATAGATGAATCATCTAAGGATGTGGATCAAAGGTTGTACAAATCTATGATTAGTAGTCTTCTATATGTAACAGCCTCCCAACCAGATGTTATGCAAGCAGTTGGACAAGTAGCAAGATTCCAAGCAGCACCAAAAGAATCGCATATTAAATATTCACCAACATTGGAATATCTTCGCCAGAAGCTTGGGATTCTCCCAAGTTCTCATTAGATTTTTCTTTTTCAAAATATAAAGGGGGAGTGGAAGTAGATTACAGGTCTGCATGACAGTTTTGTGTCAAGGGGAGTGGAAGTGTGTAGAGGTCTGCAGGACGGTTGTGTGTCAGCGCGAGTGGAAGTGTGTATAGGTCTGCAGGATGGTTGTGTTTCAGGGGGAGTTACCCTTTGCCATCGATTTAAAAGGGGGAGAGAATGTTGTAGGAAGAGGTGTCATGATCGTAGGGGGAGTACTTGTGTTGCCATCAATGCCAAAGGGGGAGATTGTTGATCAGCGGTTGTCATTGATGTCAACCAAAGCAGCACCAGGGGCTAACCAAATATTGCATGGGAACTTTGACCTACCAAATCAATATATTCTAGGTCAATAATTCTTTTGATGGTTTCTACTTGTCGAGATGTTTCCATTGATATATGGCACGCCATGTAATTCTTCACGGTTTGAGAGATATTCATGTTTGAAGTTTGTACCCCAGTTAGTGGGCTAAAAACCCATGGGGTTGGGGCATGGGTCATTGAAAAGTCATAAATAATATTTTTTAAGCTCCTAAAATTCCTCCCACGTTCACTTGTTGAAGCCCCTCTCAACTTAAGCATTCATATAAATTGTGATCTTCATTTCCTCCTTATGCAAGGGATCCAACCATCTGAAACAGGTCATCGTGGAATTTTCGCTCTAAATTTTTTTCTACGAAGGTTCAGAAGCTGAAATTTTTATGAGGAGAAGACAAAATCTTGAGGAAGCTTCAATAAAAATTTCAGATCAAGGTGCACAATATTTTTGGAGATATGATCTGTGGAAGTCAGGGTTTTTGCAGGCTCCTGAAATTCATCTCAAAGAAGTGACCTTGGTAAATTCGTCATAACTTTCTCTCTGAGTATCGGATTGGAATTTGGTAAAAATTGGAAGATATTGCATAGTATTAAATTTTCGCTCGATCAATTTCAGAGACAAATGAAGAAAAAGTGACATGTGGCACGTCGTACAAGTGCGCTTTGCTGAAATAGTCCTTAATTAGGGAATTGTGAGAGATTGGGTATAACTCTCTCTTGAATAATCGAAATTGGGTCAGACCTATGGAATTGGAAAGAAGACTTAGAGGAATACTACAGGACCAAAAATTGTTAATTGAGGATCTAAAATAACAAAGACACACCAGATTCAATATCGAGCTCCTAGAAGGCAAGAAAAAGCTAGATCATGTGTTGTCAAGGGTTGCAAAGGACCAGACTTTCTACGGCAACAAAGAAAATCAAGGTGTAGCAGAGGGTAGCATGACAAGATCAGCAACCAAGGTGCATAACAGCAACAAGAAGTTCATCATATGAAGTCTTCAAGTGGGCAGCACTGCATACAATCATTGTAAAGGTATCTTTGTACTAAGTCATTGTAAATACATTATTGTAAAAATTGTACTAGAATATATCTGCCAAGGGTTGAAGAGGTAGTGTTGGGAGGTCTAGGATCATCATTAGGTGTTTGTGTCAAAGTTGGGGTTATGGTCTAGTATATCTTATTCTTCTACATCATTCTATATCATTGTAAAGTGGACCATTTTCCCTGATACGGGAGTCCATTCTTCTTTTATTCTTCTATAGGGTGGTAGGGTGGTGCTAGGGTGAGTTGTAGCTCATTGGGTGTTGGGGCATCCGTTCAATTGACTACTGAAGAATCTCGAGTGTTGGAGCATCCATCTAGTGGGAGTTGGAGAAGAATGCTTTTCTAGATTCTAGGAAGTTGGAGCTTTATTTTCAATTGGAGTTGAATATTAAAGAATTATTAGAAAAGCAATAGGTGGTTTTTGTCCCGGAGTGGGTTTCCACCTTAAAAAATGTGTGCATTTGTGTTCCTCTTGTTTGTTGCTATCATTGTACAAACACTGATAATATTTTAAGATTAACTAATGCTCTAATTGAAAGGAATACTGATTCACCCCCCCCCCCTCTGCCCTCTAAGTATTTCCAACATATTGAAGTATGGGGCGCAGAGTCGAGACTAGAATGGGTGCACATGTTCATCCATACCTTGGGGAAGGTGCCTACTAATTGGTACCTGGAAACAGAGCTGCGTCAAGGAACCAATGAATGGTCTACGCTAGCCGAAAGTTTCATTTTAACCTTTAGCTTTGAGAGTGGGTTTGATTTCTTGGGTAAAGCACTGCATAATATTTAGAAGGTCATATTTGCTACTTCCAAGTTGAATATAGAGCGCACTTAGCCAACATGGGATGTGTAGATGAGGGATATTTTCAATTGCAGAAATTTGACAGTTGAAGAAATTGAAGAAGATCCAAGGAATATCACAATCCATGAATTTGAGAGACAATGCGTAGTTTCCGGGACTTCAATTACGTTGTTGGATTTCACGAAGCCTCTGAAGATTCGACAAGTGAACATTGGTGAAGATCGGGGATTACTGGGATGGTGATACAGTGGGAGAGTTTGATGAGTTGTTGATAAAGTATCAAGACATGTTTCCTACAAATTTCTCTGAGTTGAAGGGGATAATTGGAGAGCTTGGGGTCATGAAAATTACTTTGAAGCCTGATGCGTGAATTGTGAAGCAATGCCCATATAGATTGAATCCCAAGTCTAAGCAAAAAGTTAAGGAAGAGTTGGATAAAATGGTTGTTGTAGGCATTATAGAACCAGTGGAGGAGTCAGATTGGGTGAGTCCTATGGTGGTACAGGATAATAAGATTAAAGGAGAAATAAGGATTTGTGTGGATCTGCGCAAACTGAATGACACCTGTGTACATGATCCATTTCCAACCCCATTTTCTGATGAGATCCTTGAAAATGTAGGAGGACATGATGCTTATTCATTTATAGAAGGTTTCTCAGGACGTCATCAGTTCAAAATTACACTGGAAGATCGGAGTAAGAAAAACTTTGCAACATAATGGGGATATTTTCAGTATACAATCATGCCATTTGGATTGAAGAATGCGCCTGATCTCTTCTCGCACATAGTAGTAGCTGCATTTAAGGAATACATTCACAAGTTCTTAGAAGTCTACTTTGATGGTTGGACTATCTTTGGGTTGTTGAACAAGGATGTATCAAGTTTTTACCTAATGGTGGATACTTGTAAGAATTATCAGATCTCACTTAATTTGAAGAAGTGCATATTTTTTGTGCCATTCGGGATATTTCCGGGTCACATTGTTTTTCAGCAAGGGTTGATGGTAGATCACCCGAAGATCGGAGTGATTGTTAATCTAGAAGTTCCTGCTAATGTAAAACAATTGCGCTCAATTTTGGGGCATACAAGATATTATCGGAAGTTCATTCAGGGCTATGTGCTGGTCACTGCGCCCATGGAGAAATTTCTCAAGAAGGATGCATCATTCTATTGGGATGAAGAATGTCAAAAGAGTTTTGAATTGCTGAAGGAGAATATGGTCACTGCACCCATATTGGTCTTTCCAGAATGGTCGAAAGTATTCCATGTCCATGTTGATGCCTCCTGCATCATGCTTGGAGCTATTTTAGCGCAGCTAGGAGCTAGGGAGATCGATCACCCTATTGCATTCGCGAGTAGGAAGATATCAAGCGCGAAGCGTAATTATTCAACTATGGAGAGAGAAGGATTGGAAATGGTTTATGCGCTGTAGAAATTCCACCATTATTTTCTAGGAGGCCACTTCAAGATGTTTACTGACCACTCTGCGTTGAAGTACCTAGTCAATAAGCTTGTGTTGGGGGGAATATCTGCAGGTGCTTGCTATTGTTTCAGGAGTATGTTTTGAGGTCATTGTGAGACCATAAAAAATGAAAGCTGGGCCAGATCATTTCTCGTGTATTGAGAATGGGGAAGAGTTGACTAGCTTGGAAGTTGGTTTACCTGATGCACAATTATTTTCTATAAAGGTGGTTGACGATAATTTCCTTGATATCATTCATTTCGTGACTACTGGACGTGCTTCCGAGGAGTATACATTGCAACAGAAGAAAGAGATGGTTGCTCACACAGCTGACTTCACTCTTATTGTCGGTCAGTTGTACAAGATGGGTGCAGATGAAGTTCTGCAAAGGTATGTGTTAGAATTTGAGATATGAGATATATTAGCTGAAGCTCATGGAGGGGTTGTCGGAGGTCACTATGTAGGGAAAGCCACTACGCAGAAGATCCTAAGAATTGGTTTATGGTAGCCCACGCTGCACAATGATGCATATGCGCATTGACATGCATGCGATGTATGCCAAAGGATATGAAAGCCATCACGAAAATATGAGATGCCCTTACACCCACAGATGGTGTTGCAAGCTTTTGATAAATGGGCCATTGATTTTGTTGGACCTATTGACCCTCCAGGAAAAAATACAGGTGTGCATTACATAATCACTGCAACAAATTATGTGACCAGATGGGATGAGGCTAAGTCGATGAAGGATTGTAGTGCAGACACTGAAGCACACTTCATCTTTGAGAACATTTTGACTCGGTTTGGATGCCCTAAGATTTTGATGAGTGATAAAGGTACACACTTTGTGAATGAAACCATCAATGCTTTGCAGAATTATTCTGGATTCATAATCAGAAGAGAAAGCCATATCACCCACGAGCGAATGGTACGGTTAAATCTTTCAATAAGATACTGGAGACTGTGCTCACTAATGTTTTTAATGCTAACTGGAATGATTGCGATGTGCACATACCTACGGTTCTTTGGGAATATAGAACCACGTGCAAGAAGTTGACACGAAAGACTCCGTTCAGGATGGTATATGGGCAAGAAGAAGTTATGCCAATGTAGTACATTGTTCCAAGTCTATGCATTGGAGCATTCACAAATATGGCAGAGCAAGATATTATGGAAGAACGATTGTCGTAGTTGGTCGCGCTTGAAGAGGATGTGGTAGAAATTTCTCCTATCACATGATTGTATGCAAATGACGCACCGCGCAAAGCTTTGGTGAAGGTCCCGAAGGACCTTGAAAAATTGTGCTCTTATATCAATATGTCATTTATCTCGGAGAATGTCCCTATGGAAGGTGATATGCTCGCCAAAGTTTCGATGTTGAAAATGGAGGACTGGGACCTCACAGATTAGGAAAATTTTCTAGAGCTCGTGCCCCAGGGATACATAAACCATGTTATTTATGAGGGAGGAATAGTGCGCGTTGAGCCGAAGCGCTAGGTGTTGGGCCTGCACAAATCAGGGCTGCTAAACTTGTTACAGATTCCACACTTCAAGCACAACCTGATGAATGATATCTGTGTGTGGAAGTTGCTCGCAATAATTCATGACGATTATTTATGGCTCAAGGAGCGCATACCAATTGATGCCGCGTGGATCCATCAAATCACCGACTTGCCTGACCAAGGTGCGAACCTTGTGGCAGACTTAATGTAAGTTTTAACCGTGTACAAATATTATCCACAAACGAACCTTAAAAACATAAAATAAACAATAGTGAGAGAATAAAACGTAAAAAAATATATACAAAGATATTTTCCCTTGGATCCCAAATCGGGACTACCAACTTGATTTCTCATTATATTCCTTTTAGTGTTACAACACATATATATACATGCCGAAGCATTCAAAAACCCCAATCCATTAACCCTGGATTATAACATAACCATAGTTCCCTTGACCGGATCTACAAAATACCAGGGGTCAAAAACCATCATGCCCCAAAACCATGTGCAAACCCATGCACAAAACCATGGGCGGGTCTGCCCACCGTTATCGCCCCCCCCTGTGACCCCCCCGCATGTGCAACTAATCGTGGAAAGAATATGACACATACCCAACATTCACCCACTTGTTGTTTTCTTTCCACGGGGTGCCACAAGAGAGATTAGTCAGTATTCCAGCTCTGCAACACCCATTGTTTCTATACACCAAGAGAACTTCTAAGTGCTCACAGAATTCGTCAATGTATCTACAAAATTCTTCAGTGTCCACCTTTACCAGCAACACCCTTTTATCCTCAACCATATCTCTCAAAAATTTATATTGAACATCAATGTGCTTTGTCTTTGAATGATAAGCAGGGTTCTTAGCCAGGAAAATTGCACTTTGGCTATCATAGTATATCCTTATAGATCGTTGCATTAACCCCATACTTGAACACAATCTATGCAACTAAACTGCTTCCCTGCTTGCATGAGTGGCTGCCATGTATTTTGCCTCTATAGTTGAAAGAGCCACTACATACTGTATTTTACTCATCCAACTAACTGCACCTCTAGATAGGCTAAACACATACCTACTTGTAGATCTTATTTGGTCTAGATCTCCAAACCAGTCTACATCAACAAAACCACAGATGTCCAAAACTCTGTCCAATATTGGTCTTCCTTGGTAGCACAAACCGTAATCATTAGTACCACACAACTATCTGAAAACCCGCTTCACTTCTGTCCAATGCTCCTTCCCTGCTTTTGGCATAAACCTATTAAATACTCCCACTTCATGTGAAATGTATGGTCTAGTATAGATCATTGCATATGTTAGACTACCCACTGCACTTGCATATGGAACACGAGACAAGTCCTCCTCTTCTTCTTGTGTCTTGGGACATTGTTCAACAGATAGCTTTACACCTACAGGAATAGGAACCTTCACCGGTTTACTCTCCTGTATATTTAACCTCTACAATCTTGTCTCGACATACTTCCTCTTGTTTAACCAGAGCTTCCTCTTTGCCCGATATCTCTTAATTTCCATGCCCAAAATATAGTTTGCAGCACCATGATCCTTCATGTTGATTTTGGAGAACAATTGGGTCTTGAAATCCTGGATAATTTCTTTGTCATTTCCAATCAGCAACATATCATCCACATACAAGACCAAATAAATAACACGATCACCAATTAATTTAAAATACACACAATAATCCTCTTTGCTTCTGGTGAAGCCAAGTCCCCGTATATAGGTATCAAATTTCTAATACCACATCCTTGGTGACTATTTTAAGCCATACATAGAATTTTTAACCTCCATACCAATATTTTTTACCCTTCACCACAAATCCTTCAGGTTCCTTCATGTAGATCTCCTCTTCCAGATCCCCGTGAAGAAATGATGTCTTCACATCCATCTGTTCTACCTCAAAATCAAATGCAACAACAACAGGTAAAAGTAATCTAATAGAAGTAACCTTGGCAATAGGAGAAAAAATATCACAGAAATCAATTCCCGGCACCTGGGAATAACCTTTTGCTACCAATCAAGCTTTGTATTTCTCCACCTTGCCTTCTAAATTCATCTTATTCTTAAACACCCATTTTCTCCCAATGGGCTTCCTTCCAGCAGGCAATTCCACCAGATCCCATGCCTCATTTTTGTGCAAGGATGCCATTTCATCAACCATGGCCTCCTTCTAGAGTTTTCCAACCTCTGAACCCACTGCCTCCCTGACAGTTTTGGGATCATCATCAGTGATAGTTAAAGAAAAATTTGAATAGAAAAGAGATGGACTATACCTTTCTTGCTCTCTTCTTTCCCAAATTGATCTTCTCACAGCTAGAGTTTGTGGCTCTTCCTCTTCTGAATATTCTTTTGTTGTAGAGTCTGATTCATCCTCCTTTAGCTCAATCTCTATCTTCCTAGGTTCCTTCGATAGGATTGTGTTTAACAATGTCTTTCGCCTCTCTAAACACCACATCTCGACTGTACACTACCTTCCTTGTTTTTGGGTTCCAAAGCTTGTAACCTTTTAAACCATCCTTATACCCAATAAAGATGCACCTTTCAGATTTATTATCCAGCTTGATCCTTTTCTCCTTTAGAACATTTACATATGCATCACAACCAAATACCATCAGATGTGAAAGAGAGGGTTTCTTACCAGTCCATACCTCATGTGAAGTCTTATCCTCCAACGCTGATGAAGGTGATCTGTTAACCAGGTAACCTGCAGTCTCCACTGCCTCTGCCCAAAATTCATGTCCTAACCCGGTACCATTGAGCATGCTTCTTGCCTTTTCCATCAACGTTTTGTTCATCCTTTCTACAACTCCGTTTTTCTGAGGTGTGTATGGAGTAGTATTCTACTATGCTATACCACAATTCTTACATAACTCTTCAAATTCCTTCTTGCATAACTCTCCACCATTATCTGTCCTTAGAACCTTTCTTTTCTTCTCTATCTAGTTTTCCACCAGAGCCTTAAATTATTTAAATCTACCAAAGACTTCAGATTTATTCCTCAATAAATATATCTGTGTATTCCTTCAGAAGTCATCTATGAATGAAACATAGTACACAGATTTACCCAGTGATGGAGCCTACCTAATTCTAAGCACATCATTGTGTACAAGCTCTAATATCTTGTTTGCCCTCTTAGCACCAGAAGGGAAACTCACCCGATTTTGCTTCCCATATACATAATGTTCATATAAATTGAAATCTGGAGAGAAATTAGACATACCTTATATCATACCATTTCCATGCAGTATCCAAAGGCCCTTCTCTCCAATATTTCCAAGCCTTCGATGCCATAGCATGGAATTTTCTCCAGAGACCGCTAGGATTTTTGCTCCACTTTCAAGAACCACAGAACTGTTGCACCCATTAATAACAGTGCTACCCTAAAGATTGTACAAAGTTCCAATCCAAACTCCCCGCATTAATACTAGTGCTCCCCGAACCATCTTGCAGGGATCTTTCTCGAACACTGTTTTTACACCTGCATCATCCATCTTGCTTACATAAATCATATTTCTGGCCAATGCAGGAATATGCATAACACCATGAAGTGTTCAAATCCTTCCACCTTGCAGATCCAACTTGACTTTTCCATATCCGACGATTCTAGCCTTCCTATCATCCCCTAAGAAGACATAACTACCATCATACTTCTCATACTCGCAGAACCACTCCCTATGGGGAGTGAAGTGAAAGGATGCACCTAATTCAATCAACCATGCCTCATGATCTACATGTGTATTTGAAGAAGAAGCTGTTAGCCTCCTATACCAATAGGTTTCATCTTTCATGATTGTCTTGATTGAATTATGGAATATGTTCAAACCTTCTTTCTTGAGCAAAGGTGTTCCATATTCTTGAAAACCAAAAAATCAAAAAAATTTAAAAAATGTAAAGAGGGTATACCCTAAAAGAAAGATCAAAGGGTAAAAAGAATAAAATGGTCAAAAAAGAGAAAGAAATGAACCCCAAGCAAAAAAATAGACCAAGGAAAGTGTGCAAATCCAAATGCCACTACTTTTTACTCTGTTGTAATAAATCAATTGTGTGCAACTTGTGAAACTTTTGCCACAATTTATGAATAAGTCAAACTGTTTAAACTTGGCTTAGTCATATTTCAATTTCATGTTATAGATTAGAGAATAAATATCTAGCCAAACGGTTTAATCTTGGCAGATAAGTAGCTAGGTAGAGTGAATAAAAGGTGCTCAACAGTTTAATCTGAGCCCTTGGATGTAATAAGGGTAGAAATAGATAGATCTATCATGTAAAAAGGAAAAGATTGAAAAGGGTTTGCAAGTCTAAATGCACCCTAATAAAGAAAAGAAAATGGTAGTGTTAAGTAGATAGGGTAGGTAGATGGTGCTGCAAAATGTTATCTGATGAATGATGTTGCTACATGTTTTTGATCATTCACTTTCATCACAAGTACTAAAGCAGGAAATACACTGGAAAATCACAGCAAGCAAAGTCAAATTCATTAACCTCCCTCATCATTTTTCCCTCAAAAGTTTTACTAATTTCCCCCAAAAGTACTAAGGTAATTTGAGATCAAAGGGGCTCAAGGCATTTCCTTGACTTCTGGAGGGACCGGACCCTCGGCCTACTGATCAAAAAGACCTAAGCACTTGAAATAATTCATCATTATTATCTTCCATCTTTAATTTTTTCCTAAGTAAAATCCTATTTTACTTAGGAAACTGATGCAACATTCCATAAAAATTCCTCAAAATAACTTGTTATTCTAAGTTTAAAGTGTTGAAGATAAAATGTTGCAATTTACTTCACAAGTTATCACTTTCTTAGATGTACAAAGATGTTTTGATTTTCCTCGTCCTTTGCCATATTAACATTTAATTCTACTATATTAACTCCCTAGTGAAATACCCTTTCCTAAGTATATAACTCCCTTTTTTATATATACCCCAAAAAACCCCTTTATTATAATGTTTTAACCAAAGTATTTATCTCCCTAAAATTCATTAAAACCCGCCTATAAAAGCCCTTTGGTTAAAAATATAGCATAATACATAAATCCCGCCCCTATGGTGAAATAATTGTATTAATTAATTCATCATATAATAAAATATATATAAAAACGTTAGACATACAATATGTGTGTTTAATACCAAAAACATCAATAAAACTTTGCGAAAGTTTTGCGCCACCGTGGTCTGTCCACGTGGCATTCCGCTTAAGCAAACCCCGCCGCAACCCTGATCATTATACACATGGGATTAATTAGTCATCTGGATTAATTAACAACCTTCTCCGCCTATTAAAATTTCCCCGGGGTGATTACATTACGCGTTAAAACCTTTTAAAAACCCGACGGGCCCACCTTTGAAACCTCCGCATGTTCCCCATCCCTTCAGCCGTCGGATCACCCATTCATAGATCAACGGTCATTATTAATCCCGCTGCCCATCCCTTGCCAGCATGTTAACCAGCGGGGGATGGGTGGTTTTTGAAAAGTCAGACATCCACGTGGCAAATGCTCTGTGGAATCGCTCCCCCCGCGATCAATACCTCCCTCGACCAAAAGCGGTGCGGGCACTTCCCGCTTACCACTTACCGCCCGACTCTGCACACGTCATCCCATACTACCATGATGTCACACCTCGAAAAAAACAAAAAACCCTTTTTAACTTGTAAATAAGCCATTTTTCGTGTTTTTTAGTCATTTTCATTATTCTGAGAAGAACGTTGCTCCCGCTGCGATTTTCAAAATTTCCGCTGTAATTGACCATTTCGCCCCAAAATTCTGCTGCGCCCGTGTTGAAGAACGTCCCTGCCATTGCTCATTACCTGTCAAAGAACCAGTTTCCGTCTAAAAACAGGTATTTATCCTTTACGCCCCGACTGCACGAAAAGCTCAGTTTCCTTTGTTTTTTCGCTTAGAAAGTGGTTAAAATCATCGCTGAGTCCTCCCTGAAGATTTTAAACCTGTGAAATTTCCCCCCAAACCTGCAAATTGTTCCAATTTCCTCCTTTTCAGATATCCCGTCCGGTCTGTAAGAAAAAACGAAAACCTCCATTTTGAATCCACAAGAACCAAAATGGAGGTCCCGACAGCTCTAAATATCACTCCATTGAATGCTCCTCATCGGGAATTGGACTATCTACCTATGATAGATGAAGATTTCCAAATAAAAGACCTGTATTTTGATGAAAGTCCCCGTTTGAGCTTCTGTCGCTGCAGAGACGAACACTCAAAGGGGCAAGATCTTATAGGGTTGTGGGAATCCAATCTCCCAAGGTATCTTATTCCTTCAGTCCATATTTTCCCCGAAATCATTCATTACTGTCATGCCAACTATGATCCCGCACGGAGGTCTGTAATAGCTCCTAACCAAAGTGTTCTATTTCCCATCACTCCCCAGGCCATAAATGCTATGTTAAACTTTGAGTCAGATCAAGAATTAGCACCATTATCCATAGAAGGATTGATTGAGAAAACCAGACAGTTAACCCCAGAGACATTAAAATCCATGTGTCAGTATTTCATGTTACCTGAGCATCAGCCAAAAGGGGCTCCCCCCTATGGTTTTTACTATTTCAACACATTGGGAAGGCTCGTTGTAAACATAATATCCTTTGTCTTAGGATTCAATACCAGTGAATATGTAGATGAGATAACTTTGGCTTTACTGTCCATCTTTACTCCTGGGCAGCCTCCTGAGATTAAATATGATTATGCTTCCTTCATTGCCAACAAGATCCATGATCAATTTTTAAGGCTAGATACTGAAAAATTTTTTAAGTACTCCTCAGTTATCTATCATCTCATGATATATTATCAGTCAGACAGGTTCCCTTTCCCTGTTCAGAAACTTGATGCTAAGGGTAATCCCAGGTCTGTCATTTTTTGGTCCCCCATCATTCATTTTTCCTCTGATTCTCCCTACTCCTATTCAGAATTCATTGATCAGTTTGTACATCCTGCTACAACTCTGTTAACAGGAATTTCTCCCCCCGGACTCAGTACTGAAATTAGAAACACCTTGCAATTGTCAAAGAGTTATAAAGTTGGGGATTGGTACTTGTACCAAAACCATACAGTCATCAGGATTTATGGATGTGAATTACGTCCATTCAAGTTACCCAGATATGTACCAATGAGAATTTTTGCTTTGGAATACTTTAGACAGATGAATAATTCAGATGTGATCCATTTCTGCAATGCAAAGAAGAAAGCACAGTTAAGGATCAAAAGCCAGTTAGGTCCTTTCATTTGCAATTCTAGGGAGGCTGAGAGAGAAGCAGAACTTCTATTAGAGAAAAAGTTCCAGACATCTTTCCGTTGGGTCCCTTATGACCCCTTTGGTTTCATTTGTGATAAAAGATTAAAGAATAAGTCATCTCCTTATGTACACCACAAGATTCCTGATTTAGAACAGTATGCAAATCAATATGAATGGGTTAAAGGAACACTTGTTGAAGAGGAAAGTGGAGCTGACAAATTGAATAAAATTATGAAAGATGTTGAGAAGAACTTTGACCTAGAAACGTATGATCAAATGTAGGTACCCTACATTGGCACATCTTCAGCAGCCACTCTACAACAAGCATTACAGGAAGACAGTCCATCAGTAGCAGCAGAACCCAAGGGTAAAGGAAAAGAACCTGTAGTTCAGGTTATTGAAACCTTGGTCATGGCAGAAAAACCACAGAGTTCCAAAACACCAGAACCATCTCAGGCTTCTCCCACGCCAGCAAAGCAAATCCAAGTTCCAGAGATGCAAACTCCACTGAATGTGGAAATAGGGAAAAAGAGGCTAGCTCCGGATACCACACCTTCAAAAGGAGCCCCACAAGTTTATCAAGCTAAAAAACACAAGTCTGATCCACCTCCAGATGTAGAAATTATAGATGAAGTATTTGATGATGGTAGGGAAGATAGTCAGCAAACAGGCACAGCAAGTGAAACAAACATAAGCCAGAAAGGGATACAAAAGCAATTGAGCACTGAAGTATCTTCTTTCAGACTGCCAAAGACAGACACTGGAGATATCAAAAGAACCTTCATTAATATTAAAACAAAGAATGATCCATTGAAAATGAAGGTATATGATCAGTATATGAAGATGGCTCCTCATAATCAAGAAAGACTGATGTCAGCATTTGATCTTTCACAAGGTAAAACGCTGATGAGCCACTTCAAAGCAAAGGTGCCAAAGCCAACTTCAGCAGCAGATTACATCAGATCAAATTTTGAAGTTTTAGTAAAAGATATCCATCCCCTGGATCAGATAGAGCTTCATAGACAAACAGGGGAAATGGTTTATTCTACTCTCACCAGCAAAGCCATGGCAGCTTTAACGCTGCAAGATTCCTTGAATAATACTGCTGCACAATTGAAGATTGAGAAGGCCTCCTCACAGGCCAAGGATAATAGAATAAAATCTCTAGAAGAGATAATCATTGGTTTGGGTCACAATCCCAAAGACATTAAAGGTATTGAGGCATTGGTAAAGAAGAAAGAGGATGATATAGCTGCACTCAGAAAATAGCTAAAACTACCAGCCTCTAGGCATCCTCAGACACAGGAAGTTATAAAAGGAAATTCACAGGAATAAATGATGGAGTTGCTCTTGAATATGACTGAGCGACTAAATGAGACAGAAAAGGAATTGGAAAAAGCATTGCAGGAACAGGAAATAATCAAGCAGACTTCAACAACAGGTACTACAACCACAGGGCAGCAGGAACAACCACATCAGGTGAACACTTCTAATTTGAACTCTGAGGACTTAATAAAAAAGATGGAGAGTTTGCAGCTAAAGGTCACAGAACTCCAAGAAACAAAATTGCAATTGACAAAATTGGAGGAAAAATATGACACATCTAAAAAGACAACTGCTGACAACCTCAGGGAAATAAAAAGATTGGAAAAATTGGTTGAGGCTTTGCAAAAGATCTTTCACTGGAAAAGCCTCTGAACGAAATAAATGATATTCTTTGGGGCAACATCATTGAATTAATAAAGGATATTTGGCCCTCGATTCAAGCTATTTTTGAGCAAAATGAGTTAGTCAAGATAGCACAAGAAGAAATAAATAGAACCAGACATGAACTAAGAGGCAGGCCTGAGCAGGCCCAGCAGCTCATTCAATTCTTGAATTCCAGGACAAAACAACAGCTTGCATTGTTAGGAATTGATGACAGGACAGGTGCGGTTTTGGAAGCAAAGAGAGTTTTCACCAAGAGGACTTTCATGCAAAATTTAGAAAGAAAGTGTACAGACATTTTGGTCGACATCAACAATTTCAGAGAAAAATTTCAAGCTTTGCTGGATAGCGGGTTACCAAGTCCCATGCTCACAGAAGATCAAATAGTAGACTTGGAAACCTATGAGAAGAGAATAAAGGCTCATGCTAAAAATACAGCTGTAGGTTCTACTAGCTCATCAGAACCTGCATTACCAACTGGGAAAAGTATTTATGATAAAGTGAGGAATTTATTTCATCTGGAGCATGAAATAAAGTATCTATTTCCAAATGATCCCACTTTTTATAAACTTACGGAAGCAGATGAAACTTTGAGAAAACTCAGAAGAACTATGATACCAGATGATCAATGGTGGCATGAAATGTTGGAGATTCTGTAAAAGTTGCTTTCAGGATGAGAATTTATTTTTACTATCAAGTAAATGGTAAAAACAGGAAAACAGATGAAAGAGTATCAGATGAAAGGTTAAAGAGTATCCGTGAGAAGAAAGAGTGTCTAACAAGTCAAAGAAATACGCAAGAGACAACACAGAGCCCTATTTTAAGCACTACCTCCAGCACGTCCACGAAGAAAGGAACAACACATCGGCAGTTATACATTATTCTATCCACGAGACCATTTGTCTCTTGTTTGTTTGTAAATATGCTTTAAGTCAGCCTAGATTATTGGCTAAGTTAGTGTAAGAGATTGTTTTAGATTATTTTGTGTATAAATAAACCCTCAAAGAGAGTGTTGAGGGTGGATTCTATTACTCTGCTGTAACATTGAGAGTTTCGGAATAAAAGCTTTTGGAGAAATTTACTTGTGGCTTGCTGGATGACGATTTAAAGCACTGGACTTGTTGCAGGATTCATGTGTTGGACTACAGCTCAATAAGTGTTTCTACCCTTTGTTTGAAATTTTATATTAGTTTATAATACCATCATATCCATTTCTGAATAATTTACATAAAGGATTGAAACAGAATTTGCTTAATTGTACTCTGTTTTCAAATGTGATTGTTCTTAATGTTTTCTTCTAAATTAGCTATAAGCATGAATTCTTAAATGCTCCTGCTTTGCTAATTTAAACATTGTTTGATTACTATAACACGGAATTCTTCATTGCTCTTTGTTTGTAGTCATATTCACTTCTTTCTTTTGAACATGGTGAAAGATTCTTAATTGCCTTTCATCCCTTCAAGATCATCCCATCCACTTTAAATTTTAAGGATTGTTCTCTGTCTAGCTATCTTGCCCTGTAATACCATCTTGTGCTTAGAATAGAAATCCAGTAAAGCCATCCTTTGATTCCATAGCCCAATGGACTGAAAGCTCTCAGCCTTGCCCTTAGTTTGTGGATTCCACCATTTTCCAAAACAAACTTTGAATCTATAACTAGCCTAAAACCTTTCAAGAACAAAGATAAATCATAAAGAGAGAGCCCTCTCTGGATGCAGATTGGCTAGATTCTGCATCTAAAAGGTTGGTTTGTGGTTACCTCGGGTATACTTTCCTCTTACACAACTTCTAGGAAAACCTGAGTGATAACAGAAGCCAAATACACAACCCCTCCTTCATCTGAGGTGGTTTTTGCCTCTACAGAAGGAGCATCATTAGATCCCTTTCCTTTCTTAGGAGATTTAGATCTCTAGTCCTTTTTGTAGTTCCCTTCCTTTGCACATTTCCAGCACACATTTACAAACTTTCATAAATATTTATATCTCCCTCTAGATTTAGATCTCCCACTCGAATTTTTTTGTTTTGTTTCTGTTCTGGGACTTTCCTCATACAGATAAGGCATCTCCATTCTGGCCTTCCATATTTCTCCATCTCATTTCCTCCGATGACAAGGCTGAGACAATATCGTCAAAATTCAAGGTAGTTGTATTGCTACCTATTGCAATAACTAGACTGTCCCACGAATCTGGTCGAGAACACAATAAACTGATGCACTTATCTTTATCTGAGATTTTAATATCAATAAATGACAATTGACTTACCACATTACTGAAGGCGTTCAGATGCTCTGTCATCGAATATCCATCCTTCATCCTTAGGTTATACAAATTTTTCCGTAGGAACAATTTATTCGCCAGAGACTTAGATTGGTACAAAGTCCCTAGCTTGTCCCACAAATTCTTCGTCGTAGCTTCCCCAGATACATTCAACAATACCAAATCTGACGCATACAATCATTTTGTGCTCTTTGCCTTCCGATCCAACTTCTTCCAGTCTTCATCTGACATTTTCGTTGGTTTAGTACCTGTATCTACCGCAATCCACTAATTTTTATCCACCAGCAGATCCTCCATCGTGAGCTTTCACAACTCAAAACTCCGACCATTAAATTTCTCGATCTCTATCTTTCCACTGCTCTCCATCTTCTTTCATCGCAAGAATCGATCCCACAGATCTCCCACTAAATAGTGTCTACCATAGGCCCGAGAAAAAAACCCCTCAGCAGCAAAGGTGTCCCCTTGAAGCTGAAACAACTCTGATACCAAATGTATGTTTTAACTTTGTACATAAATTATCTGCAAACAAATCTTAAAAACATAAAAGAAACAATAGCTAGAGAATAAAAGATAAAAAATATATACACAGAGATTTTCCCTTGGATCCCAAATCGGGACTACTATATATATACAACACATATATATACATGCTGAAGCATTCATAAACCCCAACCCGTTAACCCTGGATTAGAACATAACCGTAGTTCCCTTGACCAGATCTACAAAATACCAAGGTCTGAAAACCATCATGCCCCAAAACCATGTGAAAACCAATGTACAAGACCATGGGCAGGTCTATACACCGATATCGCTCCCCTGTGACCCCCCCATGCGTGCGACTAATTGTGAAAATAATATGGCACATACCCAACAATTTGGAGGCAAAGGCCATGAAAAGAAGGCCATTGAGAAAATTAAGAACGATGATCAGGTCAGGTGCCACAGTCATGGGTTTGTTGTAATTGAGATTAATGACCTTGTCATCTGATTTGGCACTCTCATCCTAGTTAGAAAAATGATGAGGAAGTGCAGACCGAAGGAACTCCCAAGCCAAGTTATTGCACTCTCTGGGCAATGCGAGAAGGTCGTGCAATACAATTGGGCCCAATACCTCTCTCATCTAATGTATTTACCCTAGGTAACAGTAAAAAAATGATATTTACATTTACTTCCATCAATTACATAAGTAAAATCATCATTTTCCAAATTGAAAATCAAAATTGCAGTAAAAACTGAGAAAAATCAGACATTTGTCAAGGGTGCAACGCTAGTGCGAAGGGCGCAGTGCCATGTTGCAGGCCACTTTTTGAGGCCTTCATGATGTCAAAATTGGGCTCAGGATGGCTTGTTGGAAAGCCTATCCTGTCTACTTTCCAGATCTACCTTTAGTTTTCTGAATGGAGTTGATTTGCCATGTCAAAAAGTGATTCTCCCACAATTGGTTAAGGGCGCAACGTTAAGGCAAAAAAGGAGGCAGAACATTGATTTTTTGTGTGTTTTTTCACCTTTTCACTTGCCATTTATCCCAAAAATCTTAGAAACGTTGTTTTCTGCAATGTATTTGTCATTTTTCATCTTGTGGTTGTCTTCTTTTGGCCAAAAAGTGCCTCAAACAAGGGCGCAACGCCATGTTGCAGGCCATTTTTGGAGGCCTTCCCGGTGTCCAAATTGAGCTCAGGATATCTCGTTGGAAAGATATATCTCTGAGATACACAATGAACCTATCAAGAACTGAAAATGATCAATTATAGCCCCTCAAAAATAAATTCTCCCAACACTGGTAAAAAAGTGTAGAATGAGGGTGCAAAAATGAAGTGTGCTCTTTCAGACAACTTTTGGAGGCCTTCCTCAACTCCAAATTGATCTCATGATAGCTCATTGCATAGATATTTATGTCTAGTTATCGATTGAATCATCAAGAAATTCATTTGAACACTCCATCTAAGAGAAATATGGATTTTCCCAAGGTCACTCCAGAAGTGAAAAAAACCTCTTGTCGCAACTGTATTTTTGACATTTCTCCAAAACCATGACACCTATGTAAAAAATAAAAGAGGATTTTATTCCTTGGCATATGATGGAAAAAAAATTCTCTCACGTTTTTGAAATTCATCTTTTTTTGGTCAGAAACACAGTTTGAAGAAAAAATGGCCCTATGTGTGGCAAATGATTTGTTCCTTGGAATGACTTTTTGAAAAATGACAGAGACATGATGTTTATGAGTTGGAATGGCATAATACTTGATGAAATGACCTCCCTTATTCCTCCTCTACTCATTTTTCTTTGATATTACATAGCAAACCCTAACTTAGTGGGAGAGGAAATTAGGGTTTGGTGTAGGCAAAACAGGGGATTTAGGACTACCTTGTAGAGGGAGGGGAATGAAGGGATTAGGGGCTGTCTAAATTCTTGGGAAATTTTCGGGGATAGGGATAGATGTTAGAGAGTGTAGGGAAGTTGAATTTATAGGAATGAGTGAGGGGAAGGGGTCCAAAAGGGAAGAACACAACTCTAACCTAGGAAGGTGTCAAAAGTGTAGTAATAGGCTAGGGTTTGTAGGAAAGTGAGGGAAACGAGAGGAATGGGCTTGGGAAAAGGTCAAGGGAGGTATATGGAGTGTAGGTGAGTGAGGTATTGATGGAAGAGAGTGAAAATGAGCCTTCCCTTGGTCTTTTATGGCCTTTATACCGTGTTTAAATTTTCAAAATTGGTCTTAGGACCCACTTTTTCTTTCTCAAACTTGACTTGTCTTTTACAATTTACCTTTGAAACCTTGCAAAATACCCTTTAACTCTGTCTTGTTTGCTTTTCAGATTGATCATGCTTGCAAATCCTCTTTATATGGTAAGTGGATATTATTTGGATCACTCTCATACTTTTTCTAACCTTATGCAATGAAATGGTGATTTACTGGGACCTTGGAAAATGAAAACCTAGAAGACTAATGAAGACTTTAAGTGACTGAACTTCATGGTGACCTAACTGACATAATGACATGATGAAAAGGATTTTCATGACTGAAATATGCTCAGCAAGACATGAAGGTGGGCCAGCAAGTATGAATTTTTGAGGAGGAGTGATGTATTTTTACTAGGGCTACCATCAGCGAGTAAATTTTTGAATGAAAACCTAGGTGGAATGACAAAAATTTCTGAGTGAGACCCTAATATTAATATGAAAATAGTATATTTGATCAATGATGGCAGTATGCAAATACTAACACTAACATTGGCCTTATTGGGGATGATAGCTTTGAAAGAGGTGTCAAGAACCACAAAATTATTGATTTTGCAGATCAGTGCCTTATCCATTGGGCCAATATGGTAAAAAAATTAAAAATAATAAACATGACTAAAAACTGATAACTTAAACGAAATAGACTGACTCAAGACAAACTCAAAATTGACTGAAACAAAAAACTTACTAAACTTATTGATGGTAGCATATCATCTAGACTTGAGGGCTTCAAATCTTGATGACAACCGCTTGCCTGTTGAAGACATATGTACAATCATGTGAAGTGATCCTTCTAGTGTAACCAATCCAGGAGATGGCTGCTTACTAAAGTTCTGCTCTCACTTTCCTCGAGCAGGCAGAATGATGTATATTTAGGAAAATCACAATAAAAATTAAAACCAAGGCTTATGCTGACAATCAAGACAACATTCATCTTCTCCAATGCTTGCAAAACATTTCCGAAGGGATCTTGAAAATCTTGAAGCATTACTTTGTCTTGAGATCCAATAGCAAAAATACAAATACTCCCTTCATTATGATCTGAAAGAACACTTGTTTGTTGATCAATAGGAAGGCATAGGGAAGTATAAACTTCTGTTATCTAAGTGTTGACTGTAAATTCCTCAAGAATGAGAAATTATGAACTAATCTCTGGCATACAATCTCTCTTAGGCTCATACTCCTCAAATTCATATTCTAAGTCATTCTTAAACAGAAAACATTCTACAAGATTATCAAACATGAAAGCCCTATCATCTTCATGAAAGAAAGCAATATATGTTAGCTAATCTCCATGCAAGAAATCATCATCATAAATTGGTTTACTCAGAACAATTTCATGTATAGTTTCATCAAAATCCTCATCAAAATTATCTTCATATTTATAGTACTTAGGCAAATCAGGTTCAAGATAAACTTCATCAAATATGAACATTGATAAAGGAGATTGTATTTCTTCATGCTGATCTATAAATCTAGTTTCAGGACGGTCCTCATTTAAACTTAGATTTTAATTTTCAAAAGTGGAAGAAGTTTTACTAACACCTTCTTGACTATGTGAACATTGCAAACCTGCATTAGCGTGGGCTGTAACATGAATTTTCAGGAGTTGATCTATGTCATCTTCAGATAGAGGAGAAATTACATTTTGTTTTCTTTTGATAAAACAGTAAATTTCTTGCTTCCCTCCTAAATATTCACAAGGATGTTGAATATATTCTTTAACCTTTGGCTGATCAACTTGTTGTACTATTGCAAGAATTGTCTCCTGTGGCAAGTCTTTATGAACATCAAGACAATATACATAATATTTTTCTTCCATGAGAGAAAACACTTGCTGTTTTTGGTGATGAAAAGGATTTTCATGAAAAGCCTCCAATATCTATTCATCCATGAACTCATTATCATCATAAGAATTCTCTAGATTTTCAATGAAAACCTTGTTGGAAATATTTTCATTGATGGCAATGGAG
>CM076576.1:60967910-61187689 GCA_034641835.2 Pinus albicaulis
TCCTGCCATCAGAGTCTGCAACGAATTAAAATAGCAATTAGGTGCCACCTCATGATCATGATCATCAGATGATGTGCTGCACTGTCATACTGCATCTCCACCACACCTACACCTCCTCGCCCGCACTAGTGCTCTAGTAGCTCCAAAGATATGTTGCATGAGGGTCAACATATCACGGGGCATGCCTCTCCTGATCTGTGTAAGCCTATGATTAGCATGTATCTCTCTAATCGTAGTTGGCCTACATCCCTCCTCAACTAGGAGTCGACAGAATTGGTCGCCCAACTCCATCCTAAATCGGGTGTCCGGCCTACGCCTAACACTTACCGGTATTTGTGCCCGATTGGGACCAAGTCTATCACCTTGATCCTTTGCCTTTGCCATCTCCTCTTCAACATGATCTACACCTAGATAAGGAATATTGACTAGAAGCATCACATAATGAAGCTGCAACCACACATGCAATGAATACAAAGATTCTTTGTTGTGATTTGAGAATTTAGTTCTCAATTTTGATCTTCTTCTTCACACATAAACTTGCACACAGTTAAATTCTCCTTGCACAAATTCAAAAACCAATAGCTAATTCTTCTAGCTATCCTTGGCTAAAATAAGCTAAACTTTTTCTCTGATACCAACTTGATCTAAATATGGGAAAACTAGTTATTGCTATTCTAGCTCCATCATAAATATTAAAATGTGTGATTAGGATCGTCTCAAGTTAACCATTTGTGAAGGGGTTAAAGTGTCAAGTTTCATGTGTCTTTTATAATAAAATTATGAGCTAATTAACTTTTAAAAACTCATATACAGAAACTAAAATGTAGAAAAATAACTCACAACAATCACATAATACAATGGATGATAATGGAGTTCACCTCTCCTGGGCTACATCTCCATGGACTTGCTTTAACTAGCTAGGCCCTCTTGGGATTAAGATTCAAATGTCTGATTACAAACACATGTATTGCTCCAATGGATTTTCAAACTGCTCCATTGGCTTCAAAGCACTCAAATACCCCAAAAATGACTATTAAATCTATGAATTTGGCTTACAGCTGATCTAGGCTTGACCTCCCATCCTGATGGCCATGGGCTCGTTTAATCTCCAAAGTGAAAAAATCAACTTCACATGTGCTCCAATGCCTCTGAAAACTGTAGCACTATGTTTATAACATCAAATACATCTAAAAATGAATGTTCATTCACTCCATTTGGCCTTCAGCTAATCTGGGCATGGCCTTCCCTCCTGGTGGTCCTAGGCTTCAAAATTCTTCAAGGTGAAAAAAACATCTATAGATATGCTCCTCTACCTCTGTAAGTTGTTCCAATGGATTTAGAGCATGCCAATCTGCTAGGAATGACTCTTCCTGAGCCAAAATTGGTCAAAAATTGCTCAAGATAGGCCTCATTTAATTTTCCCATAGATTCTGCCTATAAATCTAGAGAGGTCTCCAGTTAGCTCCACCAAACTTGGAAAATCCGCCGAAACTGGAGAAAACTACTAAAAATATTCCAACTGTTAACTGTAGTTTAATTATGGCTTAAATGTGGAATAAGGGGGGATAAGAGCGCACTAAGTGTGTTCTAGTTGAGCGATGGTGGTGCAGTCATGTGGCGCAGACACATGGGAGGAGGGTTGGCCCCCTCCATTCCTGCCATCGGAGTCTGCAACGAATTCAAATAGCAATTAGGTGCCACCTCATGATCATGATCATCATATGATGCGTTGCACTATCATACTGCATCTCCACCACACCTACACCTCCTCGCCCACACCAGTGCTCTGGTAGCTCCAAAGATATGTTGCATGAGGGTCAACATATCATGGGGCATGCCTCTCCTGATCTGTGCAAGCCTATGATTAGCCTGTATCTCTCTAATCGTAGCCGGCCTGCATCCCTCCTCAACTAGGAGTCGACAGAATTGGTCGCCCAACTCCATCCTAAATCGAGTGTCCGGCCTACGCCTAACACCTGCCAGTATTTGCGCCCAATTGGGACCAAGTCTATCACCTTGATCCTTCGCCTTTGCCATCTCCTCTTCAACATGATCTACACCTAGATAAGGAAGATTGACTAGAAGCATCACATAATGAAGTTGCAACCACATATGCAATGAATACAAAGATTCTTTTTTGTGATTTGAGAATTTAGTTCTCAATTTTGATCTTCTTCTTCACACATAAACTTGCACACAGTTAAATTCTCCTTGCACAAATTCAAAAACCAATAGCTAATTCTTCTAGCTATCCTTGGCTAAAATGAGATAAAAAATTTCTCTGATACCAACTTGATCTAAATATGGGAAAACTAGTTATTGCTATTCTAGCTCCATCATCAATATTAAAATGTGTGATTAAGATCGTCTCAATTTAACCATTTGTGAAGGGGTTAAAGTGTCAAGTTTCATGTGTCTTTTATAATCAAATTATGAGCTAATTAACTTTTAAAAACTCATATACATAAACTGAAATGTAGAAAAATAACTCACAACAATCACATAATACAATGGATGATAATGGAGTTCACCCCTCCTAGGCTACATCTTCATGGACTTGCTTTAACTAGCTAGGCCCTCTTGGGATTAAGATTAAAATTTCTGATTACAAGCACATGTATTTCTCCAATGGATTTTCAAACTACTCCATTGGCTTCAAAGGACTCAAATACCCCAAAAATGACTATTAAATCTATGAATTTGGCTTACAGCTGATCTAGGCTTGACCTCCCATCTTGATGGCCATGGGCTTGTTTAATCTCAAAAGTGAAAAAATCACCTTCACATGTGCTCCAATGCCTCTGAAAACTGTAGCACTGTGTTCATAACATCAAATACATCTAAAAATAAATTTTCATTCACTCCATTTTGCCTTCAGCTAATATGGGCATGGCCTTCCCTCCTGGTGGTCCTAGGCTTCAAAATTCTTCAAGGTGAAAAACACCTCTGTAGATAGGCTCCTCTACCTCTGTAAGTTGTTCCAATGGATTTATAGCATGCCAATATTCTAGGAATGACTCTTCCTGAGCCAAAATTGGTCAAAAATTTCTCAAGATGGGCCTCATTTAATTTTCCCCTAGATTATGCCTCTAAATCTAGAGAGGTCTCCAGTTAGCTCCACCAAACTTGGCAAATCCGCCGAAACTGGAGCAAACTACTAAAAATATTCCAACTGTTAACTGCAGTTTAATTATGGCTTAAATGTGGAATAAGGGGGGATAAGAGTGCACTAAGTGTGTTTTAGTTGAGCGATGGTGGTGCAGTCATGTGGCGTGGACACATGGGAGGAGGGTTGGCCCCCTCCATTCCTGCCATCGAAGTCTGCAACGAATTAAAATAGCAATTAGGTGCCACACCTTTCAATTTTTTCCCACATGGTCTATTAGTGAAGGCACTGTATTAGCTGGAGGGAGGTCACAGGGTCAAACCCCGACCTCTGCCCCTCCACGCATTATTTTTCACCGTTATATAAACCATGCCATCAGACCTTTGTTAATGAAATGTGCTCCCCATATGTATATGCTCGGAACTTAGGGTTAAATAAATATTTCACCACAGTGATATATTAAACCCATTGTTTAAACATATGCACCACCGTATATCGAACTTTAATATATATATATATATATATCTATCTATCTATATATATATATGATAATTAAGCCATATATATATTACAATTAAGCCATATATATATATATCAATCCAACCTTAATAACTAAAAATAATAATTTCCAACACATAAAAATCATCATGAACCCAAATTCAACCTTGGAGGACATTGGGAAATTTCACCTTCACAAACCAAACTGGAGAATCCAATTGTGACACTTCTCACATTCCCATTGGGAAAAAACTCAAGAAGATTCCCTGCATGCTAACTGGGCTTCCATGTCATCACCCTGTACCTAATTTGCATTTTTTTTTAATTTGTCTATTCTTAACGACGATCAGCAGACCATAACTTCTTCATTTGAACTCGGTTTTTGACGAAACTGATTGTGTTGGATTCCTGGCGACGGGATGGACATTGTTGTTCTAGTTTGGTGAAATTTTGAGCACTTACATTTTTGAGCAAATTTTTTACCTGATCGAGATTATGATCAAAAAAACAACCTTTAGTATTTAGATCCTTAAAAGATCATTTTTCCAGCCTTTGGCAAGGCATGGCAACCTGAGTCCTCCATTTCCAAAAGTTGGGTTTCGTAAAAAGGGGAAAGGAGTTCATTTTGCATTTTTTATAATAAATTGTGCTACATGCTAGAGTGCAAATAATGGGAAACTCTATCATTCTCCTGTTTTAAACATTCTTTGGCCTTTACCTAATATTAAGGAGAAGTATCCTCTGAAATCCATATAGCACCTTTCAAGAATAATAATTTACAGTGTCCTCCAAAATGTGAGATTCAACCTCGGATGTGCGTGTTTGAATGAAAGTGGGAGGTGGCAGGCCCATCGCGTGCCACATGGCCACACATGGGGCCTTTCTGGTGGCCTTTAATAACTCTAGCTACTCGCCTATAACCACCTTAATTGACTCTTCTCTTAGTCTTATTGCTGATCCGTAACGCCGCCCTGAGCTCTTCTTAATGGCTCCACGTCCTCCATCGCTACTATTCTCCTCTTGCCGCATTTGTCTTTCTGTTGTCTCGGCTCCAAGCTCTCGCTCGCCCACAGAGACACATTGTGACCTCCATTTCAAGCTTGCTCCGACGCCCATTCGCACATGTTTTCATTCCTTCTCGCAGCTTCATCTCGCCGACCCCATCGCTCACTCAGCCTCCTCGCCTCCTCTCACTAGCCTCCCTCATGCTTCTTCTAGCTCCAACATGCCATGGAGGCATCGAATGCGTTGCCAACGTGGCAGAGGAAGGGGTAAGGTCTCTTTACTGCCCATATCCATCCACTCTAACAGTCACTCCCCACCTCCTGAATATAACTCTGCCCAGTTCCACTATGACTGCTCCATGGATAGACCCCAACTTACTGCCATAATCACAGTTAGCTTCCAAGAAGGGCCTTCAAGCTCTGCAGGAACATGCTCCATAAAGCGACCACATAAATCCACTATCGCTCTAGCACCTCCACATCTCTCACGGAAATATGAAGCTTTTCCTGTCAAGTTGAAACTCACTCCTCTAGCAACGAGGGCTGTGGTAGTGGAAGTCCTGAATGGTTAGGTGGTGATAGGAGAAATGGCAGCGCCAGCCTTGTGCGCACTACTACCATGCTAGAACCCGCCACCCAACATTCGAAGAAATTTGATGACTCTTAAGATGAATACAGGTGTCTTATCGTCGAGGAGCCACCGCCACTGTCACACGACACCTAGCATGATATTTAGCCACATAAATGAGAGATTTCTTCTCTCATTTTTGCTTAATTCCTCTGTTATTATGTATTTCATGAAAAATCTGTCAAACGTTTAGTCATTTCTAGACAATGCTGGTTTCCCCACTAAGGGCAGCGATTTTCAGACCAGTTTCCCCATCTGGGGCGGTCAGACTTTTATTTTTTTGACTCCTAATCCCTCTGGAATTGGCTAACATAGAAATTCTGGAGGCAAGTTTCGACCTATACACTATGTTTTTATTAATAGAATTAGTCCAATATAGAAAAAAAAAATGTGATATTCAAGATAATTCTTATAAAAATACATGCTACCCATGCCTATTTCCACAAAAAGGTCCAAAATGTTTCACAGTAAAGCCCGCTAAATTTTCTCTCCATTTGGCTCTCGATTAATCACCTTCATCACTGGGTTCCTCACATCAACACACATCATATAATACACCAATTCTTGAAAACAAATGAATCCAACATTACCAAGGGAAGAAATTTTATTTATTTTCACGAGCATTTGGTCCACAACACAACATATTTGACACATATCGAATCATGTCTTTGTAATTTTGCCACCATTTAGAAACTTCTCTCAACATAAACTCATCATAATATTCACTTAAGTCTATTAATACTTTCTAACTAATGTATTCTTCAAGACGTTGATGGTATTTCTCATAGATTTGGTGGGAGTAATTCTGAACGCCCCATAGTTTCACATCCTGTAAAGTAAACAGTTGAATGAACATTCATGTTCTCTCTCATACTGAGCTCATCATTTGAAACTCATTTCAACTTACTTCTGAACTTTACTATAAAATTATGTATAATACCCCATCCAGGTGTGAAATCTATTATATTATTCACCGTTGACATGGGAAATGGGCATCCTCTTGTTCGTTATCACTCTCTCTCTCCCTCTCGAGATACATACCTCATCTTGCCTTTATTTATTTTAGATTTAGCAACCCAAAATCAGTCACAGAAAAAATAAAAATAAAAATAAAAATAATAATAATAAATAAAAATAATAAATAAATTAAATTAAATTAAATTAATTAATTAATTAAATAAAATAAAATAAAATATTATGGGTGCCTTGAATGAAGGGCGTCCATGCTTTTGCGTCAACAAGCCTGTACTACCAACATATCCATGAAATAAAATATCTATATTGCTAATAACCTAGGACAAACACTGAAAACAAAATGGTCAACATAAGGGAGATTTAAAATGTGTTATATATTGGCCTACAACTATCTTACCTATCATAATAGAACCATATTACTTAGGGAAGAGAAGGATCAAATCTAGGATGCTTTAATTTTGTAAGCTCCATCATTTGTATTCTAAGTTCCATGCAAGCAAACTTCCCATGATTATTCAAATAATATTTTTGCAAAATCTAGATCCATGTGCAAAATTTGCATTGATATTTATTGAGAAAAGCCCTGCCTCTAAATATAGTCAAATAATTCAATTTTTTACCTATAGATAATTAGGAGGATGGTGTCCCTAGATGTACTTAAATTTTTCACCCTAAAGTCCCAGTTTGAATTTCATGGAAAGTTGCAACTCACTTGCAAGAGCTATATAGGGTCATATTATGAAGATTTTGTGGGGTATAAAAACCAAACCATGTAGTAGAAACAATTTTTGTAGCATCTAACATTTATGTTTCACCAAGGCTCATGTGATCACACTACTTAGGATCACTCAAGTAATCATTTTGAAAAATCCAACCCCTAGTGCAAAATTTGCAATGATCTTTTCTGAACAAAAAACCTTGTTTTAGGATTATTTAATTTTGTAAGCTCCATCATTTGAATTTGCTAAGTTCCATGCAAGCAAACTTCCCATGATTGTTCAAATAATATTTTTGAAAAATCTAGATCCATGTGCAAAATTTACATTGAAATTTATTGAGAAAAGCCCTGCCTCTAAATATAGTCAAATAATTCAAATTTTTTACCTATAGATAATTAGGAGGATGGTGTCCCTAGATGTAACTAAAATTTTCACCCTAAATTCCCAGTTTGAATTTCATGGAAAGCTGCAACTCACTTGCAAGAGCTATATAGGATCATATTGTAAATATTTTTGGGGGTATAAAAACCAAACCATGTAGTAGAAACAAATTTTGTAGCATCTAACATTTTTGTTTCACCAAGGGTCATGTGATCACACTACTTAGGATCACTCAAGTGATAATTTTGAAAAATCCAACCCCTAGTGAAAAATTTCAATGATCTTTTCTGAACAAAAAACCTTGCTCTAGAGATCCTAAAAAAAATCAATTTTGATCTATGGATAATTAGGAGGGGTGTGTCCCTATGTATAACTTGGTCCTAGGATTCCAATGGAATCAAAAAATTTCCCATCCAAGTCCGAGTTTGAATTCTATGGCAAGTTGCAACTCATTTCCAAGGGCCATTTAGGGAAATGTTATGAATTTTTCCAAGGTATAAAAACCAAGATGCATCATTTCTCTTCAACCCTATCTTGTTTATCTACCTTCTAAAAAATGGTTTATATTTTTTAGTTGGATTTTAACATCCATTACGTGGTTCCAAAAGATATAAAAGAGAAATTGAAACAATAAAAGAAAAAAATTGTAATTACGAATTTTAATCAACATTTTTGTAGTTACAAAATTTACATGCATACCTCAAATAAATAATGTTTTGAGAAAGGAATTCATAGGAATGGAGTTTTTTAGCAATAACCTTGTGCTAATATTCCAAAGAGAATCAACCATTTTCCCATCAAAGTCCCAGTTTGAATTTTATAGAAATTTACAACTCACTTGTAAGAGTCATTTAGGGACATGTTATGAAATTTTTTATGGCTATAAAAAAAAAAGCAGTAGAATTTCATTTGACAAGCTTCAACATTTGTGTTTGACAAAGGCCCATGTGAACACACTACCCACGATTACTCAAGAAAGTGCTTTGCAAAATCCATCGCCTTCTGAAAATCTTGCATTGATTTTATTGAACAAAACCATAGCTTTGAATTCCCATGTTTTTGACCCATGTTCTAGGATGGGGCTATCCCTAGTTATAACTTATTGCTAGAAGTACAATAGAATCGACAATTTTCCCATCAAATACCTAGTTTGAATTCTATAGTGATTAATTGCTCACTTCCAAGAGCCATTGGGACATACTATGTTTAACCTCGTGTCCAAAATTTGCATTTATCTTTTTGAACAAAATCCCTAACTGCGAAAACCATCAAATAATTCAATTTTTGACCTATATAATATTACAAGGAGGTGTCCTACATCTAACTAGATGCTGGAGTCAAATGGTTAATGTTCTTCATCTTAGATTCCTAGTTTGAATTTCATGACGAAAATTTGGCCAATTACAAGAGCCATTTAGGGTCATATTGTGAAACTTTTTAGATAAAAACCAATGCTCATACAAACACACTACCCATGATCTCTCAAGTGATCAATTTGAAAAATACAACCCCTTTGTGCAAAATTTGCACTAATATTTTCTAAACGAAACCCTTTCTTTCGAGGTCCTAAAAAAATTCAATTTTGATTTCAATTATATTGAAATTGTTATTACATTATTTATAAGTGTTTCATTTATTTTTTTCTAAACTTAGTAGTGTCTTTTTATTTTCTATTCATTAAACTAAAAATACGAGTTATAGAAATATACTACTTCGACTACTCTAGCTTTCCTTAGGGAAACTAGATGCATTAGTCATGTTAAAAAGTCATAGGCCATCCAAAACCATGACTTAAAACGAGTCTTAGTATATTTGAGTATATTATCTATCTTAACATCCATAAACATATAGAAAAAATAAATTTTATCCATTTTCATTGCAAAAAAACATACAAGTGTCGCATTTCTGTTGGATGCATGAAATTAACTTTTTGGAGATAAAACTAATGATATATCTATATAAAACCCTCATAAATAATACTATCTCCACTTGAATGACATAGTTACATGAAGGCACTCATGGAGTACCATCATATCAATTCTTTTTAATATAAATGCGAGAAACATAAATCATTAATGTTGATATCAATTATATTTTTTATTTTCTTGCAAATTTGGTACATTATTTTCTAGCTAAATCCAAAAAAGAGGTTTGAACCTTGAGATATTTCATCCCTCTTGGTGCTTGATAGATCCAGAGTTAAGATGGATCTAGGTTGGAGATATGGATCTATACCTCCCTCCATCTCTCCTTATTTTTCTCTCTATCCCATCCCCTAAAACACATGGCATGATCTCTCTCTCTCTCTCATCCTCCAAATAGACACACTATCTCTCCATATCTATCTATATATTTATCTCTCTCTCTCCCTCCCTCCCTCTTCCTCTCTCTCTGTGTCTCTCTTCCTCCTCTCTCTCCATATATATCTCCCTCTCTCCCTCCCTCCCATTCTTTTCCTCTCTCTTCTTCCCTCTCTCCCCCATCCATCTATATCTCTATCTTCCATTGTCTCTCATTATCACCCCAAAAACATGCACACTCTCTCTCCATATCTATCTATATCCCTCTCCCTCCCTCTCCCTCTCCCTCTCTCTCTTCCTCTTCTCTCTCTCTCTTCCCCTTCTCCCTTGTCACTCCCTCTCCATCTCTACCTTTCTCTCTCTTTGTCTTTCTTCCCCTTCCAAATCCATCTCTCTTCCCCTCTCTCTCAAGTCCTCTCTCTCACTTTCTCACCCACCTCCCTCTATCTCTCCCTCCCATCACACACCAATGATAGAATATAATGTTCACATGTTTCCACAATTTAGATTGAGAGATATACTTATATTTTGTTATTATTATTATAAATATATCCATTACAAATATATTGAGCCTACATTCAAAAAGTTTACAAACTTTCTTATATTACATCTACACATTAATATGAATATTAGATAATAATATTATTTGTTACATGGAATTTTCCCATAGGCTACCTAAATAAAACTTCTTTTTTAGTGTCCTTAAATATAAAGTTGATTATGGAGTAAATATAAAAAGAGGGTTTATTTATTTATCATACCTCTAGTTTATTTATATTTTTATTTATTTACCATATCTATTTATTCCTCGTTAATATTTATTTATTTAAATATGGTATTTAACCCATGGTATTAATAATAATTTGTTCCATGGTATTTGGCCCATAGGCTTCACCTAAATAAAACTTATTTTTTGAGTTTTCTTAAATATATGAGGTTTATGGAGTAAATATAAAAATGGGTTTTATTTATTTACCATACCTACGGAGTAGTATAAAAATAGGTTTTTGTTGTTACCATACAGCAAATTTATTTGTATTTTTAATTTATTTACCATACCTTTTTTAGTGTTCTTAAATATAAATTTGGGTTAAAAGGTAGGGATAATTATTCTAAAATATTTTGATTACAATTAATTACGACATTAAAAAATGTTTACAAACTTTCTTAAATTACATCTACATATGTACCCTATATATTGAGCCGACATTACAAAATTTTATAAACTTTCTTACATTACATCTACACATCTACCTTATATTGGGTTGTAGAGCACCTCTCGACGCAGCTAGACTACATACATTTTAACTCCGAGATCTATCAAGTGCCAGGGGATCCAATCTCGAGGTGCAAACCTTTCTCAGTTTTGCACTAAAAAAAGAGATTTTCACCTAGGCCTGTTTGATCCTCTCGGCGCTTGATAGATGGGAGTTAAGATGAATCTAAGTGAATTATAACATAGTGCTAGAAGTACAATAGAATTAACAATTTTCCCATCAAATGCCTAGTTTGAATTCTATAGTGAGTTGGTGCTCATGAAAACCATTTAGGGACATACTATCTAACCTCATGTGCAAAATTTGCATTTTATGTTTTTGAACAAATCCCTAACTCTAAAAATCATCAAATAATTCATTATTGCAGTATAGAATATTACAGAGAGGCGTGTATCTAACTTGAATGCTAAGATTCCTAATAGTTTAATGTTCTTTGTCTTAGAGTCCTAGTTTGAATTTCATGGCAAGTTGTGGAAAAATTGCAAAGGCCACTTAGGGTCATGTTGGGAAACTTTTTCGATAAAAACCAACGCTCATACAAACACACTACCCATGATCTCTCAAGTGATCAATTTGAAAAATACAACCCATTCTGCAAAATTTTCACTAATCTTTTCTAAACAAAACCCTTTTTTTCGAGGTCCTAAAAAAAAATTCAATTTTGATCTATGAATTCCTTATGCGGTTGTCCTTAGGTATAACCCCGTCTCAAGATTCCAATGGAATTGATGATTTTTCCTTCTAAGTCCCAGTCTGAATTTTATAGCAAATTGGGGCCACAAAGATCATGATACAACGTATTTGGTGTCACATATAAGTGATGCACCTTAACTAACATAACGCACATGATACACATTAGCAATGTATGATTTGTAACTACTTAGGTATCATCATCATCCTAATTATATTATATTGTTATGATTATATATTCTACCTATCCCATTACAATAGCTATAAATATAGAGTACTATTATATTTAGAGGTATCTATGAAATATAATAATAATATATTTTCCTACTGAAAAGAGTTTACCATGATTTTGTAGTTCACTAGTTCTCAACACATACTACAAGGATATATAGAGAAGGAAAGGAAATTTAGATAATTTATAAATATAAAGGAAAAAGGCCATGTTTAGACAAAACTAGAAAATAAAAATTCACCCTAAATAAACATCCCCATAATCAGATTCTACAATGTAACATGCATGTTGTCAAAGTATGCAATAATTTGGATAAAATTCAAAAAAAATGAACAAACCAATATTGTTTAAATATACATAAAATGGATAGTGAATAACATAACAGTCAATATTTTTGTTATATTATTTATAAAAATGGTAAAAACACAATTACAATATTTTATCAATTATATTCATTTGATAAAATAAATTTAACATAATTATATTGATAAAATAATTTTATTTAATTATATTTTAATTTAATAAAATACAAATTCTCATTTTCATTTTTTCTATGGTATAATGATATAAAATATATTTATTTAAATTCCATTATTTTAATAATATTTATTTTTTTTACAATGTATCTAATCTCATACATTTTTTTAAATAAAATGTTTAGCTAAAATGTTTTATTTTACCATCTATTAACTGATTCAACTAAAACTTTTTCATAAAAAAGAATCAATCTTTGCCATAACTGATTGAACTAAAATTTTTCATTGAAAAAAGAGAATCAATCTTTACAGAAGAGAATCAATCTTTTATATATAAAGGTCTTTGTTATATTATTTATAACTACATTAAAATCGTTGTTACATTATTTATACGTGTCTCATGTCATATTAATTTTGGAGATAAAAAGTAATGATATAACGATATAAGAATATCTCCACTTGTATGACATAGTTACGTGATGATTGCATGACCAGTGTCATACACTTTTTTAAATAAAATATTTTGTTTTTATATTTTAAAATTTTATTTTTATTTTTAAATAAATTTAAAATAGGATAAATTTAATTATTATTTTATCATTATATTATTAATTATTTCATAAGAAAAAGAGAATCAATCTTTATAGAAAAGAGAATCAATCTTTTATATTATTTATAATTATATTGAAATTGTCATTACATTATTTATAAGTGTTTCATTTCTTTTTTTTCTTGTAAATTTAATAGTGTCTTTTTATTTTCTATTTGTTAAATCAAAATGTAGGTTATAGAAATATAGGATTTTTGACCTCAAGCTACCTTTAAGTTATGCTAAAGAGTTATAGGCCATCCAAAACTTAAACAACTTAAAGTGATCTCTTAGTATCTTTAAAGGACTTTGATCTATCTTAACATCCATAAACATATATAAAAAATAAATGTTATCTATTTAATATCCATAAACATACGAAAAAAAATAAATGTTATCCATTTCACATCCATAAACATATAAAAAAATAAATGTTATCCATTTTTATTGCAAAAAAAACATAGGAGTGTCTCATTTCATATTAAATTCTGTGAAATTAATTTTAAAATAAAACTAATGATATATGTATATAAAACTATCTCCACTTAAATAAAACTCTCCACTTGAATGACATAGTTAGACATAGTTACATGATGACTACATGACCAGTGAACAGGACCATCGTATCAATTCTCTTTGAATTTTGTCTATCAATTATATTTTTTCTTTTCTTGTAAATTTGGTTCATTATTTTCTAGCTAAATCAGAATTTAAGCTGCCCAATTTCACTAAAAAACAACTAAACACTCGTTAAAAAAAATTAGTTTTCAACTACAATTTCACGGGAACTTAATTTCACGGAAATATCGATTTAAAATAAACAAAACGAGGAGACTAAACACCATAGTTTGTACAAGAAGACGAGCGTATGTGCCCACCATAGTTTTTATCAAGATTCGGGCTATGTATTGTTGAAAAATATTCGTCACTGCGTACCTGTGCGGTAAAAAACAAAATACAACGGGGCAGCGAGAGAAGGTTGAGTGCACGACTATGTATTCAAGAAGAATGGAAAAAACTATGAGGAGGAATTAATGTTTGATGGGCGGCGGTAGGAAGTTTGCAGAGGAGAATTTAAGTTTGTATGGGTGTAGCCGTTTTTGTAGAGAAATGAAGACTTTTGTGGTTCAAACCACGCAAGAGTAGAGTTTTATTAAAGAGAAGTCTTTTCGGGCTTTTAAGCCCTCAACAACCAAATATGAGGAAATTTTGATTAAATGGCAAAGTCCTTTAATTTTTTGAATAAGACACGTGATAGTAAGATCTGCACTTCACGGCCCGATTACGATTGCCGAGTTTCGGTTTAAGTGTCTTGTTGATATAGAAAATTTGCGATGCGATGCGATGTGGTCCCTGCATGATCGCAGAGCGCCATCCGCCGACGACAAGATGCAAGTGTCTTGTTGATATGAAGTGTTCTGATACGATGCGATGCAATCGTAATCACAAATCGCAGAAGGAACGTTGTAATGTTTCGCCATTGCAATATGTTACTGTCGATGTATTATATGTGATGCTATCGCAATTGCACAATCGCAATCGCATTCACCAACGCTCCATCTGCCATATGTATGTTTCATTGATTGAGTGTTTGTGATGCGATGTGGTCCCACCACAATCGCTAATCACAATCGCTCGTTGCATGTGTTCTCCGCCATATGTTATGTTACGTTGGATGTTTGCGATGCGATCGCAATCACACAATTGCAATCACAACATCCGAAATATGCATTCCGCCATTCACATTTGTTTTCCGCCGATGCGATCGCCGATGTCGCTAATCGCACATTGCAATCGCAAAGGTCAGTCCGTTGATGTTTTCCGCTTATAAGTTTCATTGCGATGCGATTTTATCGATGCGATGTGGTCCCACCACAATCGCTCATCGCATAATCGCAAAATCGTTGGATCGCAAAATCCCAATATTACAAGTTTGTTCGTTTTTGTTTCGCCGATTGTCGATTGCGAAGTGGGCTCCACTCGTACATCGCGCCATAGAAATTTTTAGGTTAAAAGTTATGTTTCGGCAATGTAATTTAATTTTATTTTGTTTTATATTTTATTAAAGTCGCGCCATATAAAAAAGTGAAAGTCCCATAGTATTGTAAGAGAATGAATGTATTGTATTGCTGTGTAGTGAAATAGCCCTGAAATAGCTTTCTGACAAGACGGGCGTGTTTGTGCATTTTGAGAGACGAGAGAGAGAAGTTTTAAAACCTTTACGTACGCGCGATCAATCATATTTTGTGAATCCCTCTAGTGAGGAAGGAATTTGTAATAGTTTTTAGTTATGTTGTGGTAGAAAAGTTTGTTACGCAATCTCTGTCCATTTTATTCTGCGGCATTGAAGGAGAGTATTATTCTCTCTCTATGTTGATGAGTGCTCAGAGAAATTCCAACATGGTATCGAGCTAAGTTCGGGCTCTTTGAAGGGTGTCGAGGATTGAAGGAAGAAGAAGATTTGTTGCGATGGTTCTCCAATGACATGAAAGCTCGGAAGAAGATTAAAATCCGGTATTTCTCAGTTATTGTTTCTTTAAAAGAGTAGTCCTCGGAAATGAGAGTTTGTTTTTTTAAAGAAGGAAGAACGACTTGTTTTGAAAAGCACGATCAAGTTTAGTTCGATTTAGGTTTATAAGCAATGGGCGGACCAAGCACTAGTATGAGTAGTGAAAATGCTGAAACTTCCTAATTTAATGGATAGAACTGATTATTGGGTTATTACCATAAGAGCCACTGTTTTCCTCTGAAGACTTATGAGGTTGTTGAAGATGGTTTTGATGAACCGGCTAATGAGCGGAGGATTTTAATGCCTTAACTCAAACAGGTGAAGGATATGTTGGAGAGAGCAATAGAAAGAAGGACTCTAAGAAAGCCCTCTTCTATTTGTATCAAGCGATACATGAGGTTTGTTTCCAAGGATAGCGGCTAAGAGATCCAAGATGCATGGGATACTCTTAAAGATAACTTTATCGAGGTATGGAGAAAGTGAAACTGACAAAACTACAATTGCGAGGAGAGATTTTGAAACTCTTTGTATGAAAAGAGTCGATAATATAAGACTCATTCTTCACACACATGTGATTGGTCACCTTTGATCCGAGGTATGGATGTGGTGGCCACCACCTATTCCATTTGGACGACACCATCGGTGCTGCAGTTGCTACATTCGGCACAACTTCTTATTTTTAGCGAGGTTCCCGGGTCCTCCACTCTCGGAGCCGTTTTGGGGGCTTAATGATCCGGTGGATATTGGTGGCCACCACTATTCACTTGGCCCCCCCCACCATTGTCTCTTTCGATCTTTCGGTTTCGGCATAACTTCTTTTATTTTTAGCCGATTTTTCGGGTCACGAACTTAGGAGCCGTTTTGAGGCCCTAACGACGTTTTTGAGTATGAAATCGCCGGCCAAGATTTTACGATAAAATTGCGTCGGCAATTGTGGTCTCGGATAGATCTTTCTAACGAGCTATTGAACGCGTCAAACGGAGATCGGTGCCAAGACTGTGCCCGGGGAAGTTCGAACCACCAATTTACCCAAACGAGCGCCTTGATTTTGGGCGCCTCATCTCCTACGGTTAGGTTTTTGGACGTTCAAATTCTGTTGTTTCTCAACAATAAATAGGCCCTCGAGCCTCATTGTAACACGATTCGGAGAATGCCGTAGCCACCATCTCTTCTCGGAGATTCGCTACCGGCACCTAGCTATTTTATTTCATTATGTACGTAAGCATCTTTCTTGTTATTTGATATTAATGAAATGAAGTGTTATTTCCACATTTGCATCTCTTGTATTTGTAGTTGTATGTGTTTGTTACGCTTGCGTTTTCACCGCGCAAATCCGGATCGGTGGTATCTCAAAAACGAAATTTGCTCTTTCTTTGTTTGCTCTTTGCATGTCCCCAACGGAGGTCGGGGGTATAAAGAGTTAGGGCTCGATGCGGTTGAACCCTTGCAAGATCGACTCGCAAACCGACGACCTCCCATGGCGGAAGAAAGAAAGACGAACGAGGAGATCCTATCAAATCTTTTGCTCGAGGAGGCTCTAGAAACAAGGAACGTGATGATGGATAACTTTGCTCAAATCCTTCAACATTTGTGCCCACATATAGCGCATACGCATCCGACGACCACTGCGGAGGCGCCACTCCCTTCAAGGTACGGAGTAAACTTTGACATTCCTATGTTTGAAGGAAAAATAGTCTGAACGCGCCAGACGGATGGTTAGAATTTTGGAAGGGCCCTACCCTGGAATCACTGACCTGCGACCGAGAAAAAGATTGTTTTGCACTCCTCGAAAATGCCCGCCCCCATGTCGGGCGGTGGCTCTCTGGTGAGAAAGAGGGCGAAAGGGGAACCCTCTCTATTCTGGCCACACCCACTTGGAACTCGTTCCAAGACGGCATCAGACAATATTGCCACGAGGGAAACTGTGAGGACAAATACATCCAATGGACCATGTTGCGGCAACAAAAGGATCAGATATTGCACGTGACGAATACGTTTCGCACCTACGCACGAAAGTTGGGTATTAAAGATTCGAGAGACATTGGTGCTCAGAAATGCCCTTGACTGTCACCCCGCACAAACACATTCGGAGGAAATAGAAGTTCCTCGACATTACATCGCTTGGCACGGCATATGGCTATGCCGCCAAGATACGACGAAATTTAAGCAAAAGAAGCGAGACTTTGGATGCGAATTCGAAGGTGCCCCCAGGAGGCAGAGAACAGGGGCAAAGGCAAGCAATGCGACTCGAGAACAATACCACAAATCCAAAGAAGGACACGAGGGAAGTGGTGTGAATTTCTTAACAGCCCCACTCACAGCACAAGCAGGTGTCGGGCCAAACGATCTTTGGTGGGCAGACACAAGGCACTTTTGAATCGAGGATGCATTTTACGAGCACGAGTTGGGAGCAGACAAAGGTAATGACAAGGGAAAGGATCATTGATGCGGATCCAAGTGCCATTTTTGCCACCACCAAGATCCCGAAGGAGGTCCCGAGGAAGGGATCCCGGAGGAGGGGGAGCGCCTCTTCCGGTCGCGGATGTGGGTGAAGGGTTCTCCGGCTGCACGGTTTCTCGTCGATAGCGGAAGCGAAAAAGAACCTCTGTTTCAACGGAGCCGTCGTGGCGACGACTCGGCCTACCAACCATAGCACACTCGCAACCGTATGCCATTGGGTGGCTCCACCGGGGAGAGATCTCCGCATCCGCCGAGCGGTGCCGACTTCCATACGGTATCAAGCCATTCACGGATGAAAATTGTTGTGTGATGTTTCTCCTCTTGATGTAGACGTGTATTATTGGGCCAACCATACTTATGGAACGCGACATGCGTATGAGTCTGGGCCTCGTCTTCCCATTATTATTACTTTGGGAAATAACTTGTACGGGATACCGGAGGTAGTACCGCCTCTGCCATCTCTTTGACTACGCAACGCGATGGATTGTTTCCCGGACCGGGGAGATTCATTTTCCTTACGACTCGCTCACGGGGAAAGAATATTGTGGCCAAAACCTCGAAACGAGGGCTCCCTTTCACGGTACACGGCCAGATGGACAAAGTCATGGAGGAATACGATGACAATTTCTCCTCACTCATGGGGTTCCTCTACAACTTTGTCGGGACAAGCACTCATTGATGTTTTCCCAATACCTACTGATGTTTCCTTGTCCACACGCTACCACTTTTCAATCCAAACATGTACGTATGAAATTTGATAAAAAAACCAAATTTACTAAACGCATCCGGCATGTCCACCGCGGTCCATGGCATCTTCAACACATCTAATACCTGGGTTCAATAGAATTTTCCTCTGTCTCATTGAGGATCTCAACGCAATAGAGACCATTGCTTCTAAAGAGGAGGAATGATCGGTGGATATCGGTGTACCTATTCCATTTGGACCGAAAGCACCATCAATTTCTTGCGATTTTTCACATTCGACACAACTTACTATTTTTAGCGAGGTTTCGGGTCCTCACTCTCGGAGCCGTTTGGGGGCATAATGATCCGGTGGATATTGGTGGCCACCCACCTGTTCCACTTGGCCCCCCACCATTGTCTCTTTCGAGTCTTTCGGTTTCGGCATAACTTACTATTTTTAGCGAGTTTCGGGTCACCGAACCGGGCCGTTTTGAGGCCCTAAACGACGTTTTTGCCCAGGTATGAAATCGCCGGCCCAATTTCGATAAAATTCGTCCCGGCTTCGATTGTGGTCTCGGATAGATCTTTCCTAACGGTGACCAGACGCGTCAAACGGAGATGGTGCCAAAGTTGTGCCCCCGGGGATTGAACCACAATTGCAACGGGCGCCCACGAGTTTTGGCGCCTCATCTCCTACGGTTAGGTTTTTTGGACGTTTCAAATTCTACATTGTTTCTCAACAATAAATAGGCCCTCGAGCCTCATTGTAACACGGTTCGGAAGTGCCGTAGCCACCACATCTCTTCTCGGAGATTCGCTACCGGCACCACAGCTATTTTATTTCAGTATATGCAGCAAGCATTGCATTATTTGATATTAATGAAATGAAGTGTTATTTCATGCATCTCTTGTATTTATGGTTATGTGTTTGATAACATTGCGTTCACATAAAATCCGGATCACACACGAGATCGGGTCCCATGGGCTGTAGAGGGAAGAAGGATTGTGGAGAAACTGGCCCAGGATTCTACCCTCGAGTTTGATGTAATTGTTACCACCATAGAAGAGACTAAGGATATCTCAAAGTTCACGGTAGATGAACTTCATGCCTGGGTCGATGACTCATGAACGGAGATTGGAAAGAACGAATCCATCTCTAGAGCATGCCTTGAACCAGATGCCTTTTGGAAGAGAAAGAGGTCAAGGCGAGGAGAAGAGGAAGGCGACCAAAACAAAGGAGGAAGAGACGACCCTTCACATTTCCACGGAAGGAGCAACAATCGAAATCACAACCACGACCATTGCAACGACCAACAAAGTGGACACCAACATGTGCATGGACAAAGTTATGAAAAATCCAATGTCCCGATGTCATTATTGCAAGAAATATGGGCACTATGCCAATGAATGTGGGAAAAAGAAAAATGACATGAATAATAGGCGGAATGCTAATGTAGCAAAGAAAAAGAACCCAAGGAATGTGTTGTTAACATGTAATGTAGCACAAGATAGACAAGACAGTGTATGGTTCTTAGATTCGAGGGGCTACGATAATCATATTTGGAAACATAGCGATGTTTTCCAATCTTGATGAAGAAGTTAAATCATAAGTAACCATAGGCGATACTAAGATTTATGTCAACGAAAAAGAACGGGGATTAGTATTCGTGCAAGGAATGGTGAACAAAAATTTGTGCCGGATGTATGTATTATGTTCTGGTTTTGAAGTGTAATATTTTGGTAGTTGGGCGGCTCATAAACAAAGATTCTGATGTATTCTTTAAGAATGATGTGTGCACAATAATGGCTATACCTCCAAGCAAGAAGATCATTGCTAAAATACAAATGACAGGTAATAGAATGTTTCCACTCAAGCTCAATGCGACTTGAAGGAAAAGGAAAGAATGCTTGTTTGTAACTCAAGAGGTCTTTCGAGGAAAGAAGCAAAAGATGAGAAATGGTTATGGCACTTGAGATTTGGACATCTCAGTTCGATGGATTAGTTGTTGCACGAGAAATGAATGGTAAGAGTTCTACCATTGATTGAAAACTGACGGCTATGTGAAGGGCATCTTGGAGAAAAACAACACAAAGAAAATTTTCCATCGGGGAAAAGCATAAGGCGAAAGCACCCTTAGAAATTATTCATTAAGTTGTAGGCCGATGCAAACAACATCGGTTTCGGGCGGCAGTGCATACTAACCTTCATAGATGATTTCACAAGGAAAGTATGGGTTTATTTCTGAAATATAAAAGTGAAGTCTTTGAAATTTTTTTTCCATTTTAAAGCTCTTGTAGAGCAACGGAGCGGGTTGCATATCAACGTTCTCGGAAGTGATAGAGGGGAGGTGAATACATCTCGAAAAGGTTCTGCGTTTTTGCATAGAGAATGGCATACACGAAAAGTTTACTACAAGATACACACCGCAACGGAATGGAGGTTGCTAAAAGGAAGAATCGAACCATAATGAAAATGGTGAGAAGTATGATGAAGGCAAAGCACTTGCCAAATGAGTATTGAGCGAGAAGCGACAAGTTGTGTTGTGTATATTTTCCAAATGAGTACCATGATTGTAATGAACGGAGTTCCGGAGAAGAAGCGTGGAGTGGCGAGAAAACGAGGGGAGTCACCCACATGATAATTTTTCGATGTGTGGCTTATGTGCACATTCCGGATCGGTTGAGGAATAAGTTGGATAGTAAGGAGAAGTGAAGATTCCAATGGATAAGATTGTATAAACCATCCTCAAAGAGGTCTATGATAAGCGAGAGATGTGCGAGTTCATTGAAGAGGAAGCATTGGATGGAAGCATGAAAACAATCAATGTTTAAAAAGTTGTTTATCTCATGATGAAGATGGGGAAAACATGGCTTAAAATAACACCTCATCGATAGCACAACCTCCCACCAACACGAAGGACTGTGAGGACATCTCAAGCAAGAGTAAGAACACCATGAGAAGAAATGAAAGTGCTTCCTCCCAAAGGCACACCATAGACGATTTGAGTACTACTTCAAGCACAAGTACACCGAATGAAAAAGGGACAAGATTCGAGAAATTTAAATGAAATTTGTAAAATAGAAACTGACTCAAAGAAAGGTATGAACTCCTTATTTTCTTTGTATTGTCATGTTAATGATCCTATTCATTTTGAAGATGCAATAAAAGATAGAAAATGGATAAAGTATGGATGAGGAAATTAATGCCATAGAGAAGAACAAAACATGGGAGTTGGTTGATCTCGAGAAGGTAAAGAAGTCATTGGAGTTAAATGGGTCTACAAGACCAAAATTAATCTTGAGAAGGTAAGATAGAAAGACACAAGACCAGACTTGTTGTCAAAGGATATAAGTAGCGGCCATGGAAGAGACTATGAAGAAACTTTTGCACCATTTGCAAGAATGGAGAACCGTGAAAACAATGTTGTCAATTGCGGCACAAAACAAATGGAGAAAGTATACCAAATGGATGTAAATCTTGCTTTTTTAAATGGAGTGCTAATGGAAGAGGTATATGTGGAACAACCTCTCGGCTATGAGAAGAAATGCCAAGAACACAAAGTGTGCAGTTGAAGAAAGCTCTTTGTAAATTTTGAAGGCAAGCACAGGCATGGTACATTAGGATAGATTCCTATCTACTAGAAAATGGATTTGAAAAATGTGAGGAGAACCCACCCTATACATCAAAGAGAAAGATGGTAAGATGCTCATTGTTGTGTTATATGTTGATGATGTAATTTTTCGGGTAATGATGATTACCTTATTGAAAAATTTTAAAAGCAGTCATGAAAGATGAATTTGAAATGACTCATATGGGATGTGAGGTAATTCTTAGGAATAGAAGTAGAGCAAAAATGAAAATGGGATTTTTATCTCACAAAAGAAAAATATGTGAATGAAGTTTTGGAGAGATTTAATATGTAAGTGCAAAGGAGCAATTACTCCCCACAATAATGGGATTGAAATTGAGTAAAGATGATAGCAACAAGAATTTTGATCCAAGTTTGTACAAAAGCATAGTTAGCGACTATCATGTATTTGAGCGCAGCAAGGCGGATATTATGCATGTTGTGAGTTTGATTTCGATTCATGGAGAGGCCAAAAGAATCAAATTGGCAAGCGACGAAGAAAATTACCGAAGAATAATATTGAGAACTAAAAGGTATATGAGATTTTATATACTACTTGAAAAAAATTTGAGTTAATTGGTTACCAACGACAATGATTGAAGTGGAAGTGTAGATGATCGAAAACTTGCCTGTCTGGTTATGTTTTTCATATGGGTTTTGGAGCAATTTCTTGGGCTTCTAAGAGACGATATTGTATCATTATACGTATAAACGGAGTATGTAGCGACTACGGCAATAACATGTCAAGCAATTTGGATGAGAAGAATGTTGAGAAATTTGTGTCGAATAGGTAAAGGGCACGTTGATATGTTGTGAGTATTAGCTGGAGTTATTGCATTATCAAAGAATTTTGTGTTTCACGAAGGCAGAAGCACATTGATGCTAAGTTTCCTATATCGGAGAATTGGTGAACAATGGAGAAATTATTTTACAACATTGTAGAACGAGCCCGATTTGCGGATATTTTAATGAAGCCATTGAGGCAAAAGAGTTTTGAATTTTTTAAGAAAATTTGTGGGTATGTTGATAACTTGACGGTGACTTTAAGAAGTGCTGAAAATATTAAAGTCACATGCGTACTCAGTGCGAAAAAAACAAAGTACAACGGGGAACATGAAGAGAGGTTGAGTGCACAACTCTTGTGTATTCAAGAAGAATGGAGAAAAATGTGGAGGAATTAATGTTTGATGGGCGACGGTAGAGTTTGTGAGGAAATTTAAGTTTGTATGGGTGTAGCCGTTTTTTGCGAGAGAAATGAAGACTTTTGTGGTTCAAACCACGCAGAAGGATTTTATTAAAGAGAAGTCTTTTAGGGCTTTGAAGCCCTCAACCAAACCAAATATGAAATTTTGATTAAGCAGCCAAGTCCTTTAATTTTTGAATAAGACCATGATAGTGGTCTACCATACAACCGATTACTGTCGCAAGTTTCATTTAAGTGTCTTGTTGATATAGAAAAGTTGCGATGTTTTGTCGATGTGGTCCCACCCCATGATAGCAATGTAAATCGCGATAGCGAGTTCGCAAGTGTCTTGTTGATATGAAATTAATTACGATCGTCTGATACTGTCGCAACCCATAAATCGCGAAGAAACGTTGTAATTTTTCGCCATTGCAATATGTTAAGCGATGTATTATATGCGATCACGATCGCAATCACGCAATGTGTCGCATTCTGACTCTCCATCCACCATATGTATGTTGTTGCCGATTAGTGTTGCGATGCGATGTGATGTGGTCCCACTTTACTGTCGCTTGTTGCATGTGTTCTCCACCATATGTTGTATTCGTTGGTGTTACAATGTATTTGCCAATACATAATCGCAACATCAAATGTCTGATCGCCATTCACATTTGTTTTCCTTTGCGCCGATCACGATTGCGATGTCACTAATGCTTTATCATGATCGCAAAGGTCGATCCGTTGATGTTTTCGATTATAAGTTTCATTGTGATGTGATTGATCACGATGTGGGTCCTACAATCACTCATCGCGCAATCGTAACATTGCAAGTTTGTTAATTTGTTTAAGCGATCACCGATTCGCAAAGTGGGCTCCTAATTACATGGCATCATAGAAATTTTTGGGTTAAGTTATGTTTAGTGTAATTTAATTTAATTTTTGTTTTATCATTTTTTTATTAAGCGCGGCATATAAAAAGTGAAATACCGTAGTATTGTAAGAGAATGAATGTATTGTATTACGTAGTGAAATAGCCCGCAAGTAAGAAAAACACGGTAAGACGAGCACGGTGTTTGTGCGTTTTGAGAGAGACGGAGAGAAGCTTTTTAGAGCATTGCATACGTAGCATTCAATCATATTTGTGAGTCTCTCCGAGTGAGGAAGAAATTTGTAATAGTTTTTTAGTTTTGTTAATGAAATAGAAAAAGTTTTATTGTGCAATCTCACTCCATTTATTCTACTTGTGTTAGAAGAAGTATTATTCTCTATATTGTTACGGAATTATCGAAATTCCAACACGTATGTATATATTGGGATCTTGCGGGTCTCTTTGCGAGAATTCCCTCGATATCAAAAATCTAATTTTTTTTGTAGTGCGTTAATCTTGGGTTTGAACGTCCTTGAAGTTGTTGAATTTGTTCACTCAATAATTCTTGGTGATGTAAGACTTTCTACTTTTCATGATACGAACTATGGCGCTTCAATGGGCTGGTATTCTATCTTTTTCCACCTCCCCAACGACTCTCTTCTTCATTCACGGTGGGAAGTGGAATCTTAATCCTCGCCATTTTTGTGTGTAAAAGCATAATTGAATTCAAAAGTATCATGTGGAGGCACACTGTTTTTGTTGGGTGGCTTCTTCAAAAGAATTATGTAATTTCTACACGTAAGTGAATGCAACAATCTCTCTAAATCTTCATACGGCAAATTGAGCCGAAATTTAATGTCTTCGTAAGTCAATTTTTGGGAGTCATTGAACAACAATAGCGTAGGCCCCAACAGTGAGTTATTCTTGTACGTGTCTATACGCTTGTAGTCAAAGTGCGAGATGAGATCACGAATTTATGATGAATGTATCCATGTAAGCTTACGATTTTTATGTTGGGTACAATAGAAGTCCTTGAAAAACCTCAACACAAGTAAGCATCTCGGATAGCGGATTAAGTTGGGAGCGTTGGTAAGATCGAGTTAACATTTGTTTCGAAATGTCATGAAACGAAGTTACAATAGATTTATCCCTAGGTGTTGAATACCTTGATATGTAGCCCAACCTACCAACGCTCCCAAGTATTGTGAATTTTGATTCAGAGTTAAAATATCATTTGTGGAGAATTATGTTGTTGTCCTAATGATATTTTTTGAAAAAAAATAGTGTTGTATAATTTTTCAATTTCCATTAAATAAAAGGCTCATCCTTGCACATTTTCACATCTTATAAAGAAACCCATTATATTCTCCATTGATTATTTATTGTACCCCACATCAACACTTAGCTTAATACTGCGAACATACAAGGAAACCCATCATTTCCCGGTGTGTGGCTCATAGACATTGGATACATATATTTTTTTGTTTTATCCTATTATTCTAAATTTAGTTGTTAAAATGTGATTGGTAGCTTTAGTAATATAGAGAACTACCTCCTATCAATGCAAAAAAATGGCTAATCGTCCGATTTTCCCATTACCATCAATGGTTATACTATGATACCCCTTCAATTTAGAGGAAAATAGATGAGAATCTTTCTTTAGAACTCTTAGTTTCTGTGGATCATCATAATATCAAGATTGTCTTGGTGAATGCAATTCTTAAGAAACTGTCTGGTTTCCTAAGCACTTGATGCCTCACATATTCCAAGAGATAATTTTCATTGAGTGAGGAAGGCATTGAGAAAACACCTTTGTCATAAAAGTAATCCTACATGAATTAGCGAATTTATCCAAGTTATTAAAGTACCTACATTTTGTTGTGAGTTCCTCTATGGTGATATTTAATTGGCTTGTGAAAATCCTGGGATTTTGTAGATTGATGCCAAAGTTAGAGGGGTGTTGGAGTGTGCGGGATCTATCGAAGAATTAGTATTAGCAGCACATGAGCACTCACTTTAAGATCAAGATTTGGTATTTAGGAATGGCCTTAGGATATTTTTCTTCCGATATACTATCATTTCTTGTAGGTACAAAGATTCCAACCTGTTTTCCTTTCCCCCTTCATGGTTGTGTTGTGAGAGAACCTTTTGGCATGATGAATTTGGTGTTATTAGGTTATATCATCTTGTGTGGATTTGCAGACTGGATTGATCTTGTGAGTGCGATCAATTCCTATTTATGTCTTTTTATTTTAGTCGATGATGGATCTTGTTGGTTGTTCACGAGTAGCTTGGTGTCTTCCAAAATTGTTCTCGCAAAGTCTTGGCATCAAAATTGTTTTGAGCTTGGCTCTTTGTATACCTTTCTATAGAGGCTTAGAGATTTGGTATGTTTCTCTTGTAATTTACCATAGTGAAACCATAGGGTCTTCAAGTGATCATAGGTTTGGTGTGCTTGACAACGATATATAATGTAGGAAATGTTTCAAGAGGCATACATATTCATGCCATTGCCTACAACAAAAGGGGATATGTTCTGGTCAATAGTTGTTTCCAAATCTCATCCATGTAATATAGATATATGGAAGTTGGGAGAGGGTTGTGAGATGTTTTCGTACATAGATACATGCATGGGAGAATATATCTCCCTCATTTGGTGACCTTCAAAGATTTAACATAATTACCTAGGGTATTTCCAATACCCGGGGAGGGTTTCTTCTTCCCAAAATTCCGTTGGTAAGGAGTATAGCTAGTGATGAGTACCATCATTAGGTCTATTTTGAGGGGTTAATTGTCACCCTTTTAGCCTTATTAGTCTCTCTTTCTCACATTTAATTACTTTATGGTCATATGTTGCTTAGTGTAGATGTTGATTAAGGCTTGTCAAACTTCAAATGCCTAATATTGTTTAAATGAAGGATAATCACGAAGATATTGCCATTTTTGTTAAAGATTGTGCAATCACGGCTCGAGTAGACGACGAGAGATTATAGGGGGTTTACCACCTCCTTAACTCCCTAAGCGGCCAAAGGATCCTCGAGATTCCCTCCAGCCAACTCGAAATCGAAGGCAACCAAGCAAGTGGAATACCAAGTGAACCAAAATACCTTGTCTTGCGGTAAAAGGGGACAAATCACCTACTTTTTAGGGGTTACATTGAAGATTACCCTTTAGGTTAAATAGGGGCGGAGAAGGGCTCATGAGGATTCGAATTTTCGAGATAGTTAGGAGGTTGTTGGCTCTTGTAATAGACTTTTGTGACTTTCATGGCTATGTGATGGGATTGTTTCTGCAATAAAATGAGTATTCAATTTATCCTTCATTGATTTAGTTTGGAGAGACACGAGATTAGGTTAGGAGCCCAATCAGATTTGGCCTCATTATCTCTTGTTTGTTATGTTTAGCACTATTGCATTGTAGCTAGTTTATTTCATGTGTTATGGTAATTAGCTTGCTTACATTTCATTTTACGTTTTGTTTATTTGCTTCCATTTCATGTTGTTGTAATTAGGCTATTGTAGATCATGGTACAATAGCATATAAAACCCCTCAAATTTGTGTGTGTGTCAACCTCCCTCTCTTACCCCTTTCATTGGACCTTGAGGTAGATCTTTACCATAGACCCAAAATTGCTTTTGAGTTTATGATTTTTTGGAAAGGATAGATAGGTTGTTTCATTTATCATGAACATGTTATGAATGTTGAGTTAGGTTTCTTATTCAAATGCATAGGTAGTTTTTTTTATCAAATTCAACTCTTTTTCACCATTTTCATCATATATTTGTCAATGTTAATTGTGAACATGTAGTTTTGCTTGTAAGCGTGATTAGAGCAACGAGAGGAGGACTCCGCGGTATCCCTAGCTTCGTATTCCACCCTCCACCAACCAACTTTGAACAAAATCTCCTTGAGCCTGTTTTTTAGATCTTCACCATAACAGCGAGAGCTACCACAGGGTGCAAACCAGGTTGGCAAAATAATTTATGAGCTTGGCCAAAGGGTTGGCCACAACAACTCCATCTAATTCCACCTTCATCCCCACCTTTCCCTGCCACACTCACTCATCATTTACGGCCTCGAAACTACACGCTTTGTTTCCTATAGCATTTCGGGACATCACTATAACCCTAGGGAAATAGTATGTGGGATCATGTGACACCACTTAGCCACTTCTTCTTCATCCCCAAACCATGTCTGGCTACTGGAGCGACACAACCTCCAGCTGATCCGTTCCATGGGTCCAAGACCTTCTTAAGCCACCTCGGTGCCTCCTTTTTACGCAAAACAAAGTATTTACAATCATAGTTAGCTCATGAATAAATGCATTGCTTAAAACATAGTAGTCAAGCATGAATTAGTTGGGGTTTATTAGACATTTGGCCTAGCTATGTGTGATTAGATTAGTTTCCCTTCTGCAAGTTTAATTCATCCTTCATAGGACTCGAAGAGGATGGCATGAGTGGAATGCCATTTTGTTGTGTATATGCTTGTCACCTCCAATTTTGTATGAACCTCGGGTTGATAAATTAAATTAGAGTAGCGTTTGGGAGTTGCAACACTCTTGCTGCAATACTAGGGCTCACCACTTTTTGGCGTCGTTATCGGGAGGTGTCTAAGTAGATTCTTTTATCGGCATTCTTTTCTACTTGTATTTTACATTCGGTTCCAAATATTTAAAAAACAAAAACAATTTGACTTTCATGCACGATAAGGGTAAAGGGATAACCAAGAGGTACACACCAAAAACACATCCCACATTCACCCTTCACTCTTCTTTAGTGGCGCGAGGTTGAACACACCATAGGTAGGTATCTTGAAAAAATGCGAAGAACTTATTGGAGAAGAGGAAGAACTTGCTTCACCAATTCAAACCATAGCTAAGGCTGGAATTTCAGGACTCTTTCCCATTAGAAGAAGATGAAGCAGGGGAAACTATGATGAATAACATCGGTCCCTCAACACTTCCACATTTCCATGGACTTACCTCTGAGGATACGACACCTTCGTGTTCGAATTTTTTGTTATCTGGGACCTATGACTATCCTCGAGGCAAAAGTTGAAATTGTTACCATCCACCCTCAAGGATGCGGCCTTGCGTTGGTTCATGGGTTTGCTTGAACAACATCACTGCACAGGAAAAAAATGCAAGAGTCCTTTAACAACAAATACGGGGGACTATTGTAGATCCAAATAAGCTAAAAGAGGAAATATTTAGGATTACTTTAGGACCTCGTAAGTCCTGAGGATTATGAAGAAATATTCCATCTAAACCTAGAAAAGAGCCAGGCACATGATCCCGGATCACTTCGGGTTGGTACTTCTCTAAGGGACCGGGGAGGAGGTGATAGAAACCATTAATATTCTATGGAAAGGGCATCTCTTGATTTCCTTATGAGGAGATCAAAAATTTCTTTTGGAATCACTCTAGTGCGGTAGGAATAAAGAGTGAAGCTGGCCAAAGCCTTATTGACACCCATTCCTCTTCCACCTCCATCAAGCATGAGATTGGAAATATGTTGAAGGACTTCAAAAGTGAGATGTTGAACACCTTTTATACGCAAGTAGGGCCCAATGCGGATCAAGAGGAAGCAAGAGGAATTAGAAAGGGCCTTGGCTATCTTCTTGCCCTAAATGTACTAGAAAACACCCTCGACGAATGTCCACTAAATTTCATGGAGAGTTTCTTAGTGTAGCAAGTGAATCTTTTTTATATAAGTTTCCCTCCTTACGGGCTCAAAGTTATTGTATATCAAGGTGGGGAAGTAGGACCTTAGCAACTATGTTTCATGAATCATAGAAGGCATAGGTATAGATCATATCAAACGAGTATATGAGGTGAACCTTACTCTATTACCATTATAATCGAGAATGCACCTATGCAATATTAGTACACTTTCACTCACCTTCTTGCTCACCTTTCCCCACTCCTGCCAGCATACAACCCTCATATCACCCCCATCTTCATGAACCAACCATTCCAATGAGGTATGTTCCTCATCACAAGGGGTGGGCCAAAACATAAATCAACCACCTACCTTGCTTAACCTCAACCTCGGCTCACGCATTTTGCTCCACCTGGATTGCCTCGGACTACTGCCATAGCCAAATCCAAATTCAAACAAAAAGTAAGCACAGCAAGTTTGGTGAAGACATGTCAGCCTTTCTTGGGGATACATGAGATCAATACTCAGACAGGAAGAACGTCGAGAAAATCATCCCCCATCTCCACATAGCAGAGTTGAAGGAGAAAGGAAGAGAGTAACACTCAAATCAAACAACCTCCTTTTATTGGTGTGATCCTCCATTCAAACCACCCCTAGAGATGAACTTGTGGGAAATACGGAAAAAAAATTGTGTGAAAATGCCCCTTCTCCAGGCTATTAGGATCATTCTCATGCAATAGGCTCTATCGAAATGTGCTTAAATAAATACGGGAGAAATAAGAAATATACCCCCACCATCATTGTAGTAGGATAGTTTTTACGAGCTTAATGTTGGGAATGATTGTCTTCTCTCAGAGTACCTAGACCCTACTAATTGATTGTGGATTTACACATAGATGGTGTCATAATCTATGCTCTAATTGATCTTGAAGGCGCCATCGATGTAATTACCAAGGAAACTATGCTTAAACTCAACCTCCAAAGGGACTTTGAGAAAACCCTAATAGTTTGCAAATTGCAGAGACCGATCCACAGTCAGCTCCGGAAGAGGAATTGTTGAGGATGTTATGGTTTTAATTAACTCTTGTAGGTACTATGGCTTTTTGAGGTCATCATTATTCAAATTTAATGGATATCACTCTTATTTGGGAAGGCCTTGGTGAGCCATTATGAGTGCTTATATCATCTTTAGGTGGAAAAATAACTGCGGAAGAATGAGCCCTTGTATAAACGAAGGTTGGTGTTATGTCTTTCCTACAAAGCCTTCCATTAACCATGACCTACCTTTGTGGTTAGAGAATGAAGGAAAATAAGATGAAATGTAAAATATATTTTCTTGTTTATACCATAGATGTTGTTAGCAGAAGCATTGAGGATGAGCTCATCGACCACATCATTCGAGGGAATGGCCCCCCACTAAGCAAATCCCTCGATGACCCTATGTTCAAAGGTTTAGAAATACACCCTTGGATGATTTGCACTCGATTGATTCATCCTCTTCGAAACCACCAAGGAAATTTGTGGAATTTGGCCCATCAAAATCTCTAGAAAATTAAATCATCTGTCTAGGCAAAAGAAATTATGAAAGTATCTCTTGAAAGAAAACCTTGATTCATTTGCATGGGACTATAGATACATAAAATTTTGTGGCCATCCCTCGGTGTGCACACACACACACACATCACATACATTAAAGAAGAGGATGCAAGCATGTGCGCCAACCCGAGAGATGAACCCAACTCTAAAGGACATAGTGATGAAGGAAGAACTATAGCAATTATTGGATGTAGGTTTCATCTATCCCATAGCTAATAGTAAATGGGTGTCTCCTCTTGCCTAGTCCTAAAAGAAGAATGGGAAAATGGTGAATTTGTGTTGACTGCAAGGAACTAAATAAAGCCATTAAGAAGGACCATTTCCTTTCCCTTTATAGATCAAGTCTTGGATGGCCTTGCGGAAGAATTTATTTTCTTTCTAGATGGGTTTAGTGGGTATAACACAATTCAAATTAGCCACGAATACTAGGACAAGACTACTTTCACATGTCCCTAGGGGACACCTTCCCCTTCTGATCCTTCCCTTTGGAGTTTGACGCATTCTGACTACTTTCCAAAAGAGTAGTCTTGAGAATCTTCTATGATCTAGTCCATGACTCTGCTTAAAATCTACATCGATGATTTCACACCATTTGGGGATGACTTCCAAGAAGCTCTCTCAATTTGGAAAAAGTCTTGAAGTTGCATCGAGTTCGCATCTCTCCCTCAATCCAGGAAAAGTGTGAATTCTTAAAAAGAGCAAGAGGTCTTGGGCCATGCAATATCACATGCGGGAATACGGGTAGACACATTCCAAATCACATATCATAAAGGTGAATGTTCCTCAAAAGTAGAGAGATGTCATAAGTTTCCTAAGTTTAGTCGGCTACTATAGAAGGTTCATTAAAGACTTCAGCAAATTGGTTTTGCCATTATTGGATTATTGTCCAAAGATTGCGAGTTTTTTCTCGTCATTCTCTATTAAGAAGATTTTGAGCTCATTAAGGAAAAGTTAACTCACCCCCATTCTGCGAGTCCAATTGGGATCTTCCTTTCCATGTCCACACGGATGCATCAACCAAATTTGTGGGGAGCATCTTTGGGCGACGATTAGAAGACAAATTACCCTATGCCATCTATTTCATTAGCAAGAATTTGTCCAAATTTGAGCACCTTCTCTATTGTCCACCAGAAAAGGAGCTTTTTATCCATTGTCCATTCCTTAAACAAATTTAGAACATTATATTCTGGTTATCGGACCTTTGTACATACTAACCATGCATCCATCGATTATTTAATGAATAAACCTAATGTAAATGCTAAGAATAATTAGATGGATTTAAAGTTTATTATAGCAAATTTGACTTGAGAATTCTTGATAAAACGGGAAAGAGAATGTTGTTGCATATTTCTTATCAAGACTAACTCTACCTATAGATGGGGAAGGGATGGTAGATGATCGCTTTCGGATGAACACATAACACCATCTCACCACTCTCTCCTTGGTTCTTTGACATAGCTAACTCCTTGGTTGCGAAAAGTTCCCTCAAAAGACACTCTCATCGAGGAGAAGAGGAAGATTAGTAGGAAAAGCACCCCTTTCACACGGATTGAGTGAAAATAACTTCAATTTGGATCTTGAAAAATCTCGGAGAATATGACAGGAAAGAAGGGTTTTGACGTCCTCTCGGCATGTCATGATGGTCCTTATGGAGGCCACTGGCTGCCAGCTTCATGGAAAGCCTTCAAACCTTTGTAGAAATTTACTATTGGCCTACCCTACACCAAGATGTCGGGAGATACACCGGTAGGTGTGACCCGAGTGTAAAGAATGGGAGACCTACAACAAAGGATGAAATGTTGTTGCACTTATAATGATCTAGATATATTTGAAAAATGGGGCATGGACTTCATTGGACCCATTGATCCATCATCCGGATAGAAGGGTATCATAGTCATCATTAATTACTTGACCAAGTGGGTTGAAACGAGGGTTGTAAAGGTAGAAACGGAGAAGGTAGATGAGTTTCTAAGAGAAAATGTGTTCTACAAGTTTGGATACCCGGAGAGAGTAGCCATTGATCAAGGGGCCAATTTGCTCTCATCTCATTGAAAACCTCTGAGGCAACACAAAGATAAAGCACTAAGACTTCTACCTATCATCTGAAGAAAAAAGGCGAGGTGGAAGTGACGAACGAGCCTTGGAGAATATCATCACCAAGGTTGTGAGCAACGATAGAAAATATTGGGCATACGGATTGGTGGAAGTTACTTGGGCTTACAATACCACTTAAACTGACCACATAGTTTAATCCTTATTATTTTATTCTATGGGAAGAAAGCTCTACTTTCCATTGAATTTAGTACAACATCTTGAGAATGGTAGCTTATTTGAACCTAGATATCACAAAGGCCGAACAAGAAATTTTGTTGCGATTAAGTGGTTTGGATGAGGTCAAAATGTAGGCACTCCCTTCACACGAGCCGTAATCAGCTGCCAAAGGAGAAGGTTTGGCATGAAAAAAACATTAAGGAAAAGACATTTCAAGAAGAATTGGGCATTTCTCTATGACTCCAAGATTCAAGGACTTCAAATAATTAATGACAAGATGGTTGGGGACCTACCAAGTGGAAAAATTTTATGACAATGGTGTTTTTCATGTCATAACCATAGATAGAGGGGATCCCCATGATTTTTAATGGTTACGAGGCTCAAAGTGTACGAAGCCTGTCTAGGTTTGAGTTTATTAATTCCATAAACGGGGAGGTGTATTTCACTTTGGAAAGCTCCATAGTTTACGGCACCTTCCTTCTAGAAAGAAAATAAAACAAGAAAAAGAATTAATAAATAAAAAGGCATGCGTGAAAACCTCTGCGAGGCATCCAAGGCCAACTCCCTGGATTAAAACCTCTATGAGGCAATCCTAGAGCAAAAAATAAATAAATAAATAAAACAAAGAAATAAAATATCCTTGGAGGTGAAAACTCCACTTTGAGGTGCCCAAGAGCAAGCTTATGAGTTGAAAACCTTTGTGGAGGTAAGCCCACATCTTCATACAAAATAAAAAAAATAAAGAGAAAAAAGAGAAAAAGAAAAAAAATGAAAACAACACCTATGCACTCACTTATTTATGTTTTGCGAGGTTGCTATTCAAGGGTGGTTTACACGAAGAGGAGCATTTTCTTCATCTCTCCTCTCTCTCCTCTACCTACCACTCCATAAGAAACCCATAATGCATCCATCCACCTATTTCTCCCTTCGGAGTGAGCAAAAATCTATATTTTTCTCCTATCGCCAATTCCTACAAGATGTCTAGCTACTATGGGATTTCTTGTGGTGCTATAAGCTCTGTACTACTCTGTAGGTCATTTCCAGAAAGAAAACCTGTCAAGGACATATAATCTTCAATAAAATCATGAAAATCATTTTTTTCTATACCTAGCACTCTTAACCCTCCCACTCCACTCCATGCATGAGTATTCTCTCTTTAAACCTATTTACTATATGCCACTAGCGGCTAGGTCACCTATGTCGAGCATGGGACCTCCTCATCTCTCCATCCTCCCACTCACTCCATGTAGATCCATCCCTAACCTCCACTTACTATTTCCCCTCGTTATGAGCAACCTAGAGCTCAAAGGAGCCGAAAGGACACGCTACGGGAAGTGATCGATGTTGATCAATTCTTGTAATCCTCTACATGACATGAGAAGCATAAAAAGTGATAAGAAGTTGATGGATATGGATTCAAATGACCACAAAAATACTCCGGGATGATTACCACACCAGCAAAAGCACCTAAGGACCTCCATGAAATATAACAAGAAGAACGAAAAATAAAAGTGTTAAGCGTCTCACTCGAGAAATAAGTTTCCTCACTTAGAAAAAATGCATTAAAAAAACACATCAAAGGAGCTTGTACATGGCTATCACAAAAATATAGCTCCCTACAACTCAAATAATTTTTCAACTCCTCGACAACGGGTATGCTCACGTATGTCCCTTCACCCTCTCGATGTGCATCATGTTGATCAAAATGAATTAATATCGAGAATTAGAGGTTAAAATGGAAAACGGGTGGTAGAGATTAACTTGGCCACCCTCATGAAGTTAAAGTGAATGAAAATTGAAGTATGCATGCCACAGGCGGTCAAATCGATTAAGGGTGAGTTCACGAGGACGTGTAGGTGATGCCGAGGCAAAAGACAATGATTAAGTGGAGTGGGACCAACGGTCCAAAGAGAGCTGAGTGCCAAAGTCCAAGTCACCACTGCGCCCAGGTCAGTTCAAGTTTCCATAAAGGGAGGTTTTGGCTCATTCTCATCATTCCATTGAGCATTTCTAGAGAAAATAGAGAAAGAGGGTGAGGAGGATCAACTCGAAGAGCTTCTGCACCAGGTCTAAGTACGTAGCAAACCCGTGCTATAGGAAACTATTGATTCTACATAAAACTTTACAAAAGGTTGAAGAGTGCCTGGTGTAGTGAGAGCCACTCACAGTGGTATTCACACCTAAAACCACCATATTCCACACAAGAAACTTTAGAGGTCGGTGGTAAGTGGATATTACCTCACCAAAAGTGAAAATTTTTTCCATGAAATTTTATACACACATAAAGTCTAATAGTAATTCGGAATTTAAGAGGTTGGTTGATGAAATAGAATCATGGTAGTTGAAGTTTATGTAAGCCTATAACCTCTAAGGCCCTGCATCACCAATATTCTCGGACAAAACATTCGGCCACCTTCTTAACACAACCATAAAATGGGAGGAGGTTTTAATAGAAGAGAACCCCTGAGATATCAAGAGGATCAAATTACACCCTCAAGTGGTGGAAATTTTTTAGGAATCATCGTGGATAGGATTCTTCAAGATCCTCAGGTCTTTGACGAGAGGTGGCTCGAGGAATTTGCGGTGGCCACGAATGCACAAGTAGATGATGAGGCCACCATTGTGGCCAAAGGTCTAGACATCACCATTACATTTGAATTTCCTAGTAGGTAACACTTTTCTCTTGAATCGAGTGGAATAGAGAAGATAGAGGTGTACGACAATAGCCAAAAAGAGCTTATTTCTACCAAATGAAGAATTCATTGAGGCCAAAAATGGAGTGAGAAGAGAATCCTTCCATACCCTTAGGATGAAATATCATTTCACATAATGTAATACATTTCTTGTGAGAAGACGTAGTGTGGTTTATGGATACTGCCACAGAATTTTGAATAAGCTTAGGTTCCAAGTATATCTCCCAATACAACAAAATTGAGCAATCTACTTCCCTCCTACATTCAATTACGGACACATGAGCCAAAAGGTGATGGAGATAAAATACAGCACTTAGCTCACCATGACCTCATCAAGCTTATAATGGGAGATGCTCTAAATAGAATGAACACCCTTGTATCTTGGTCCACTTTCATAGATATGGATAGGGAAGCATTTATAGGTACACAAAATAGACAAACCCCTGTGTCTAGTCTTGGAGGGAGGGGAATGGAAGGATTCGATAATAAAGAGACAAAAGGAGAAGATGAAGAAGAGGAAGAGATGGATGCGGGGAAGCAAAAATCCAAAACCCTAGAAACATAGGAAGGGAAAGAAGAAGAAAAAGAGGAAGATTAAAAAGATGAGGAAGAAGCAAAGAAAAAAGGAAGATGAGACGAAGATAAATTATACCCTATGTTGCGCAGGTACACTCTCTGAGACCTTCATTTTCACAAAAAATATCGGAAAATAAGTGGTCGCTGCCTTAGCCACTTTAAGCACACCGAGTGAAGGCCAAAGAAAAATACAAACCCCTATGTACTTCAAAACTAGAAAGAGTGTCGAGAGTAAAGCAGAAGCCACAAGAAATCCAACCAAAGGCCCTATAAAAATTGAGGAGTCGCCCAAAAAGGAAGAGGATATAAGTTTAGAAGAAAGGTAAAGTTGAGAGTCACCTCACAGAGAGGACACACAGGCACAGAAGGAGACATTATTCAAGGTTGGCATCCCTTAAAAACATGCTGTATGAAGCTCTCTCAGAGGCGGAAAATAAGGAGCGGTAAGCAAAGGAGGTTTTTCTATAGGAAAAAACAGAATTTTTGTTAAGCAAGAGCTCTATACATTGCTACGGGAAACTCCCGGCGGTCATGCCCTGAAAAAAAGAAAGAAAACAAACGAGGGGAGGAAGATAAAGGAACCTTGGAAGAAGAAGGCCTAGGATGTTGAAAAAGAAGGCACATATTGAAGGAAGGAAGAGATGGAACGAAAAGGAGGAGCCTACTGCCCAAAATTTGTCCCTAAAGTCATCTTAGAAATTTCACACCTATTCCCCTCGACCAAATCTAAGTTCTACTATACATTTATTTAAGGAGGAAGAATGGTTCATCAAAATCTTGGAGTCCCCTATTTTATCAACTAGATCAAGAAAAGAGCATGCACAACATTGGAAGCAGAATTGAAAAAAACAAAAGGTTTGCATGATATAGGAGTCATGGAAAGAAAAAGGTCAGCGAAATGCGAAAGTTTGGGCGATTTCGAGACCTAGGAAACCATGTTAAAGGAGCGACTTTAAGAAACATGAGCATAAAATCCAAGATTACAAATCCAACTCTAGCGAGAAGGACAAGTATATTCCCACCATGGAAGATTTTTTCATGGAGGCAATCTACCATAGACATCCTTCAAACTCTTATGTCATCTACCTAAAATAACGATGGTGCAATTTTAGATTAAGGCACTAACATCATGGATCATTCCTTTTCAAAGCTGCCAAAGGGAATTTTATTTAATTTTGCAATCATTACAACATAGGAGACAAGGCCAAGTTGGTAGAATTTTATATGCACAATCTTATTTTGATTGATTTAAATATTTGGTACTAACCCTAGGTTGGTGGTCATGTAGTTTATGGCCTTAGGCTCTTGGATGGTGGAGAGTAAGGGGGAGGCAAGGAATGAGGAGGTCAAAAGGGTGATGAGAAAGAGAAAAATTGAGAGCCTCTACACATAAGGGGCGAGCTATTCAGCCCTAAGTCATTAACAATTACCTCATGATAGAAAATGATGCCATTCTTACTTGGAGGCAAATACCTCCAACACCCAAGCATGGGCCATTGCACATTTTGATGACATTTCTAGATTGTTGGGAGATTAATGTGTAATGGAAATTCAAATAATATGGAGTGGCCTCTCCCTTAGTTTCGGGGGAACATGGAATAGCATCATGAGATATATTTGATAAATTCCTATAGAGGAAAATATTTTATAAGAGGGCTATCTTTGAGACAATAGAAAGATCAGCCAACAACTTGAAACTCGGTCCACCTTTGCCTCGGGGTAGGTGAGAAGGAAATACAAACTAAGGGAGGAAGCAAAGAATAGGGAAGAGGTAGAAAAGAAAGTTTAGTTCTACCCTCTGGGGGTCCTTCACTTCTTCCTTGGGATGTCGGAGGGAGCCACTAAGGAAATGGTAGGGGGGTAATGATGAGCACCATCATTAGGTATGTTCTGAAAGTTAATTGTCCCCTTTTTAGCCTTATTAGTCTCTCTTTCTCACATTTAATTACATTATGTTCATAATGCCTTTGTGTAGATGGTGATTAAGGCTTGTCATACTTGGAATGCCCTAATGTGGTTTAAATGCGGGATAATCACGAAGATATGCCATTTTTTTTAATATTGTGCAATCAAAGCTCCGAAGTAGACAACAAGGAGAGGTTATAGGGGGTTGACCACCTCCTTAACTCCTAAAGGCATCCAAGTATCCTCGATATTCCCTCCAATAACTTGAAATCAAGGAAGCCCCAAGCAAGTGGCGAGACCAAGTGAACAAAGCTCCACTTGTCTTGCGGTCAAGAGGACAAATCATCTACTTTTGGGAGTTGTTGGTAGCTACCATTTAGGTTAACATTAGGGGGAATTTTGAGGTCTAAAATGAGCATCCTAAGAAAAATGTACAACCAAAAATAACTTTATAATAACCAATAGGATTCAATATGATGATGTCAACCACGGGGGATGATTTGTTACGGGTAAAAAGGTAAAAATATTAAAAAATAATAAAATAACATAAAACTACTTTTCATTTGGTATTTTCAACTTATCTCTCTATTTTACTCAAATTTCAAGTGTGAGTATTCGTTGGATGAAAAAATTAATTCCTTGTCATAAGGAGCACCCATATTGCATACTTTCCAATGGACTACCTGCTACACGAAAAATGAGAAATACATGAAAAAAACATGATTGCAATCACATTTTTCATGTATTTATAATTTTTTAGCAACAGGTCCATGTGTCTGTGATGGTACTCCTTGGTTAAGAACAAAATCTACATCCAATGAGTGTTGCCACTTTCGAAATTTGGAAGTAAACCATAGGGAGATAAGTTGAAAATATGAGTTGAATAAATAGTTTTTTCTTTTTTCACCTCTAAAATTTGAAGATGTAATATAATATTATTTTATTATTTCACTATTATTTTATAATTTCCTTAGGAGGCCGATTTTGAACCTCAAAACTCCCTAATGATAGGGAAAAGCAAGAGCTCATGAGAATTCAAATTTTGGACATAACTAGGACACTCTTTCAAGCTCTTATAATAGACTTTTGTGACTTTCATGGATATGTAATGAGATTGTTTCATGATAAAATAAGTATTAGTTTGTCCTTCACATATTTAGTTTAGGAGATTTAAGCTTGTGGGTTAGGGCCCAATCCATTGGCGTTAATCTCTCTTGTGTATTCATTTTACTTTCCATGCCACGTAGCTATTTTATTTCATGTGTTCTAATTAGTTTGCTCAAATTTCATTTTTGTGTTTAGTTTTCTTCCATTTCATGTTTTTGTAGTTAGGCTCTTGTATATCTGTGAGTACATTAGCATATAAAACTCCAAATCTTTGTGTGTCAAAGACTCCTCTCTCACCTCTTTCATTGGAGCTTGAGAGGGGCAGATCTTCTACAGGACCCAAAATTGCTGGTTATGAGATTCTTTGTGAAAGGATAGATAGGTTGATGTATTTATCATGGACATGCTATGAATCTTTGAGTTAGGTTTTCGAGTTAAATGCATAGGTGAGTTTCTTATTAAATTTAATTCATATTTTTCCTTCATCATAGATTTTCTAATTTTAATTGCCGAAACGAGATAGTTTGCTTGTATATTTGAGTATAGGAGTAGAGAGGACTCCCTTGACATCCCTAGCTTCGGTTTCCACCCTCCACCAAGCTACTTTCAGCAAAAATCACCTTGACCCCTATTTTTAGATCTTCACCCACAACAACGAGAGCTACCTGGAAGTGCAAGATGAGCTTTGAATAGGATTTAAAAGCGCCAAGGGTTGGCCACCTTCCATCCATATAATTCCACCTTCATCCTCCTTTTATACCCCTTTCCTTATCATTTAAAAGCACTCATACTACCCTCGGCTTTACATTTCTGTAGTGTTTCGGGACGTCCTATAACACTACATGAAACCCTATGACGAATCTTACGACAACGCCGATCGGTAATTCTTCGGCCAAAATCATCTCTCACCTCTACTAGACCTAACACAACCTCCAAGTCCTTGACTTTGAATCCATGGGTCCAAGACCTTCTTAGCCACCTCACTACCTCCTTTTCTTCTTAAAACGGAAGTATTTACAAGCATATATAGTTAGCTCATGAATAGATGCATTGTTAAAACATAGTAGTCAGCATGAAGTAATTGAGTTAATTAGCCATTTGGCCCAGCAATGTGTTCTTGAATTTGTTTCCCTTTTTGCAAGTTTAATTCATAAATTTACTTTATGAATGCCACTTAGTTGCTCTATTTCTTGTGTTAGCCTAATTGTGGATTTCCTTTCTTGCAAATAGCTAGGTGTGTCCTTATGCTTTATACTAGTTTCTTTCTATCTAATAGAGTAATGGTCACGAGTTATTTCTGAGTCTTAGGTTTCATTAAAAAGTGTGACAAAATTCATCCCCTAGAAGTAACCTAGCGGTAGCACCCCTTTGGCCAGGACTACAAAGAGGATGGCATGAGTTGAATGCATACGGTAATGCCTGCCATCACTTTCACCTGCGATACACGGTAATTTGTCACCGTCCCTACCATTCCGAGTCCCGCACAATGGAGGACCCATTATGTGACACGTGACATTGTCATGCCTTGAAAACATCATCAATGCATCCTACGAGAGCATGAGATTTATTTTCCCTTGAGACATCTCCTTGCGAGAAATCATAGAAAAAACATCCTTTTTGCATTGGCACGGGCGATCGGTTCGGTACTCGCGCCAGCCAAAGTGAAAAAATCTACTGCTGCAGAGGTCGCGCCACTTGGCGCGCTACGTACGCCAAACGGCAATCGCGCCACCCATTTTAGGGGCTTGTTTTAAATATGGATGGCGGAAGTTGAGTTCAAACAAACTCACAACCATTGCCTATCTTGAGTTGGGAGGTTTGGGCTGCGGGAGTTCTATGGAAGGGGAAGTAGTTTTGCCACCTTCCATGGAACCTTCCTTGTTGATAGAGGCAATCCATAATAATAGGGATCCCAACTCCTCCTTCCCCATCTGTAAAGCACTGCTCAAATCCATGTGCCGTAGTCTTGAAGTGCGCACAAAACTTTGCATCTCCCTATTCCCCGAGAGCCTTTGTCTTTGTAAAGAATCCTTCATCGCCAAGGCCAACTCAAGTGAGGAGACCATTGTTACGAGACTGCGGAAAGGTTTTCCCCTTTCCTTGGCGAACTTGCGAGACGTGGACGTGGGAGACCCGTTCGAAGGAGGTGCAGCATTGAGAACTTGGTTGTAACCTCTATTCGTTTATTACTTAATAGATTATTTGTGATTATGGTTCCACTCCCAGATTTTCCATTATGTTAATGCGAGTAATATCTTTTACGTGAGTGTTTGGTTACGCATCTTGGTTCCTATGCTTGTATGTTCGTTTCTTCTATGTACGGTGTTCATCCGCGGGAGATCGTGGAAGGACGCGATGCGGGGCCGAAGGACGGGGACATTTATTCTTGAGATCGTAGCGTTGGAATCCGGGTAGGCTTCTATTCCTAGTCTTTCCATTCGTAACTAGGAGCTTGCGTCATAGCATTGTTTGTTTGTTGCTAGACCCCTATTTGGGCTAGTAGGATGTCATCTGTCCGCATGATTTACCTCCTCGACAACCTCGATTTTATGTGAACCTTGGGTTGATAAATTAAATTAGAGTAGCCTCACAGGGTTGCATCACTCTTGGTGCCTACCGGCCCAGTCCAAGCAAGATCCATGGTGAACTTTACTTTCTTGGGTGGAAATGTTTGATACAACGATATATCCCTAAAAAATTATATAAGTATAGTCTTCCATAAAATACCTTGGTTCAATCCTCCAGGGGGATTGGTAAAAATCACTATGAAACTCCCTTACCCCTAGCTCCATCCTATTTTTCCTTTGGGTTTCCATGTGTTCTAAATCAAAGTGAAAAGGCTCTCTCCCTATGAAACTAAAATCTAAGAAATTTTCCAATCATTAGTGATCTTGCATGAATTTAATGTATTGTTTTGTTTCCATGAATTTGATCTCCAAATTTTGGGCCTTTAGTTACCTTTGGTGGGGAATGATTTTATCTTTGATCTTTCCATTCTACCTAGCCGGTGGATCCATGGGTGACTTAGAGGGTGATAGAAGATGCCTCATTGTAAGTGTCCAAGCTCCATATTTTTTAAGTTGCCTCCTAGCTTACCATTTCCAAATGAGTAACAGCAATAGGAGAAAGAGGGATTTTCTACTCCGACTTAGTGCATGAAGGAAAGAGATCTAAATTTTGATAGAAAATCCTAGTTGCAAGCTTGTTAGTAAACCTAAATCGCAAAAGACTTCATCTAGAATTTTTCTCATTTCATCTTGATTAATCAATTAATTGCTAGATGGTGGTCCACCTTGTCTCCCTTATAATAAGTTTTCATACTATCAATTTAATGTTTCAATTGATAATGACCTTAAAATATTTAATGTTCAACTTAATAATAAGTTCTCTCTCTCTCTCTCTCTCTCTCTCTCTCTCTCTCTCTCTATATATATATATATATATATATATATATATATATAGATATATGCTAGGGTCTATAGTAAAAGACCCTACTCCGGTCTATTCTTCGAATGCTTAATGGTCCCTTTTAATATGATGTTTTATGAAATTTACAATTTTTTGCTTATAGCGCTCGGTTTCTATTACCATTAGTAGAAAAAGTATGAACTAGAGCAGTTAGCTTATTATGGACATAGACGGATGAAAATATTCCAATTTTGGTTTCTTTTCATGCCTTTGAGATGGCCAACGGGCACACGGTTTCCTACGGGTAGGTTGAGGCCATAGACTGATTTTATAATTTTGTAGCACCTTGGCAAGTATAAATAGAAAATAGAAAGGTCCTACTAAATTTACAAAAAAAGAAATTGTTATATATTGATTTTTTATTTAACTTGTGAATATGCTTTGTTACAATACTCTCGGATAGTACACGGCTTACCGATCCCACACATGCCCAAAAAATATAACTTGTTCACAATCAAAACATTTTATAACAATATGAAAAGATTCATAACCATGAATATTGACCCCCACTTTACGTTGGATATTATTAACATGTAAATAAGGTTTGTTACAATACCATGGCTTATCAATACATTCCAAAGAAAATATAACTTATTTCATAATCGAAATATTTTATAAATATTTTATTTTAATTTACTTTTTACAACATTTTTTTTAACTAACTATAAAAGGAAAAATGTTATAATTACTTACAGAGATATATTAAACCCTCAATCCTCACTACTAATAAAAATATTCACATAGAAATTAAATCAAGGTTATAATAAAATTAAAAAATAGAATACTATTATATATAAAGGTGTAGAATACTATAAATATAAATAATATTATTAAAAAACGATAATAGATCCATCTTAAGTAAGAGAGATATGGAGTTGGAGGGGGAGAGAGAGGGAGGAAATAAGAAAGACCTTAGAGAGACAGAGGTAGAGAGGGAGTGAAAAAGGATATGTGGGGAGAGAGTGAGGGAGAAGGAGAGGGAGGGAAAGAGAGATAAGAGGAGAGAGGAGAGAGATAGGGAGAGAAGGGGAAGTGAGAGAGAGACAAAGGGAGACACAAAGATGGAGGCGAGAGAGAGAGGAGAGGAGGGAGATAGTGATAGAGCTAGAGGAAGAGAGAGAGAGAGAGAGAGAGTGATGAGAAGAATGTAGAGAGAGGAAGGAAGAGAGAGGACTCAAGAGAGAGAAGGAGGGAGAGAGATATATGGATTTGGAGGGGAGAGAGGGAGGGAAGAAGAAAAAGATAGAGGAGAAAGGTGGAGGAGAGAAGGTGTACACAAAAGAGATGGAGAAACGAGAAGAGTAGAGCGAGGAGGGGGATCAAATCTCTTTTCACTTTAAAAAAGGTTTGTGTGTGAGAGTTATTCGGTGTGATAGTTTTGGGCTTAAGATGGATCTAACTTTGATTGTATTTTAAAAATAATGTCTTTCAATTAAATATTAAATTTAATTAATTATTTAAATTCATAATAACAAATGTTTTAATTAATTTAATTAATATTTATATTATTTTAGCTACTAATATTTAATTTATTTAAAAATTAATAAAACTAAAACAACACACATATGTTATTTTAATTTGAATAGTCCACTTAACACTCTTATGATTGATTCTATGTGATTCATTTCACTTAGTTTCAATCCCACTTCTTCACCTGTCGGAAGATCACCGATGCAATGAGTGTTAAGTGGACTATTAAAAATCATGAGAAATTAGTCGATTGTAAGCTGCCTCTCATAAGAGTAGTTAAAGTATGAATGAGCTTACTTAGTAGTTGAATCTCAAAAATGATATCTAATATAATGCATTGCGAAAACCCTCATACTTAAATACAAAGAGTAAGGGAGCTCTACTTGAATGGTTCATGAGGCACAATATTTTCTAAGGTTATGCAAATAGGGTAGCAAGCTGGGAAGTGGGCTTGATTGTGCGGAAAACTCCCGATTAAGCGCCTTGACCCGGAAGAGAGTGCATGATGGGTGACCTCCGGGGAAGTCTTAGTTCTAGGAACATTAGGGAAATTTTGAGGTCTAAAATGGAGCTCCTAAGGAATTAATAACATAATAGCTAAACCAATAAAATAATATTTAGGAATTTGCAATTCACTTTTTGCATCGCAATCCATGTAACCATGATTAAATTCAATTCAAAAATTGTACCAAAATAAAATTAATAAAAAAATTGTATTGATGTGACTATAAATAAGAATAAGTTTTCAAGAAAAAGTCATTATCATAAAAATTGTATTGATGTGACTATAAATAAAAATAATTAAAAAAAAAAAATCATTATCATTGAACAACCAATGCATTTGTCCTTTGTACTTAAATAACTTAAAATAAAATATAAATATAAATTCATAAATTATTTATTATATAATATGTTATTAATTGATGGAAATCAATAGGGTTGAGTGCTCTCGATGCAACTAGGGTTTATAGTACATACATGTGAATCGGCCCGCTACATTCTCATTGGACCTAACATTCGATTTTTGATAGTCGTTCTGTTCTAAGGGTTCTGTAATGGCGAGCCTACTGTCGTATTTCAAACTCATTACGGCTCGAAAGACGGTCACGGATATGACAAATATATCACCCAAAGCAATGAGGAATGGCAAGGTATTACGTACGAGCACCCAAAATCTTCTCCAGATTGGGTAGACAAGACAAGCGATGATCGGGGGAGAACCTTTGCTCTACCCAAGGATAGGCCTTTAACGACATCTGCACCATGACCACTGCTTGGTGAACGGCCCAAAATACTGTTGCCAAGCCATAGGATAAATATGGTCAAATCTAGTTCTGTGAAGGATCATGTGCTCATCGGAGAAAATTTATCGGATTTGGCCGGCCCAAAAAAACTTCTTTAGGGTTGGATCACGGAAAAATGAAACCCAAAGGACATGTGCACACGCTTGGACCAAAGTTATTCACGATGGTTTTCTACCACATCGAATATCGTAACAAGGTCCTTGATGGTGGCCCATATTTTTTTCAACTCAACATTTATATTTACGGAGTAGGTGGAAAGGTTTAACCGAACCAGAAAGTTTCGGTGGGCTCTGTGTGGATACGAATGTATTCTCTTGTTGGAATATTGGGATGAAGAATCCGAAGGACATAGCAAAGTTGAGGAGTACATAAAGATAGCCGAAGAAACAAAGCTACGAAGATATATATGTATGCTCGCATATGCATATACATGCACCTAGACGGAAACTCTCTCGGATTTTAGTAAGTCACTTTATCATGATGACTTTGAATGGATTGACCCTTAGACTATGAACATGCTTTCAAATGCCGAAAATGTCATGTCCATGGCCATATTTTCATGACTTCTCTTTAAATGTTAAGCCTCGGACCAATGATGCATACGATAAACACGATCACGAAGGGTTCACCAAAGTCACCACTAAAAAAAGGACTCATAAAAATGTTGCCTTCGGGAAAAAAAGCCCTCCATGATACTTCTTCCATCCCATCCAACTAGCAACTGACTTTGATGCTCTTCTGAAAAGTTGAACTCCATCATCATTCTAACCATCAAGAAGTCGCCCCTCCCAAATCCACCCAAGATATCCTCCTTGACTCAATCTGCGTATACTGTCTTCAAAAACGTATGCCACTTTAACATGGAAACAACGGATCACGGGATTGGAAACCAAATGGAATGGATGTAGATTGTGTTACCCACCAAATACAATCCAAAAATGGAACTAAGGAATGCAACAATACGAGTGCAAAATATGGAGGAAGAGTTGGAGAGTATAGATCTAGGAGGACTTGACATTTGAGTGCGGAGCACGCTTGTAGAGAAAGAAAAGAATTTGATAAAATCCAAGATCACCGGATAGACAACACGGAAGGTCATAATCTCAGAGCTTTTCGAGCGGCGCTATTTAGTGATTCATCCATCAGGTCAATGGGATGGAGCTCGGTTTCTAAGGACTCTAAGAAGCGTGAAATAAAGAAGGATTTGCGAGAGAACCATCACCATCGGCAAGATCTCGGTGGAGTCGGGGAAGATGCCAAGTTGACTGCATCTTACAAACACCTATCGAATAGTGAATCATGAAGCTCATCTTGTAATTTAAGAGGGCTAAAGAGTCAGAAAAATTTCGAATGATTAAAAACATGATAAAGCGGAGAAACCACAAATTTTCTTCATGCAGAAACAAAATGCAACAATACCACTCTTGGAAACATACTAACGAAAGCTTGGCCCGAGGATGTCTTTCACATTGCGGGTGGATGCCTCGAACGCATACGGAGGGTTGTCGTACCTAGAATACACATGCTATAACACTCTAGAGCTTTCCTTCATCACATCATATCATCCAAGCGACTTTTCACACATTATAGGAACAAATATTCATGGACATCATAACGTCTATTTCCCCTCAGCGCGTGGCAAAGACAACCTTTGCTAGACACTATTGCACGGCTCAAATCGCGAGGTAGAACGAGAGGAGACTTTGGAACAAGAAAGGCGATTCCAAAATCGGTTGGAGGAGAGGAGAAAGCAGAGAGATTCTGCGGAAGCAAAAATCCGAGTCGAGGTGGCTGAAAGAGGGGGAATGAAACACAAAATTCTTTCACATAACTACGTATACAAGGCGTATGCATAATACCATCATCACATCCGAGAATCCCAACAAGGGGATGAGTTGGAGGATCATGAAGATTGAGGCGGAATAATCAATCATTTCCAAGGAGTTCATCGGGAGCCCCACAAATCAACGGTACCTTGACTATAGAAAAAAATCACTCCATTATTCCAAGAATTATAATGGAGAAACACAACCGATACCTCCCCCACAGAAACTGTGTCCCCTCGAAGTAGGAGTGTAGCTGTAGGCTTGACTCAAGGAAGGGAAGGCACAGTCGGACGACTTCACTTCCACCTTTTTCCACACTTTAAGGACCTCATCAAAGAAGGCTTGGCAATTGGTGGAAGAATACGAACTCTACATTGTTTGCTTCCTTCTTTAAATTTAAACGTTCTCGCCCTAATTCCTAAAGACCATTCTTTCACGTAGAACAAATTTCTGCCCAATAGCACTATATAATGTGATTTACAAAATCATATCCAAATTCATTAACTATAAGGCCAAACACGCTTCTTCCCCTCCTCATTTCTTGAGCAATCGGGATATGTGGAAGGAAGACAAAATTTTGGATGGAATAATCCTCACCCATGAGGTTATTCACTCCCTCAAAATGCTCTAAAGGCGAGGTATGCTTCTCAAATTATAGACCTTTCTAAAGCTTTCGAAAAATTAAGATGGACTTATATTCAAAATATGTTGGCGGCCTTTGGCTTTTCCCCATTGGATTTGACAGGTAATGAGTCTAGTTTCATCCTCACCATTCTCCATCCCCCATGTTAGCGCCACCTTCTTCCCTCGCGCTCGGTCCACCGGTATAAGGCAAGGAGACCCTCTTTCTCCTTTTCTGTTTGTGTTAATGGGCTGGCGAAGGACTAGGAAATCATATCAAGCGGGCGCTACTTACTCGGCATCTTAGGGGCATCTCCATCCACAACTCTCTTTCTATCACCCACCGAAAACGATTTGTTGATGATAACATGCTTTTTATTGTCCCTCTCTATACAAAAGCTTAAAATACAAATAAACTGCTTGATGACTTCTCGAGCTTCGAACTTGCCTTAACACTTGTAAATCCCAAATCTTCTTCTTTCGCACCTCCTCCCGCGACCCAACACGCTATAGCTCGCATCCTTGGCTTCTCCATAGCGTCTCTTCCTTCCCGAATATACGGGAGCACCCTTGGCCAACTCTAGGCCATAAAACGCCTCTTGGCTTTCTCTTCTTGATAAACTTGAAGCCCGTCTCTCTTCTTGGACATTAGAGCACTCAACATAACTTACAGTGGATTTATTCTTGTCAAAGTTGTTTTTACAAGCTATGCCTCTCTATCTCTTCTCAATATTAGTAGCTCCAAGTGGGTTCTCGAAAGGTCGAATATTTGCAACGTAATTTTCTACGGGAGCCACGGGACAAAACCACAAATGGGCCTTGGTAAAATGGACGGTGATCTATAAACCAAGGAGCACGAAGGCATGGGTTTAAAGTCCCCATCACGGTAATGCCACCTTGGGAGCCAAAATTTGGTGGCAGAGTAGCTTTCGACTCCTAACTCCCCATAGGCGACGATACGGAGCGCAAATGTCTTAATCATGGGCCCCTTGAAGAATTAATCGGTTACGCCAGGCGAAAAGGGTTCCTTAATATGGAATGCGGCTAGACAAGCACTTTCTTCGATTCAACAACAGGTTTATGAAATCGAGAGATGGGCTCTGACTCGGTTTTGGATGGAATCATCGCAGCTTGATGACTGCAGGCTTTATGATCTACAATCCTCCACCCAATGAGGGGTGGGCGAACAAAAAAGGAAAGGCATTTTAGTAATACTAGACTCCAAACTTAGATCGAGATGGAGGATAATGGTGCCCGGCGAACAAATGACAAGTAGGTGAAACACCTACGGATGGGTAGAGGGCTGAAATACAAAAAATGAAAAATTAGATATTCGACAAAGGATATTCTAAGATGGGGATATACCCCAAGAGTATCTTTTACTACCAAGGAGGCACAGCACAAAATTATTTCCCCTTTAAGCCAGTACCTCTGAGTCCTCTTTTAGACGAGAATTTGGTCTCTAGGAATTTGGCCCAAGGTTTCAATGTTCCTCTGGATGGTTGGTCATAAGAGAATCCTAACCTAGGACAACCTACGAAATGAAATTTTCATGGACCGTCAAGATATCCCAGCTCGTGTGAGGAGAACTATACAACATCTCCTCGATGCAGTATACGACCAACCAACTGCAGGAGAAGGCCGGCCCCAGATGTAAAAAAAGATGCAAAGATTTCAAAGGATATAATCGACTCAATCCACATGACCGGTGGCAGGTCTCCTTATAAAAGTGAGCTTCTCGACCAACTCTCAGTGGATTATTCACGGCCTTCTCATATGGACAATCTAGAAGGAAAGAAATTAGCGCATCTTCGGGAATCGAAAGTACTCCTCCAGGATACCATATGGAGCCACCTGCATCTCAATCTTCGGGAGACCTTGGTGCTCCAAAGTGTAAGGCGAAAGATTTTCAACTACGCCCAGGGGCGAGGCTATGCGGGCCAGTGGAATCTCTGAGTCCTCGGCTCCTGAAACCTCCGACCCCTCGCAGCACAATTCTTCCACAGTGCCTGGCGGTCACTGCCCCCCTCGGGTACTTTCAAACTTAATTTTGACGGTGCCTCGAGGGGGAAATCCTGGTATCATTGGGTTTGGGGGGAATATTTAGAGATCCACGGTGGCGAACCTCTCCCCACTCCTCTTTACGGGTAATATAGGGGATGGGACCACCGAACAACTCAATTTGAATTAGAAGTCTTATGGCGGGGTCTCTCTTTGTCCCGAAACATGGTATGTATCCTTAAGTTGAGGGGGACTCACAAATTCTCATCGATATGACGATGTTACTCCGGTGCATACGGAAACAAAATTGCTAAATGTTGGAGACTAGAGGCTAGATTATTTGATCGAACAAATGCTCAACACAAATAGAGAAATCACATTCGAACATATCGAACGGGAAGGAAATAAGATGGCAGACCTTCCGGCCAATATTGGAGTGAACGGTGATCATACCATCCTTGTTGGTTCTCCAAATATAATCCATGAAGATGATCAATTACGGGGAATGCAAGAATTTGGTTCGATGCAGTGCTGGATCTCCCGGATGCGGGTGCAAATTTATAAAAAGGGCGTGATGGGACTTGTGTATGGCAAGTGGGGGAGCCGCAGCACGAATCCACCATTAGTATGCGTCGACTCATTCGACATACGAGGGCATTCGACGACACCTTCACCATACGGCATTAATGCCCAGGCGGGGTGAGATCATTCCAATAGGTTCGTTCAATCCTCCATAAAGAATTCTCTTAACATTTCAAGCACGAATATTAATGAGGTTTTAAAGAAGGAGAGCCGCGAGACAAAGACACTCAAAGCTTAAAGATGGACAACGACGTTCGAAGCCTGGACATTCCCCTCCCGACACCGTTGCGAGAGAATTTGCTCGGCCCAGCAGCGATGCGACCCTATGTTCGCATTGCCACTCGCAAGCTCTGACCATCTTAACTATTATTTTGATGCGGGATGAGTTCCTCTCCCGCATAAACCCACTTCTGTCGTCCGTTGTCACTCTGAATTTTCCTCCTCTCCCTATCCAACCTCTGTCATTCAACCCTCCCTTGTCGCCTTCGTCTTCCGCCCTCCACCATGTTGCGCACACGAGACATTGCATGAGATGTCGAAGAGGAGATATAGGGGCCACTCATCGCACCTTCCTCCTCCAACTCTGGGTTCCTCACCCTCCTTGGATTAATTTTACGATGAACATCGAATACTCGCGATGGGCAGAGGTAGATCTCACCGTGTCGACCACTCGGCACCCCCTATCAATCTGTCCTCCCGAGCCTCCCCAAACAACCCAATTTTTCTTTAATTGTTCTATAAGACAGACTCTCGTATCATTGCCTTGATTTCGGTTGTCTTCACGAAGAACTGACAAATTGTTCTGGGGAGCTTGAGACGGGGGCTTCTTCGGTTCTAGCTCGGGGAAATGGACAAGCGCGTGGGTGCCCGAGGATAAGGCAAGGTACTTGAGGCGAGGAAAACCGACATTGAGCGCTCGAAGCAAAGTGAAGACCCGGTGCGGACAAGCAAAAGGAAGAAGATGATATGGAGGCTTACGGGTGCTTTATCACGGAGGAAACCTCTCCTCGGCATGATGCTTGGTCATTTTCATCTTTGTGTTTTGTCTGCAGGCCCAAGGATTCCCTTTGGGATGGGATTGTTTGTCTTTCTTGTTTTCATTTATGAGTCTTAGTTTTATAGTTTGTAATTGGAACTTTACGGTGGATAGCGATGTCGTTTTCATAGCGAGTATGGTAGAACTCTATTTGGTTTTAATTTGGTTTCCCATAATGGGCGATCTGTTTTGTGTGTTTTTCTTTCGAATATTCCACTCTCATGGGCAAGAACGAGTGAAGCCAAGATATAAAAATATTTTCCTTCCTTAATAGATTAAACTAATTTAGATATATATATATATATATATATATATAGACATATATATATATATATATATATATATATATATATATATATATATATATATATGTATGTATGTTAGTTATTAATTAAAATTTATATTATTTAAATTATATAATAACATGTAATTAATGTACTATATAAAAATAGTATAATATAATATAATAAATGTAATATATTATTTTATATATGAATTTTATATTACATATTAAATTGATTTATAATATAGAAGAAATAATATGTAATACAAAAAGGAATATAATATATATTCTATATTATTTAGATTATTTTCCATAATATTATAGACAATAATATATAATATTAATATAATCATAATGAAATGAATTGGCTTATATTTAAAATTAAAGAAAAAAGTATTCAAGTAAATTTAGTTTATATTTATAAATATAATATAAGATTTATATACATTGAAATTTAGATTTTATTTTGCCCCAAATTATATTGAACCTAATATCATTTTTTTCAACATACAAATTAATATACATTTTTTCATCATACAAAACTAAAATGTTTTTTAACAATTTAATATTTTTATATTCTTATGAATAGTATAATATTATTATTTATAAAATTGATTTATCCACAAATTACAAGTTAAATTTTTTATTTATTTTGGTTTCATATGTATAATATATATATGTATAGATATTAATATATAATTAATTTGAAATTGTAATATTAAATAAAATGAAATGAATATATAATTTAAAAATAAATATAATAAAATATACAAATATAATATTTTTTCAAAAGTTTGTAAAGACATGAAGATTGTGTAGAGATATGCATTGTTTCTTTATATGAAATAGCCGATAATAATATTTTATTCGAAAAAGAGTGAAATGACATTTATTATAGTCTTTACTTTATGACTTTAAAAGTACTTAGAACACTATGTAGTTAACCATGAGTTTTTATACCATTAAGAATGTGACGAGTACCTTTAACTCGAAGTAATGCCACCTCAATTATTAGTGATGATGTCATCCCCTAAAACGTGATTGGTTCTCTTATAAAGTGAATTTTGATTGTACATTTTCGTAGAGCCCATTTATACTATCAAAATTCCCTAATGGTGCAAACTCCATAAGTGATGATTGGCTGACTATTATGAGTTTATTTCATAGTTTCAGTCCACTTCTTCACCCTGAGCATCTTGGGTACGATGACATTTACGACTACCTCTCATGGAAATGGCCATAAATGAATGACTTACTTAACGGTTGAATCCCAAGAAAATGATAACTAGCATATCTTATCTTAAAAATATTACGAATAATATATCCTATTTTAAAATTAAATTATAATTGTATTTATAATAATTCACCAACATAAAATTTAATCGATAATAGTAAACTTCAATTCTTTTTTTCACACCATCACAAATGATATATCTATTTGAAATTATAGGCAGCATCACAATTTTACAATATAGCTATTTTTTCTCACCTGAAAAATTTATTAGAAATACATACCCATAGTTGAAGGAACTTCGTGAGAATGGTATACGATGTGTGTTTATTGTCCACATATACGATGTAAGCTTGTATTTGTAGCATTTATGAAATAGTTGTTCTACTTAATGAAATAGTGGTAGTCGTATGTATGAAGTTATCAATTCCACCAAGTTAAGTTTAGTTTTTACCCTCTAATAGTGATTGTTTGCATGATTGGATGATTGGACATCGGAGAAACACGAAGAACTTCCATTGTTCATCTTCTGGTGCATATGCATATGAAGAATTGAGATCATTCCAATGAGTTCGTTCAATCCTCCATAAAAAATTCTCTTAACATTTAATTTTATGATATTAATGAGGTTTTAAAGAAGAGCTGCGAGACAAAGACACTTTCAAGCTTAAAGATGGACAACGGCGGTCGAGCACGGTTGTTCCTCTGCCGTTGTAGATAATTTGCTCGGCCTTGGCGATGCGACCTATGTTCGCATTGCCACTGCGCCATGTGACCATCTTATTTGTTGTTTTGATCTTGGGGATGGGTTCCACCTCTCCGCGCATAGGCCGCTACAATAGATACGTTGTCACTCTTATGTTTTCTCCTCTCCCTGTCCAACTGCGTCATTCGACCTCCTTGTCGCCTTCGTCTTCCGCCCTCCTGCATCTTTGCGCACGAGACATTGCATGAGATGTCGAAGAAGGAAGTTCTAGAAACCACTCCCATCACACACCTTCCTCCTCTGACTCGGGTTCCTCTTCACCCTCCTTGGATTAATTTGCGAAAGTGAACATTCGAATACTCGCGGTGGGCAAGGTAGATCTCACCATGTCAGCCTGTCGACACCCCCACATCGATACATCCTCGACACTCCCCAAACAACCCAATTTTTCTTTAATTGTTCTACGAATAGACCTCGTATCATTGCCTTGATTTCGGTTGTCTTCACGAGAAGAACCCAATGAGGATTGTTCTGGGGAGCTTCGGACGGGGAGCTTCTTCGATTCTAGCTCGGGAAATGGACAGCGCGACGGGTGCCCCGAGGATAAGCGAGGTACTTTGAGGGCGAGGAGAAAGGTGAGCATTGAGTGCTCCAAGCAAAGTGAAGACCCGGTGCGGACAAGCAAAAAGGAAAGAAGATGATATGGAGGCTTACGAATTGCTTTTATCCTGGAGGGAAACACTCTCCTCGGCATGATGCTTAGTCATTTCATGTGTTTGTCTTCGTTCGAGGATTCCCGGGATGGGATTGTTTTTGTCTTTCTTGTTTTCCATTTTAGCGATGCTTAGTTTTATAGTTTATGGAACTTTTACGGTGGACGACGATATCGTTTCCCACTTGCGCGAGCGGTATGGTAGAACTCTGTTGGTTGGAATTTGGTTTCCATAATAGGCGATGCATTTTTTGTGTGTGTCTTTGAATATTCCAACTCTCGTAGGCGAACGAGCAGGGCCAAGATGTAAAATATTTTTCATGGCCAATAGATTAAAACTAATTTAGATATATATATATATATATATACACATATATATATATATATATATATATATATATATATATATATGTATGTATGTATGTTATTAATTAAAATTTATATTATTTAAATTGTATAATAACATGTAATTAATGTCTTATATAAAAATAGTATAATATAATATAATAAATGTAATATATTATTTTATTATGAGTCTTTCTTTGTAGCTTTTAAAATCTTAGAACAACATAGCGGTTAACCATGAGTTTTTATCCACCGTTAAGAATGTGTGGTCGCTTTAAGCTCGAAGTAATGCCACTCGATTATTAGTGATGATGTCATCCTTTTTAAACGTGATTGGTTACCGTAAAGTGAATTTTGATTGTACGTTTTACGCTTGGAGGCAATTTTATCTCGAAAATTTTCCAATGGTGCGAACTCCATAAGTGATGATTGACACTATGTGATTCATTTCACTAGTTTTGATCCACTTTCTCTATGAAGCGTCACCGTCTTGATGACATTCGACTACCTCTCAGCAAATGGCCATAAATGAATGACTAGCAACGCGGTTGAATGTCCCAAAAATGATAACTAGCATATCTTATCTTAAAAAAAATACTACGAATAATATATCCTATTTTAAAATTACAATTATAATTATTATTTATAATAATTCTGTGACATAAAATTTAATCGATAATAGTAAACTTTAATTCTTTTTTTCACACCATCACAAATGATATATCCTATTTCGAAATTATAAATAGCAATTTTTCCCGATTTTACAAATAGCTATTTTTTTTCTCACCTGAGGTATTAGAAATACATACCCATAGTTGAAGGAACTTGGTAGAATGGTATACGATGTGTGTTTATTGTCCCACTATATACAATGTAAGCTTGTATTTGTGGCATTTATGAAATAGTTGTTCTACTTAATGAAATAATGACCAGTGGTATGTATGAAGTTATCGGTTCCACGAAGTTCGGTTTTAGTTTCACCCTCTAGTGATTGTTTGCGGGGATTGGATGATTGGACATCGGAGGCTTACAAATAACTTCCATTGGTATCTTCGGTGCAAATGCATATGAAGAAGAATAAAAAAAATAAAAAAAATAGGGAAGTTATTTTATATCCATTTGGGTTGTGCACGAAGTAGTTCCTTATTTCACGAAGTCTAGTCAGAAAGGAGAAACAAGAATTATTAGAGGGATGCGGTCCCATGAACTTGCTTAATTCACGTTGTGGGAGAGCGGAGGACTTATATTTTTTTTATTAGAGAATCATGATTAGTAACCCAGCAAATATATCTAACTACTTGTTACTTCTTACTAATGTATGATTGTAATTCGGCCATATTTTTACATGTATATATATATATATATATCCAAGGTATTTCTCTTCGTGGAAGATTATATACTTAATGTTCTATCGACATTGTGGACCTTGAGGCCTACATGGCACTTGTATACCGGGGGTTGTTTGGCACTCTAATCACATGAAAGAAATTGCATATAATGGATATGCATAGCTATAAAACCATAAACAAGTGTCATAATTTGTAGGTAGCATTTTCTCATTTTGATTGATGGTAGGGATTTTCCTCCATTAGAGTAACTAGTTAATTGTTGCCTCTCATTTTGCAATGGTCTCATTTACATTTTCACATGTGTTGAGCTAAAGTTGCAACCTGCGAGATTAAATTGAGAAATATTAGGGTTATACCATGGATTTGAAGGTTTTTCCCATAGTAATTATAAGTTTCTTTCTTGGCAATTTAATAGAAATGAGGATTTCTTGTTGGTCGGTAGGGTTTACCTGAGGAGCCTTTAAGGTGAATTTTACCTTTTGTCCACTTATTCCTCTTGATGCATGTATGTTTTTGGCAAAACTTTCACTAGATTAGTGTAGATGACAGCAAACTAACTTAATTTTTTGAGTGGCATATATGCAAGTCAGCAATTTCTTTATTTAAATTTTTAGTTTCAACGACAATATTTCACGGGGATTTTTACCATGCTATTCCTCCTCATGACTTCATCGATAATTATTTCTCAAGAGTAAGTCTAAATTTATAAACCCTAACTATATTATTTTCCAAAAGGTCCTCTTTGAATATATATTCAATATTGGAGCATTCTTTCCACTATAACATGATGTTGAAGAAGAGACTTCATCCTTCTCAAAGGTGGGATTTTGGTTGTCATTTAATATTCTTTTACATATCATTATGAAAATTTCCTAAGAAATTTGAGGGTACAGGTATGGAATAATCACGAGGTTAGTCCTTAACTATATTAGGGTTTTGTTGCGGAAATTTTCTAGAGTTAAATACTCACAAATTTACTTCCTTCTACTACGAGTACTACAAATGCTCATTTACTTTTTAACTTTTACAAGTTTAAGATGTCATTATCGGGCTTGACTTGTTTTTTGGTTCACATAAAAATTACTTATGATTATGGTTTTTGCGAGAGGCCTTAATTGTCCGGGGTTTACAATTTCTTTTGTTATATCATTTTTTTTTAGGGTTATTCGGTGGAAAAATTTGAGGAAAAATCCCGGTCATCGTGGATAGAGTTATGTAATAGTTATTTTTTAATTGAGGGTTGATCCCTCTTGTAAGTTCGATTTTCTTCTGCATAATTTTGAGATATGATCGGTATTCATATGGTCGAAGATGTAAATAATTTCAAGAAATGAAACTATATTTTATTATCTTATGGTTACTATCCATGTTAATATATATGCGATCCACGATTTATTTAGCATTGTTAGATAATTTCCTTTTTGCAACACGGTAGCCCAAACTCGCGGTGGAATCATGTCATGCAGGGACCACCTAAGGTTCATAGGCCCTACTAATTTTATTGCAGAGACTACCTGTCTTTTGGCCATTTGATAGAGTTACCTTCCTCATCCTTGGCTTGACATGTGTTAACCTGAAACACACCTTACCACTATTTAAACTGGTTTCCTTATTGTTTCTTAGTACCGAGTCTTAACTTTGAATTTTTTCAATTGAACTCAGTTTCTTGTTCAAATATAGAATTTATTGTTTACTATAAATGGGCATTTTTCTGCTTTGGTCAATCACTTCTTTTCATATTCACTTGTTTAGTGAATACAGTGTTATTTTTTAATTTGATTTTCTCTTCCCCGATTTCTCTAGTAGAGGAATTCTTACTACATACATCGACAATAGTTTCCCTCCGCATAAAACAGTATATACACATACATCTATATATTTCACTCATAAAATGTTGCCTTTTGTAGCAACGGATGTGTTCTAGCCCAAGAAATTTGGGGGAGGGATAGAATACGTGAGATCTCCAAAACATAAAAATCGTTTATGGAAATTCATCATGTCTCGAATTAGATTATTAACTATTTTTCGAATGTTTCCTAAGTCTAGACTTAGAGATAGTTAACTAATCGGTATTAATTGAGATAAGGTGAAAATAGTCTAGAAACCCATGGATAGATCAGGAGATTATCCTAGCCATTGATTATGTTTTAATATTGGTCGTTGGTTGCTCCCGACGGTGGATTATAAGATGATATCTGTAGTGATGGAGAAGACACTTGAGCGGTTCGATTTCCTTGGAAGATTGATTTCCGGAGTAACGCGGGTTAGTTGTTGGAAAGCCATAAATCGAAGCAATGAGTGAGGGAGCAAAGAGTGAGTACGGGGAAGTTTTCTAGTTTCAAAAAGAAGAATAAGCAAGAGATCGAGTTATTCTAGTGAGGCGATGCAAATGACTATGCGGTAGCTTCATATAGAGAGCGGGTTCGATTTCTTGGAGAGGGTATTTCTAAGTTCATAGGTCGGGTAGAGGTTCGAGAGGGTTGGAGAGACAATTTCCTCGGCATCGGAAGGTAGGAAATACTTCATCGAGAGGCTAGTTGGAGGCTTTACATCATTGAGACTATGCGGGGTAATGGGGGCTTGGGAGGTCGAGTTTTCTATAGGAAAGTTCTGTTGGGATTGCTTGTGGAGAAGGGTAATTCCCTTCAATAGTTTTCCCCATATTTTCTTGTTATGGATTGCATGTTTCGGGAATCAGGATTGTATTCAAATTTCCACAGCGCATAATAATAAAAACCCTCCCTTCTTTTGTTTTCCCAAGATTGGGTTTCCAAGGACTTTTGTCCAAAAACAATTATGTCAAATTTGTATTATTGTGTCTTTGACATTTCCTAGTTTCCGATTACTATTATTTTTTGCGCAATTTTATTTGTGAAGGTTGTAGTGTGTTTATTTTGATGTTGCGGTAATATAAAGTTAATAATTAATTTATCAGTTAGAATAAATAATATCGATTTAACTGCAATAGATTTCAATAGTAAGTTTGAAATTTTCACATACATTAGTAGGGTTATCCATTCGTTTCTTCAATACCCTAAAATAATTAAAATCATAATATCGTCATGCCCATTCTTTCCTAGCACGAAGAGCCATCACGGGGGATTCACTTCAGGAGAAATACCATACCACGTGCATTCATATTGGTGGATATATATTGAGAAGAATTTTGACATAATATATTGAGCATATCTGGGGTAAAGGGTTTTTATATTGCTAGGTATAAAAAATGGAGCTCAAAATTAATGAAAAAATATAAAAGGGGTATAAAAATTGTTAATGGAAAAAATGGATACCTGATATCTAGTGAAAATAGGGGTTTTTTAAATTGGGGAAAGATGTATTGGGTTTGTGTTGGTAGGGGTTAAATAATATGATTTTTAGAGATATTTTCCAATATGTCTTGAAATTACGAGTATTGTTTAGTATGCCACAAACATATGTGATATGTCATAGGTTCATTAGTAGAAGCCTTGTGAGAGCCATGAGTAACATAATTAACACATAATTATCTAGACATTCATATACTTATCTAAATTTGTATTGTAAATAGATTAAAGGATGACATGCTCTTCGAAAGCATGAACTATGTTTCCTCGATATGTTCTTTCCCCAAGGCTCCAACTCGCGCTGGGAAAAAATTCAATAGTTCTTTCGTAATTCACACCTCCTTAACTTGTAGCGGTATCCTGCTAATTTCTGAAGTTTAGGTCCATTATTTCTCTCCTATTTTTTGTTTCTTTTAACTATGACTTCCTTTATCTCCATGGTCCTTTATTTTTGGGTTTATGTTATATTATTTCCATGACTATCAGAAGTGAAATTTTCTTTGGAAAAAGATGCGCTTATCATTCAAAGACAAGGCACATTGATTTTTTCAGTATCACTTTGAGAGGGACATGGTTGAGGGATAAAAAGGTGTCATTGGGGAAGGTGGACATTTTGAAAAATGTTGTAGATGCATTGATGAAGTTTGTGAGCGGTGAGAAGTTTTTTTGGTGTAGCAAAACAATGGTTATTGTAGGGTTGGACTGACTAAATGTATGTGACCCCATGTGTGGAAAGGAAAAAACAAGTGGGAGAATGTTGGGTTTGAGTTATATTATTTCCATGATTATTTTCGTGTTGTATGTTTTTCCGGGCACGGCAAAGGGTGGGGGGTCACGGGGGTGGTGACATCCCCTTTCACGAGGCCGGGGTAGTGCCCCGGGAAAAAAATTTATCCGGACAATAATAGTTGGCGGGACTAGCAGATGGGGGGCGGAGACCCAAAGATGGTGGGAAAATCCTGGGGAAATATACGTATGTATTTTCTTTATGTTCTTTCCATTTTATATATATATATATATATATATATATATATATATATATATATATATTAAAAAATTCATTTGGAGGTAATTTCTATATAGTAGACCTACATTTATAGATCATATTCCACCCATGACATCTATTTCCATTCATGTATTCTCTTGGTGCTTTGTTCATCCAACGGTTAAAATTGTGGCAAAATAGAAGATTTCCCTTGCTTCTTTTTTCCTCACCCTCTTCTTGGGCATAATTGTTTCCAATTATTTTCCTAGCACTAAATTTAATCTACACATGATAGCCTTTAATATATTTTCCAGAATATTAATACATAAAAACATTTTCTTTTCTATTAATCAAAATAATATTTTCATTGTCATAGGACATTACTTGTACCATATCTTCTCAGTCACATGTCTATTGTAAAAATTCATAAAAGTCATAAAAAATAGACTAATTTGTGGGGGTATCATCTCTCCTCTCTTTAAAAGGGAACATCATCCTTGATGTTTTCTGCTTCCATTTTCTTTGGAACAACACAAGAAAAAATTATTTCATTTCATCTTACATCTCCTAGGTGGCTTCATGAGCCCTAAGGGTGCTTCCATTGCACTTTAACCTAGACAATGGATTGATTATGGAGTGTAGTTTTGCATGCGGTTCAAAATTTGTAAATTGTGACCTAAAACTCACCTTCCAATTTGACATGTATAACATTCTAATTGATAATATGAGTAGGATCATGAATGTACTTTTTCAAAAAGAGAAATATGAAATACATTATGAACCCTAATATGGGATGGTAGTTCTAGATGGTAGGCCATGGACCTACTTGGGCTTGTATCTCAAACGATGCACAAAACTAAAGAACTAGTTTATAACGGTTTCCAAATTTTAAAGAACTCTTTTTGTCATAATTTAATATATACAAGTTCACCATCTTGAAATTCTATATGTGTCCTTTTTAAGTCTATGTAATATTTTTTTCACCATGTTTTCTTTTTAGGTATATTTCTCTCTGTATATTCCATTCCATGTGGCGAGATATGGCCCTGGCATGATTCTATCTTCGAGTCCACTCAACTTGATGGAGTATGACACTTTCTTCCATACATAACTTCAAAAGGACTCATCTTGAGTGATCTTTGGATAACTATTGTTATGGGGAAAACTCCAAAAAATGCAAATAGTACTCCCATTTCGTAGGCTATTATTACATACATGTGTAGCATGTCATTAAGGACCTAGTTAGCCATCTCATCTATTTGTGGAGCGGTACATAGTGCTGAAATTTAGTTGTGTACTCATTCAATGTTAATGCCTTCCAAAAGTTGGAAGTGAATTTTTCATCCTTATCGATATAATAGTATTTCGTATTATGTGAAGTATGAAAATTTATTTCAAGAAGACACACCACCCTCTGTATCTATAAGTATATTGAACATGTATAAAATGAGCATCCTTGAACGGCTTGTCTACCACAACCATGATAGAATCATCTCCTTTCCTAGTCTTTAGTAAACCGGTAATGAAATCTAATGAAATTGCCTCCTACTTCCATTTCGGTATAGGTAGGGATTTCAATAGTCAATGGGTGTTTATTTTTCTACTTTTACTTATTGAAATTCTTGGAATCTTTCCAAGTACTCAACTACCCTCCTTTTTCCTTACCGGGCTATAAGGAATTCCTTTTTAAGTGTTGAAAATTAGCTGACTTAGGGATGAATTTCCTTAAATAAAATCTCATTTACGACAATTATGGATTGAATTTCTAAAAATAGAGTCATGTCTAACATCTCCAAGTATCACTTTCCAAAAATAGTAAATCACCTTGCATCAATTGATAATCAAGTATGTTGATGGAAATTTACTTAACTTATCATTAATCGATCCTAATAGTTCAATCTCGACTTGATATTTTATCATCCAACATCATTATTATCCCATTTGTAATTACTATGATATTATTATCAAAGAAATACAAGTCACATTTCTAGATGACACTCAATCGAGTCATACTTTTCACCTCTCCCTGACTATGAGTCTCATGGATCTACATTTCTCAATCTCCCTTAATGGATATATTGCACTCTCTCTTACACTCTCATTAAAGGCATGGTATGCAACGTACACTCTTACGGTCACATTATTGCATATGTTACGGTGTCATCATTTATATCATATGTTTCAATATTCAATGATGACACTTATGACTGCCTCTCCTTAATTGCATAAGTTACGTTATCTAAGGCATGTATTGCCTCTCCTTTATGGCATGAATTCATTGTACCTCATGTATATGTATCTCATATCTTCTCATCTTATTACACATGCATTATGAAAAAATTTGAATTTGAGAGAGAGAGTTGGAGAGACAGAAGAAGATTGTGAGAGAGAGACTTGGAGAATAATAGCAAGACTTTATGAGCCAAGGTTGTTTAGGTGTTTTAGTGCGGATTTAGTTAAGGGAAAGTAGGGATTGATTCGGTGTTTACATGCGATGTTGCTATCGGTGATCTTTATGTTGCATCTTGTTCATATTTGGGTGAACTTATTCACTTTCTTGATCTCTCATTGTATTATGTATCTCTGTTAAAACAGTGACAGCGAAAATTTTAGGGGCTAATATTCGCAAGTGAGCTAATTTTTTTTCGATTTTTCGCAAAAAGATCGCTAATTTCCATTTTTCTAAATGTGAGATTACGCCTAATTTTTTAGTATACTTGTTTTTACCTTTAAAATCACCAAATTTTTATATAGACTATATATAAAATCATTATAAATTGAACATTTTTACAAGGATATCAACAACCATTTTATAATTTGTGTATTGAGGCTAGTGATATTTGCCAAGGTTTCTAAAGTTTAAGATAAATTTCTATGCTTAAATTTTTCCCTGGCTTGATTGATATCTAATAGAAGAATTTGGTTGGGGTTTTCCTATTTTGGGGTTTTACCTTGTCATTGGACCTAAATTCTCTATATTTCATTTTGTTCTTGATTGCATTCCATCATGCATATGGTTTATGTAGTTTGTGTTCTATATACCATTACTTAATTAATATTTGAGTAGAAAGAATTGTTGTAATAAGTAATTGTTACGGCATGGAACATCAAAATTTCATTGTAGGTATCAAAGGCACATACAAATACCTTCAAAGAAGATAATATCTATCACTCCTTTGAAGAAATCTTACTTTCTACTAAAAATTTATTTGACTTGATCAAGATGTCTTCTTCTTACTTCTAGAATGAAGATAAGTTGAATGATGCTTCAAATTTTGGACCATGGAAAGGAGAAGATTGGATGCTGAAGAAAATGGTGTGTTGGAATATGTTGAAGGAAAAGTAGCTAAACCACCATAAAATTTGAATTTTATTGTCAAGGCTAGATAAAAAGAAGGAGAAGTCAACTCTAAGAAAATTATCCTTGATTCTCTTGAGGCATCATCACACATGTCTTCAATGTGAACAAATATAGAGAAATGTATGCCAAGTTTATTGGGATGCATTAAATAACAACTTGAATCAAATCCTTTCTTTGAAGAATCAACTCAAGGATATTAAGAAGAATGAAATACCATTGAAGCATACTCCATGAGGATATCTAAAATCGAGGATCAACTGTCAATTGTTGATGAAATTGTATATGATAAAGAGTTGGCATTGATTATGCTTGGAGGTTTTTCCTCCAACTTGGAAACTTTTAGTACTACCATCGGTAACAATAATAAGTGCCCCTCATTTGATCAACTCTAGGAAAGTGTGGTCAAGAAGGGCGAGGAAGGATTTCCAAAAGGAAGAATTCCCAAGCATGAAGAGGGAATACCTATTACCTTTGTTCCAAGATAAAGAAGTAGAAAAGAAAAGAAGGTCATAACTTTTCAAGAAAGTATGCTCCTATGTCAATAGTTTTTGTAAATGGAATAGGTCCTTATCAAAATTTCAATGCACAATTTCTATAAGCATGCCCAATATGCAGCGTGATTGTCTAGAAAATAAAAGTATGCAAATATTCAACTACAACAATCGTGGCAACAAATTCGATTTCGATTATAGAATAAGAAGAGAAGCTCTTGTTGTTTTTAAAGAAATATATTTTTCTTCTAATATTTCAAGGAACCCAATGTATGATAATAATTCGGCTAAAACACACTCATATTACTTTAAAGAAATATATTGTTCTTCTAATATTTCAAGGAACCCAATGTATGATAATAATTCAACTAAAACACACTCATATTACTTTCTTGTTTCTTCTCTTTAGTTTTCTCTCTTGCATATTCTTGTGATAGTTAGTTGGTTGATAGTGATGCTTCAGAACCTTTGTGTTCATAAAAGGCTCTCTAAAGATGTTTGGTTGAGAGAAGCCAGATACGAAAAAGTATACTTGGAGATAATTCTACATATACTATAAAGGGATCGTGTTCTATTTATTTTGTTTGGATGAGGTGAAACTATATTTCTTCAAGAAGTTTGTATGTGCACTTGGTTTTGAAAATAAACCTTGTATCTATATCTTCCTTAGATGACAAAGAATGAAAGTTTCTTTCATAAATGGAAAAATCTCGACTTAACCAATGAGATATACCATGAGATATTCCTTCACTTCGGGATCGAGATTTGAAGGAATTTATAAGATAAATAGGAGGACGATACATGTTTTGATTCATGATAGTAATCGCTCATTGTGAATATTATTGCCGAAGGTTCACTCATGCAAATATAAAGCATTTCCTTGTGTGATATCGATGGTTTACAATCTTGAGAATAGATTGGATCATGATGGATTTTTCCAAGGGTGTGCAAGTGGAAAGCATGTAAATGGATCATTCCCATAAATCAAAGAAAAACCAATCGACCATTTCATCTTGTACATTCGGTTGCATGTGGACCTATGTTGTAACTTCTCTTGTGGTTACATGTATTATACTTGACTTACATGGATAGATTTTCTACTTAAGACATGGATTTTATTTTTGTAAAACAAAAATTCAAACATTTGAAATATTAAAAATTTAAAGTCCTTGATAGGAAAAAAGCTGGAAAATAGATCAAAATCTTCGGATTTGACAATGGAGGAGAGTTCATGAAATGATTTTAGGTGACTACCTTAAGGAAGTTGGAATCAAGAAATAGACCATCATACCATATAACCATGAAAAAAATGGTATGACTAAAATAAAGAATAGAACTATCATGGAAGCGATCAAAGCATATTTACATGATCAATGTATACCAAAGCTTCTAAGGGGAGAAGGTTCTAACACTATCGATACATATCCATCTACGCACAGACAACCAAACAACGAAGACTCTTGAAGAAGTCTTCTCTTTTGAAAAGCCTAAGGTTGGGAACTTGAGGACCTTTGGCTTCATATCTACTTTCATTTTCAAAAAGGAAAAGAATACCAATTTTAGAAGCTTCGGGTAATAAAGGTACATTTTTTTATTATTGTGAAAAATTCTAAAGCTTACATAATTTACATTTTTGGTTTTATAAAGTTTTTAAATTTAATATAAATAATATATATATAAATTTAATTAATTAAAAAATAATTTTTTCCATATAAAAATCATTATGAACTTAAATTCAACTTTGAAGGACATTGGGCGATTTTTACCTTCACACGCCAAGGCGGCGAATCCCTTGATGACACTTGTCACAATCCTATTAAACTAAAAAATGAAGAATATTTTATGCATGCTGGCCCAGAATTCCATGTCATCAAATGTACCAGTTCTACAATATATATTTTTTAAATTTCTCTACTTTGAATGTTGATCAACAGAACCATAACTCCTTCATGCGAACTCGGTTTCATTGAAACAAGTTGCATTGGATTCCTTGCGATGAGATGGTTGCTTTCATTCTAGCTTGGTGAAATTCCAAACATTTTCATTTTTAAGCTAATTTTTGCCCACACTCCAGGACTACGATCACCCTATCACTCCTTGGCCTTTCCATCAATTTCATCAAAACCTAATTTTCACTACATTCTTGTGGAAAACTAGGAAATCCATGTGTTTTGACCTTTTGGCCACCTTCCTCATACCCATTTCCAAAAATCTCACTTGCATCTGTTAATCATCACCCTACCTCCTCCAATGTTTTGGGGATTTTTCCTATTTCTTTCTACATCATTTATGTGTTGGAAATATTGTCATTGATGGCGATGGAGGCGATGAGACGGAGACGAGGAAAGAATGTAGCGAGATGCGAAGATAGGCAAATAACGACGGCGTGTGTATGCAATCGAGCGAGAGGCGGGAGTCGACGGCCCGATGGCCGGCCCAGGCGGAGAAAGGCGAGGGGAGAATATAGGCGAGCCATTATATCGAGAGGTAGGGGTGGAGCCATTGTCACGAGCGAGAGGCGGAGGCGAGAAGAATTCCAAGAATCGCTACCCGGAATTTCGGAGGGATACATAAACACAATTCCGGGAATCGTATAACCCAAGCGGCAAGTATATATATATATATATATATAAACCTTATTCCAGGGATCATTACCTAGCCGGGCATTACATATAATATAAAATATTATTCTGGGAATCATAACCCAAGCGGCAATGTATGCATATATATGAACCTTAATTCCGAGAATTGCCCAAGCTGAAGGATATATATATATATATATATATATATATATATATATATATATATATATATATATATATATATATATATATATATATATATATAATTTCGAGAATCGTGACCCAAAGGTCCAAACCATAGATATTTGTAATGAAGCGCTTTAATGAACAAAGAGCCAAAGGTATCAAAGCCTTATATGGTGGGGCCCTTTCCCAATCACATCGGAGAAAAACTGTGCAGCGGAATATGTAAACAACAAAAAATTGTGATTGCGATTGAAAGCCCAGACCCGATGGGAATAAAAACTACAATACATATATAAGTTTCATATTATTGAGCCCAAATTTAAAAGAATCAAAGGTCCAAAGCATATTTGTCAAGTTATATGGAGCGAATAATACAAAGTTTTATATGGTGGGACCCTTTCCCAATCGCATCGGAGAAAGCAGCGGAACATGTTAACAAATATTTGCGCTTGCGATGAAACCTAGACCCGATGGGTTTATAAAACATAATTGATATGTGTCGGAACATGCAACTAAGAGTTGCGATTGCGATCAATTGCAATCGGAAGCAATACATCAATTGCATCGGAAAGAAGCAGAATGTCGGAGCACTATGTTAAAAGATTGCGATTGCGATTGAGTTCTGGACCCGATGGGTCTATAAGTTATGAATTTATATGTTTGAGTTACGGTCTAATCGCATCGGCACTGGTCAATCGCATCGGAGTGAAAGTGTGGCAGCGGAGCATAACCATGCACTTTGCGATTGCGATTAATCGCAATCGGAAGTAATCAAAGAGTGATACATCGCATCGGAGCAACTCAATGGAAGTCGCGATTGCGATTAATCACAATCGGAAACATTTGCAAGGATTTTCATCGCATCGGATAAGGATTCATTGCATCGCATCGAATCGGAGGCAGCTCATCGCATCGGCGGATAGTCAAAGATCGGCAAGTGGGCCCGAAACGTTGTTTTCTATGTTAAATAGGTCTATTATTATATCGACGGAAGTTACATAAGAAAGGGTTCATATACATTAAAGTGAAAATAAAGGAGTTTAATTATCATAATACATTGAAGAGAGGGTGACATTATTAAAGCGTTGTATTTTAAAAGGACCATGGAGATGATACACATTGGTTGAAACTGCCCAATAGTTATATTAAAAAGGGGTGCTATTAGATATATAAAATGATTGTTACATGCCACGTGTTCTGTGGACCCACGGGCCTCAGCTTAAGGTGGAGGGCGATTGTTAATGTAAAACGATTGGGATGTGTGCAATCGCATCGGGCCATAAAACAAAGGTCGTGATGTATGTATGTTCCGCTTGCGGAACTCGCCACATCAACAAGACACTTGCTATGTACAGAGCGTTGGAATTTGTCCAGAATTACAGTCCGCAGTTTCATATATATATATATATAAAGTGCTGATATAAAAATAAAAATTGCAGTTCATAAATTCAGGATTTACGCAGTAGCCATAAACAGAAAGGCATGCAGAGGAGAGAAAGGGACAAACACAGTCAAAGAAAAGACAAATGCGCAGCGATCCAAAAGGCTGTATGAGTGAGCTAGAACTCTCATTGTAATTAAATGTAATATTTTAATTGGTTTATATTGTTTGTGATGCATTGGCAAGTCTCCGGAGGAAAAACAAAGCTCCCACTGTAATATTGAAATTAATGCATGTTTTTATATTTTCTGAATGAGCGAGTGAAAGAAATGAAAAGGAAAAAAGAAAAGAGGCATGGTTGTCCATTCCAAATTCATTGAGGAATGCTAATATTCACAATAAAATCCTTATAAATAATATCATCTTGATATGCAAAAAGAGGTTAGAGAGAGTAAATCTAGAGAAGGCAGAATATAGAAGTGTGAGGCAGAGAAGATTAAGAAAAGAAGAGCAGAAAGAGAAGCTACATAACAGAGCTGATATCTGAGGTAAATCAACAAACATTCAATTTGATAAATTGAGGAAGTTGGAGCTTCCCTATCAAGTTGCAGCTTGATAGCTGTCAGTTGCAGCTGGCTGAGGTTAGAGCCTCCTGTAGGTTGGTGCCTGCAGAAAATTGAAGGGATTTGGTGCTTTCTTGCAAGTTGTAGCTTGCAGAATTGAGGATTGGAGCCTCCTGTAGGTTGGTGCCTGCAGAAAAACAGTGGTGAGAGGGAGTTGGAGCTTTCCTTTGCATCACAAAATTAATAAGATGTGGTTTTCTCCCTTTATGGGTTTCCACTTACATCTGCTGTCTCTATGTGTGTTTCTTATGTGTTGATGTGATTCTTTCAATCTGCTTAATTGTTTGCTGCTCTCAACATAAGTATGGTGTCACATTAATTTAATATTAGCTGTAACATTTTAAGACTGTTCACATAGTAAGTTGTAAATAAGTTTGGTGAAAATTTTAAAAGGCTTATGTATGTATTAAACTGATTCACCCCCCCCTCTCAGTTTAATTAAATATTCAACAATTGGTATCAGAGAGGGTTCCTTTGTACAAGTCTAACAACTGAAAGGAGATCCTAGGTTCCCAAGATGGCTAGTAAAGAAGGATGCTCAACCAATAAAGCCCCTTTCTTCATTGGTGAAAATTATGCTTTCTGGAAAATCAGAATGAGGACATACATAATGTCTCTAGGAATAGAAGTCTGGGTTGCTGTGGAATTAGGATATGCCCCGAAGGCAACTGACACAGAGAAAGAAACAAAACAAGATTTTGTGGCTAACGCAAAAGCCATGAATGCCATCCTGAATGGATTGTGTGAAGCAGAGTTTATTAAAGTAATGCACAAAGACACTACCAAAGAAATATGGGATACTCTTGAGAACATACATGAGGGAGACAAGAAAGTAAAGACTGCCAAACTTCAAGTCTATAGAACCCAGTTTGAGAACTTAAAAATGAATGATGATGAAGACATTGCTAGTTTCTTCCTAAAAGCTGCAGAAATTATTAACAATATGAAAGCTCTTGGAGAAAAAATGCCAGAAAGTATAATTGTACAAAAGATTCTAAGATCTCTTCCATCCAGATTTAATCCAAAGGTGTCTGCAATAGAAGAAACAGCTAATTGGGAGACCTTGACCATGAACCAGCTACTTGGAAATCTAACAGCCTATGAAATGAGGCTCCCACAGAAGAAGCCAAGTACGAGGGAAGAAGCCTTTAAAACAGAAAAGAAGAAAGAAGAAGAGGGAGACATATGCTCTTGCTCGGATGAAGAAGAGGCAAATTTTGTCAAGAAATTGGATAGAGGCTCGGGTAAATACAAAGGTAAACTCCCCTTCAAATGCTTTAACTGTGGAAGAGTGGGACACTATGCTGCCAAGTGTCCTCACAAGAAAGTAAGGAATCAGGCTCAAGAGTGAGAGAAAAATAAATCAAAGAACTGGCAGAAAGGAAAGAAGTTCAGCAGAAAATCCCTCTATGCTCAACAAGACATCAGTACATCTGAAGATTCAGATGAATCCTCAAGTGAAGAAGGAACCTTTGAATTCTTATTGACGGCAATAGAAGAACTTGAAGGTCTCTTGCTAGAAGATGAAGAAGAAGAAGGTGAAGTCGACCTTGAGGGGGAGCTAAGAAGTGCTCTAGAAGAGATTGATAGAATCAAACTGAAATTTAGAAAACAAAAGGACATTCTCCTCAAGTATGTACGAGAATAACAGAATTCAGTAGTCCTTAAGCAGCTAAAGATAGAGCTTGAAGAAGCCAAGAAGATAGAGGACGTGTTACTTAAGCAAATCAAAGAAAAAACTCAAGAACAAGAAAAGTTGGAAGAAGAAGTAGTATGTCTCAGGAAGAAATTAGAAAATGCTCAAAGGAAAGTGGTTATAAACTCTTCTCAAACAACAAGCTCTAGTAAGTTGAATGAAATTCTGGTTGCTCAAAGATCCCCTATGATAAAGACTGGAATAGGCTATGAAGGAGAATCAAGTAAAGGCAAATAAAAGGTTGACAGAGAGATTATTTTGGTAAAAGCAAAGAAGAATGATGAAGCAGCTCAAACATTTCCTACAAAAGAGGAAACCTGTAATGAGGAAGACAGAGATTAGAAGAAACCTCTAATAACAAAGAAGTCAATAAATACTAAGACAACAGAGAAAGGGACATATGTCTCTGAATATGTCAAATTTGGAAGCCATCAAAGGAGATTCCTCCCTCCTATGAAGAATGCCACCTATTATGTCTGCCACAAGCTCGGACACATTGCTGCATATTGTCATGCAAGGAGGAGTAATTCAAACCAGCAAAAGATGCAAACATTGAAGAGACTGCCTCAAGCAAACAAATGGAAGAGACAACCTTACATCAGGTATGCAAATAGTTTTTATGGTTACTATTTTTATTGTAAGGAATTTGGTCATAAAATCATTGAGTGTAGAAAGTATGGACAAATATTGATGTTTAACACCTCAAGGAAGTTTGTGAATCAAAGAAATTCTATTCATACCCATAATTCTACAAAAATTATGATCAAATGTTGTGTATGCAATCAAGTTGGACATATACCTTCCAAATGTCCTCTAAGAAGATGTAATTCATCACCTCACAAAAGATACCAAACAAAAGGGTGCCTCCAGTGGATAAAGAAGGTGAATAAATGTGACTTGGCTCTAACTGCTCAAGATCTGAAAAACTAGTGGTATTTGGATAGTGGCTGCTCAAAACACATGACTGGAGACAGAAGCAAGTTTATAATAACTCTTAATGAAAAGAAATCTGGAAATGTTACTTTTGGCAATGATAAATCAGGTAAAATCAAGGGAAAAGGCTAAGTCAGCATATACAATGGCAGAGGAAAGGCCCAAGATGTACTATTTGTAGATGGGCTGAAAGCAAATTTAGTAAGTGTCAGTCAGATGTGTGACAAAGGCTGTGAAGTTCTTTTTAGAGCACAAGATTGTGAAGTCAGATCAAGCACCACAGGTAAGACTCTGCTCAAAGGAGTTCGAACAGAAAGTAATGTTTACATTGTGAAAGAGGAAGATGAAGTATGTCATCTTAGCAAACTAGAAGATTCATGGTTATGGCATAAAAGGTTGGGACATCTCAGCTTCGATCACATCATCAGACTAAGTAAGAAGAAAGCTATCAGAGACATGCCAGAAATAAAGCGACCTTTTAATACCATATGCAAATCATGTCAATTAGGCAAACAGACTCGCACATCCTTCAAGGCCAAAGAGGAGTTATCAACAAGAAGACCACTCCAACTTGTGCACATGGATCTGTGTGGACCTGCAAGAACTAAAACACCAAGTGGAGAATTCTACTTCATGCTGATAATAGATGATTTCTCCAGAATGACATGGGTTGCATTTCTCAAGAATAAATCGGAAGCTCTGGAAAAATTCAAAATATTCAAAGCTTTAGCAGAAAATCAGACAGGATGCAAGCTGAAATGCATTAGATCAGACAAAGGAGGTGAATTCATAGATTATGACTTTGCTGATCTATGCAATGAACATGGCATAAAACAACAATTTACTACTGTAGGGACACCTCAGCAGAATGGAGTAGCAGAGAGACAGAACAGATCTGTTCAACAAATTGCCAAATCCATGATGCAAGAGAATAATATTCCTCAAACCTTCTAGGCAGAAGCAGTACGTACAGCAGTGCATATCCTTAATAAAGCTCACTTAAGGCCAATCAGTGACAAGACTCCCTATGAACTATGGCATGGAAAGCCAGCTTCAATCAAACATTTTAGAATCTTTGGAAGCAAGTGTTACATAAAGAATAATGATGAAAATATTGGAAAATTTGATGCAAGAGCAGACGAAGGGATATTTCTAGGATATGCATCCAAAAGTAAAGGGTACAGGTGCTACAACAAGACTCTTTGGAAAATAGTAGAAAGCATTGATGTGAGATTTGATGAATAACTTCCAAACAATACAAGAGATACTGACTACTGCAATCCATCAGACAACCATGAAGAAGAAAACCAAGATGATGAGGAAACAAGCAAGACAACAGAAGATACAGAGCTAAGTTCTAAAGCTCCCTCAAGATATACTCAGAAGAACCATCCTGAAGATCAGATCATTGGAGACAAGAGAGTAGGGGTCCAAACAAGAAGGCAGCTAATAGAACAAACTGAAGAGGTATACATAGCCATGTTGTCACAAATTGATCCAAAGAGATTTGAAGAAGCCAGCAAGGAAAAGTCTTGGGTAAATGCTATGAATGAAGAATTGTACCATATTGAGAAAAACAATACCTGGGAATTAGTTCCTAGACCCACTGAGAAGAATGTCATAGGCTCAAAATGGGTATTCAAAAATAAAATGAATGAGCAAGGACAAGTAATCAGGAATAAAGCCAGGCTGGTCTGCAAAGGATACTCACAAATTGAAGGACTTGATTACGATGAAAATTTTTCCCCTGTAGCCAGAATGGAAGCTATTAGAATGTTCCTGGCATTTGCATGCTACCAAGACTTCAAGGTATATCAAATGGATGTAAAATATGCTTTTCTTAATGGAGATCTAGAAGAAGAAGTCTACATGGAACAACCAGAAGGCTTCTCATTGACAGAAAAAGAAGACTATGTGTGCAGACTGAAGAAGGCTCTATATGGACTGAAACAGGCTCCTCGTGCTTGGTACTCAAGACTGGATAAATATTTGCAAAAAAAAGGCTTTAAGAGAGGTGGAGTAGACAACAATCTGTACATAAAATCCCATGAAAATGAACTCCTGATTGTTGTAGTATATGTTGATGACATTATGTTTGGAAGCAACAGAGAAGAACTAGCAAAAGGGTTTTCTGATGAGATGAAAACAGAGTTTGAGATGTCTATGATTGGAGAGCTCAGATTCTACTTAGGACTTCAAATTCAACAAAAGAACAGAGGTACATTCATCTCACAGGAAAATACTTGAAAGAAATGTTGAAAAAATTCAAAATGGAGGACTGCAAACTTGTGTCAACTCCCATGATCACGGGATGCAAGCTGTGTGCTGATGATGCATCTGCTAATATAGATCAAAAACTCTACAGATCCATGATAGGAAGTCTGTTGTATCTGACTGCATCAAGACGAGACATCATGCTAGCAGTAGGACTAGTGGATAGATATCAAGCAGCACCTAAACAAAACCATCTCCTGGTAGTAAAAAGAATATTAAGATATCTACAAGGAACAACACAGTATGGACTTTGGTATCCTAAAGGCAAAAGCTTCACCTTGACATCATACATAGATGCAGATTGGGCCAGCTGTGTGGATGACAGGAAAAGCACAAGTGGAGGTGCTTTCTATCTAGGAGAAAGTCTGGTGGCATGGTTAAGCAAGAAACAAACATCTATCTCTCTGTCTACAGCAGAAGCAGAATGTATAGCAACAACAGCATGTTGTACACAAGTCATGTGGATGAAGCAAACCCTCCAAGACATGAAGGTAAGCATTGTTGAACCTATCTCAATCAAATGTGATAATACAAGTGCTATAAGTATATCTAAAATCCCGTGCTTCAATAAAAAACTAAACATATCCCAATCAAGTATCATTTTCTCCGAGAACAAGTGGCTCAGAAGATAGTAAAACTGGAGTATGTACCAACAAAAGAACAAACAACAGATATATTTACTAAAACGCTTGCCAGAGAACCATTTGAATATTTGAGAGACAGATTAGGGGTAGTATCTATAGATGCTACTCTCTAATATAAAGAGAAAGAACAGTTTTAGAGGGAGAACAGAAACGAAGAGATCATTCTCAGGGGGAGATCAACCAGCAAGGGAAGCATGAAAACAGGTCCTTAGGTTCAAAAGGATTATGGAAAGAATACATTCAACATAAAAGAATCAATAAAAGGGCGAAAGGGTCAGTGGTGCAGCGGAAGAGTGGTGAACCTGATGTGAAGCATAAACAGCAGCGTACAAGGTCAGAAAACTTCAAAGAAAGAAAATGCACGAAATATTGGCAAAGGATAAAATCACAGCATCAAAGAATAGAAGCTACACTAAGAATTCGAACCCCTTGCCATTGATGTCAAACGGGGAGGAAGAGCAAGAAACAGGAGGAAGAGTAGGCAAACAGAGAAAATGTATTGCCATAGAGAAAGTGTATTGCCATCAATGCCAAAGGGGGAGACTGTTGGAAATATTGTCATTGATGGCAATGGAGGCAACAAAGATAGAGACAGACAAAGAAGGCAGCAGATGCAAAGATAGGCAAATAACAGCAGCAGGTAATATCTACAGTGAAGGCAGAGGCAGAGGTCGAGCAACAGTAGCATCTAAGGCAGAAGTAGAGGCAGAGAATATAGAGGCAGATCCGTTATATCATAGGCAGAGGCAGAGGCAGAGGCAGAGCTGTTATTACAAGTAGAGGTAGAGCATAAAACTTCCGAGAATCGCTACCCCAGCTGGAGGATACATAAACACAATTTCGGGAATCGTATAACCCAAGCAGCAAGTATATATATATACAAACCTTATTCCGGGGATCATTACCCAGCCGAGCGTTACATATAATATAAAATCTTATTCCGGGAATCATAACCCAAGCGGAAATGTATGCATATATATGAACCTTAATTCCGAGAATCGCCCAAGCCGGAGGATATATATATATAATTTTGAGAATCGTGACCCAAAGGTCCAAACCATAGATATTTTTAATGAAGCGCTTTAATGGAAAAAGAGCCAAAGGTATCAAAGCCTTATATGGTGGGGCCCTTTCCCAATCGCATCGGAGAAAAATTGTGCAGCGGAATATGTAAACAACAGAAAATTTCGATTGCGATTGAAAGCCCGGACCCGATGGGAATACAAACTACAATAAATATATATAAGTTTCATATTATTGAGCCCAAATTTAAAAGAATCAAAGGTCCAAAGCATATTTATTAAGTTATATGGAGCGCATAATACAAAGTTTTATATGGCGGGATCCTTTCCCAATCACATCGGAGAAAGCAGCAGAACATGTTAACAAATATTTGCGATTGCGATGAAACCCGGACCCGATGGGTTTATAAAACATAATTGATATGTGTCGGAACATGCAACTAAGAGTTGCGATTGCGATCAATCGCAATCGGAAGCAATACATCAATCGCATCGGAAAGAAGCAGAACGTCGGAGCACTATGTTAAAAGATTGCGATTGCGATTGAGTTTCGGACCCGATGGGTCTATAAGTTATGAATTTATATGTTTGAGTTACGGTCTAATCGTATCGGCACTGGTCAATCGCATCAGAGTGAAAGTGTGGCAGTGGAGCATAACAATGCAATTTGCGATTGCGATTAATCGCAATCGGAAGTAATCAAAGAGTGATACATCACATCGGAGAAACTCAATGGAAGTCGCGATTGCGATTAATCGCAATCGGAAACATTTGCAAGGAGTTTCATCGCATTGGAGAAGGATTCATCGCATCGCATCGAATCGGAGGTGGCTCATCGCATCGGCGGATAGTCAAAGATCGGCAAGTGGGCCCGAAAGGTTGTTTTCTATGTTAAATAGGTCTATTATTATATCGCCGGAAGTTACATAAGAAAGGTTTCATATACATTAAAGTGCAAAGAAAAGAGTTTAATTATCATAATACATTGAAGAGAGGGTGACATTATTAAAGCGTTGTATTTTAAAAGGACCATGGATATGATACGCATTGGTTGAAACTGCCCAGCAGTTATATTAAAAAGGGGCACTGTTAGATATATAAAACGATTGTTACATGCCGCGTGGTCTGTGGACCCATGGGCCTTAGCTTAAGGTGGAGGGCAATTGTTAATGTAAAACGATTGGGATGTGTGCAATTGCATCGGGCCATAAAACAAAGGCCGTGATGTATGTATGTTCCGCTTGCGGAACTCGCCACATCAACAAGACACTTGGTATGTACAGAGCGTTGGAATTTGTCCAGAATTACAGTTAGAAGTTTCATATATATATATATATATATAAAGCACTGATATAAAAATAAAAATTGCAGTTCATAAATTCAGGAGTTATTCAGCAGCCATAAACAGAAAGGCATACAGAGGAGAGAAAGGGACAAACATAGTCAAAGAAAAGACAAATGCACAACGATCCAAAAGGCTGTATGAGTGAGCTGGAGCTCTCAATGTAATTAAATGTAATATTTTAATTGGTTTATATTGTTTGTGATGCACTGGAAAGTCTCTCGAGGAAAAACAAATCTCCCACTGTAATATTGAAATTAATGCATGTTGTTATATTTTCTGAATGAGCGAGTGAAAGAAATGAAAAGGCAGAAAGTGAAGAGGCATGGTTGTCCATTCCAAATTCATTGAGGAATGCTAACGATCTAAAAAAGAAAATCCTTATAAATAATATCATCTTGATATGCAAAAAAGGAGTTAGAGAGTAAATCTAGAGAAGGAAGAATATAGAAGTGTTGAGGCGGGGAGAAGATTAAGAAAAAGAAGAGCGAAAGAGAAGCTACGGAAACGGGCGAGTATCGAGGTAAATCGGCAAACATTCGGTTTGATAAATTTAGGAAGTTGGAGCTTCCCTTTCAAGTTGCAGCTTGATAGCTTTCAGTTGTAGCTGGTAGAAATTTGGAGCCTCCTGCTATAGGTTGGTGCTGCGGAAAATTGATGGATTGAAGAGTTGGTGCTTCCTTGCAATTTGTAGCTTGCGGGGTGAGGATTAGAGCCTCCTGTGGGTTAGTGCAGAAAAATAGTGGTGAGAGGGAGTTTTAAGGCATACACATCACGGCAATAATAAGATGTGGTTTTCTCCCTTTATGGGTTTCCACTTACATCTGCTGTCTCTATGTGTGTTTCTTATGTGTTGATGTGATTATTTCAATCTGCTTAATTGTTTGCTGCTCTCAACATAAGTATGGTGTCACAGTAATTTAATATTAGCTGCAACATTTTAAGAGTGTTCACATAGTAAGCTGTAAATAAGTTTGGTGAAAATTTTAAAAGGCTTATGTATGTATTAAACTGATTCACCCCCCCCCTCTCAGTTCAATTAAAGATTCAACAAACCTCAAAATGATCACAACAATTATTAACCAAATACAAAGAAGGGTAGGACTCCTTGTATTCTTTATAAAATGTTGAATGGAAAACTCTAAGAGAACAAATACTGGCAGGTGGCAAAACTTCATACAAATATTGTGCTTTTCCTTCAAGAAAAGCCATGAACATCTTAAAGAGACAATCTTCAGGAAATTCAACCTTCAACTTGTGTGTACGCATGTGAAATTTAACCAGATGTAAAACAACATCATTCCTATCATCATCTTTAAACATAGGCAAATTCCTTTGCCAATCTACCTTAAGCATTTTATTTGGGAAACCTGGAATGTGATATCTTTTCATTGCAGCATACCTTCTTGCAACATAATCCATATTGAAAATTTCTTCACTATACTGATTTTCATGTAGTGGAATGGCCATTAAGTGTTGATTTTCTGGATCTTTCAGTCAATGGAGTCACCAGGTGAATGGTACAGCCTTCCTATGTGTCCAACTGTTGTTCACCATCAACAATTAGATCTAAACTTTGTCGTTCTTTCCCAGGGAAGATCTGATCTTTCGTTCCCCGAAAAAAACACCGGTATGTTATCACTTCGCCAAATATATAAGGCTGAAGAAGAAAAAATCCCAATAGAGGTAACCACAGACCAATATTTTTGCTTAGTATCTAGCCCTGCCAAACTGGAGAGGGCTCTCTCCACAAAAATCATAGCCAAGAGGGCTGGATAAATTATGGTTTTATGCTAGCTATGAAATGCAGTAGGGGTTTTGATTTGATTTGATTGGTTTGCTGGATGAGGATATTAGGTCAAAGAGGCTAGGTCAGGGCAAATAGGATTAGGGTTATAGAGATTCAATGGGTGTTGGAACAGGGTCTCCTACAAGCTGCGAAACTGGTCCGATTTTGTATATTTTTTATTATATTTAGTCTAGTGCAGGGGTTTTGAGGTGGGTCAAAGCCCCAAAAGCATTGTAATGGGTCAAAGGGTAAACCTGGGGTCCGAAAACCACGGTTTGAGGATCGTAGGAAAGATTAGGATAGATGGTTATAAATAGAGGAACGTTTTGAATTGTAGGTAAGGAATAAAGAGCTATTGATGCGAATTGTGTTTTAGTAAGTCTGTTTGGGTTTTTTGGGAAGGTCTCCTGCTGGCTATGTGCGAGGAGATCCAGAGTCCAGATGTGTGCAGACCCTTCTGTTGTGTGCACAGGTGGGAAGGGTATTGTAAGAGGAAGTTGATGAATGAATGAATACGAAAAGCTGTTTGGGACTGAATGTATGTGTACTGTTTATGCGAATCATTGGTAATTACTGTCTTATGCGTATTCTGTATTCCGCTGCGAAATTTCTTTGTAAGTGTTTTACTGCATCTATATATGTTCTATCCTATTTATGCAATGTTGAGTTACTGTCTTGAAGTATATGATTATTGAGCACCATAGTACAATTAACCTTGCGCACGTGGAAGAAAAAGAGGCCCATAAGTCCTGCTCGAGGAGATCTGGACATCTCGAGGTAGGACGCAGCTTTGCTTGCCTTACCTATCCTTTCTCAGGGTGAGGAAACCTGGTTCCAACACCCACCCATACTACTTCGGGTGAGACTTTGACCTGCGCAAGTAGGTCACTAGCGAAAGGGCCAATAGTATAGGGGTTTGTTAGCAAACCTTGAACTCCGAACCTGGGTCAGGACCCCTCGAGCCAAAAAATGGTCCCATTGCTAGGACCTGGAGCTTTTTGAGAAAAGGATTGGGTAATGACAAGAGAGTATTGGAAGCCTGAAAGGAAGAAAATTGAGGAGTGGTTAGAAAAACAGATCCAGGAATTTGCGGTAAAATAAAATCGCAGCGAGACGTTGACAGTAGAAAGGTGGAAAAATAGGTACATTCTTACAGAAAGCTACGAAATATTCTTTGTAACATTTGCAATTGAGCTCCAGGAGTGGCTGGCTAGGCGCGTAGAATTCTAGAAGTGTTGGAAGGACGAACAAGTCACTCAGTGGACCCCAGAGCTGATCTAGTAGCTGGAACGGACTGATAATACTATCACGCGCATGGTAGATCACTGGGTGGATAGTGTGTTAGGAGGATTTGTGACAGAATTTTCCATCGATAAGTTTGTCTCCTACTCCAAAGCCGAGAGATGATTCTTTAAAGGGTTTCGGGGCAAATTTCTGAAGACATTACTGTTGATGATTAAGATATTACTATGTGAAAAGATCATTATGTGTAATCATACCGATTGAATGACCTTAGATCTAGACGGGAGCGTGACGCGCAGTGGTAAATACTACCGGACTAACCTTGAGGGGGAAAAATATGCCTATAAACGTCTACGCAGAGACCCCCCAGCTACACCGCTGTCCAGGCCGCATAAAGGTAAGAACTCACCCATACCTCCACCTCCGTCAGACAGTGATATGGCTGCACATCTGAAGCTACCTACCTTCAAGGGGGTAGGAGACGAGGATATGGACCGATTTTGGTTTGTTGCAGATTCCGTATGGACTGTGCAAAATGTGACAAGCGACACGGTGAAGAGGGCATAGTTGTCCCTGGCATTTGAAGATAGAGCACTTGACTGGTATATGCGATACGTCTCTCAGAATGGGAGTGCGTCTGTTCAAGACCTTAAGGACGCTCTGAAGCAACAATTTCGAAAACCAAAATCCTATTCTCAGTTGGTAGCAGAAGTGAAGGACTTCAAGAAAGGTGCATCTGAATCTGTATGGGAGGTTGATCAATGATTGAAGAAAGCAATCAGGGAAGGGGGATTTGAGTATGACGATAGACAACATACGAAGTGGTTCATCGCTATGTTGTTGCCCCACCTGTGTACACCAATGAGTCACCAAACCTTTGAATCGCAGGAAAAAGCTGTGGAAGTCGCTATGAAATTAGAAGCTGCGCCCAGAGAAGATACGTCGTTACGAGTACAACAAATTCAAGAGCAACTTGGAGCTATGCATATGGAAATTCAGAATCTGCGAAAGGAACGAGAAAAAGGAGCCAACATAGATCTGTGGTGCATACAATGTCGGGTATCTGGCCATACGAAGGATTAGTGCCCGCTATTAGCAGATTACATGCAGGTAGGAGGACCTAGTCCGATCCACCCGGGAGCAAGTGGGGGACCCATCCTATCACGCCCAGGATCGAGCAGACCTACGCTATGGTGCGATGATTGTCATGTAGCAGGGCTGCATGATACAGACCATTGCCCTCGGCTGGGTGCATATGTACCACAACTAAAGCAACAATGGTGTAGGTTCTGCCGATCGGTAGGACACGATGAGCAGAATTGTCGCACTTACGACTTAATGATGGATCAGGGAAACTTGTATAGGGTACAATTAGACCTTGTGTCACCAAGATCTCCTGCGAAATTTGGTGGCTCGCCGGCAAGGGGCAAGGGAGGTCGGGGGGGAAGTGCAAGTCGAGGGCAAGGACAAATAATCTGTTATAACTGTAGAGAGATAGGGCATTTTGCAAGGAACTTTCCAAATCCCACTAGGAAATCCTGCAAATATTGCAGACAACTAGACCATGTGGTCGAAGATTGCCCAATATTAATAGAAAAAATGCAGGAAAAGCAGTCCACCCCTACACAGAATGTACAGAGAGTTAAATCCGAGCTAAGGAACATAGACCAAAGTGTGAAAGTCATAACACGTAGTGGGATGGACACCTAGGGATCGATGAAAGAAGGTTTTAACATAAAGAGGGGATGAGAGACCATGGCCCTAGCTGACCAGGACCTTGCTCAGAGAGTAGCGACTACCAGCAGGTACCAACACACCTCAAGACAGATGAGGGGGTTGAGCCCTTTCTGCAGGCACGTCTAAAGCTACTGCGTAATCCAAGGGCTATAGAAAACCTTTAGGCATTAATGAATAGCTGCACAACGTGGCCCAATCTAACCTTTGGGACCAAAGATGTACACAAACTATACGGGTATAGAAAACGCACCGGTAGGGAAATGCGGTTGACTGCATAGATTGGTGACTACGAGATGGGTCAAGTTATTTTTGACCTTGGATTAGATGCGAACGTGTTACCTAAGCAAACGTGGCAGCGAATGGGAGAACCTAATTTGGAGTGGTCCACCATCCAGGTGTGCATGGAAAATCACCAAAAGATCATCCCTCTGGGAACGCTGCCTAAAGTCATGGTGGATATCGCAGGAGTAAAGGTCCAAGTTGACTTCGAGGTAATCGAAATTGTGGAAGATGCGGATCCCTACCCTGCATTCCTAGGACAGGACTGGGCTATAGATATGGGGGGTGTTATCAATCTCAAAAAGTGCAGCATGGTGTTTGAAAATAACAGGACACATGTAATAGTACCACTGGATCCTGCGGAAGGTGAGCGGTATATAGAGCCAGCGCGCGATGAGGAGGAAGTGGATCACATTTATAAGTTGATGACACATGACGAAGACTGGGTTAACCCCACGGTGGAAGGAGTGCTCTGTTGGGAAAAATACAGTGAATTCTTTTTCAACTTGGATGGAGAACTGGAGAATTGGCAAGGCCGGCTGCATGAGGTTTCGGCGCTGCGATGCCTTCGGGTCACAAGGAGCTTTTGTTGCATCTCCGCTGAGGTAAGAGACCTGCCCTACCTTGGGGACTCGGGTGACATTAAGGAATTTTTACGCGCATTCGAGGCAGAAGTTCCCAAGGAACGTAGGCTAGGGTCCTTCTGCTAGGCCTGCGCGGAGCGCCTGCACGTTGGTGGGATATGCATAGGACGGTATTCCGCAATTGGGAGGAATGTCGAGATAATATGACCCTGCGATTTGGAGCCCCAACTGGAAGACAGATCCAAAAGTTCCTTGGGTCAGAAGACCCACACAGATATTTTCTTGCCTGGGAAATGCAACGAGGTAACAGGACCCCAAACGAATGGGTTCACCTGTTTATTCATGACCTAGACCTGCACCCCGCTGCATGGTATCTAGATGCAGAGCAACATCAGCGCACGCACCATTGGGAGCATTTGCAGAAGGATTTCCCACAGAAATTTAGGGTAGAATATGGCACAGGGGTGCTCGATGCAGCTTTGCAGCACACGACCGCTTCAACTAAGGGAAGATCACACCTGGTCATCGCACCCGGATCAAGGGGTACACCGATACCACACACGGGTGAATACTGGAGCCATAGCTTGATAGAAAGGAAGACTGATCCTCACGCTAACCCAACCACGACACTAGGCGGGATGCATCCGGTGGCCCAATTGCTGAAGTGGTACTCGGACCGCATTACAAAGCATCTGGCCTCGGCTTTAATTCGGGGTACGAAAACAACACACAGGCGTCATCCAAAATCTGCAAATCTGTGGGAAGGCCCTCAGGTACGAATAATGATCGTCAGACCACTTCACTTTGGTAAAGAGTGAACCTTACCGTTAAAAAAAATAGGCGGCTAGCAATCAATGCGACAATTTATGGTGAGTTGTTACGGGTTGGTTGATGGTACGTTTCAAGTTAGAGTTACGCTACTGTTGGATGGCCCCGGATAGTATAAGGACAACAGGATAACTCCGCTCAGGGCTCCACATTGTCTCTGTACTCTACCTCTGTTATTATTCTGCTTGCTTGTCTAGATCTTTAGTGTTTTCTGCGAATTTCCAATTTGGGAAGCCTGTCCTTTTATTGCTATGGCAGTCCCTAACCTATCGAATGCTTCAGCACCTACCAGTTCAGCGCCTGTGGACCTCGTGTTGAGAGGGTCTGGGGATGTCGAGATTGATAGGATGATTTCCCTCTGGCTCCCTACAAGGACAATTGACTTTGAACCCCGTGCAGAAGGGCACCAAAGCTACATGACAAGAGTTCTCGACCTTTACAACCTTGGAATGAGTGTAGGCCCCAGCCGAATGGCCTCGGAAGAATCCACAAAGGATGGTACGCAATTACCACAGTTCTCTATCACAACTAATGTAGTCAAGTCGCAGATAGTACCGCGCATGGAAGGGGCACCTAACAGGGATACTCCATCCCCCCGGGGGACGAAGCGATATAGGGATACGTTGCGACTTCTCCGCAGTGGTAGACTACCTACTGGTGAAAGACATATTTGTTCGCTACCTCGCACTGTCATGGTTGGCGACCACACCCTGAAAGCTACGGAGCTACAAATAGACTTGGCACAACTGCTCCATGAAGTGTTACAAGATTTACACACCGTTGTGCTACAAGAGATCCATCATCGTAACCGAGCTGCACAACAGCAACTCAAAACAATGGGTCACGAGCTCGAAACAGTGCTCCTTGAGGAAATCTTGGCATCAAATTCATCCCAGGCTACTGTCGAAGGCTTGGTTGCAGCACTCAAGGCGTCTCAAACCGAAGTCCCAACCCTCAAGGCCCGAATGGCCCGCCAATTCACCGAGTGTTAGGCACTAGCACAACCTACCATACCCCCGAAAGTATGGGCACAACGGGTTGCGTCGATCATAGAAGCAATGGATATTATTAAGGGAAAACTTACTCTAGGCACTTAGTTGCTCGAAGCGGCCATGAAGCTCTGGACAGCGGTCCAGTTCAACCCGATGCTTCAGCATGTCAAGGAAGACTTACGATAGAAGGAAGATGCTTTCGATCACATCGAAGCTACCTTGCCCCCCCTCGTCCCTGCGCAGCGTCTAGCACTCTTGAAAACCAACAACGCCCTCAAAGACACGATTGCGGATCTCTGACATGCCAAGCATGTCATCAGAAAGCGCTTGAATTCGTGGGGCGATACTGCCTTCCAGATATCTCAGGGTGCTCATGACGCCATCGCACACCTCAACCAAATATTGGAGCAGGTTACCACGGCTCCTAAAGGCCTTGCATCCGTGAAGCTTGTCGATATCGCACAGAGAGCTGCTGCCCAAAGTCAGGAAGAGTTACTTTCGCTCATCGTCACTTTCAATGCCTTGCGTGTGCATATAGAGATCGCACCACCACATTGACTCGGGACAAGTCACAAGATTGTGTTGGGGGACTGTTGGAACAGGGTCTCCTACAAGCTGCGAAACTGGTCCAATTTTGTATATTTTTTATTATATTTAGTCTAACACAGGGGTTTTGGGGTGGGTCAAAGCCCTGAAAGAATTGTAATGGGTCAAAGGGTAAACCTGGGGTCCGAAAACCACGATTTGAGGATCGTAGGAAAGATTAGGCTAGATGGTTATAAATAGAGGAACATTTTGAATTGTAGGTAAGGAATAAAGAGCTATTGATGCGAATTGTGGTTTAGTAAGTCTGTTTGGGTTTTTGGGGAAGGACTCCTGCTGGCTGTGTGTGCGGAGATCCAGAGTCCAGCTGTGTGTGGACCCTGCTGCTGTGTGCACAGACTGGGAAGGGTATTTTAAGAGGAAGTTGATGAATGAATGAATACGAAAGGTTGTTTGGGAACTGAATCTATGTGTACTGTTTATGAAAATCATTGGTAATTACTGTCTTATGCATATTCTGTATTCTGCTGCAAAAGTTCTGTGTAAGTGTTTACTGCATCTAGATTTGTTTTTTTCTACTTATGCAATGTTGAGTTACTGTCTTGAAGTATATGATTATTGAGCACCATAGTACAATTAACCTTGCGCACGTGGATGCGGAAAGAGGCCCATAAGTCCTACTCGAGGAGATCTAGAAATCTCAAGGCAGGATGTAGCTCTGCTTGCCTTACCTATCCTTTTTCAGGGTGCGGAAACCTGGTTCCAACACCCACCCATACTACTTCGGGTGAGACTTTGACCTGCGCAAGTAGGTCACTGCCGAAAGGGCCAGTAGTATAGGGGTTTGTTGGCAAACCTTGAACTCCGAACCTGGGTCAGGAACCCTCGAGCCAAAAATGGGGAAATTTAGGCAGAAAGGATAGCACATTAGGGTTCTTGGGATGGAATGATTCAGACAGGTGAGGAGCTAGGAAGATCATAAAAGATGAATTCTTCCTAAACTGAAAGAAAGATGAACATATTATGAAAACTTCCCCAAAAAAGAGCATGTGAGATGAATTTTGTTTCTATAACTTGAAAGTGATCATAAAATAGACATGAAATGGAAAATGGACCAACAATAAATTCATACAAATGAAACAAGAGAAGAAACAATGCTAGACAACCATACCATAGGTATCCCAAAGAAATAACCACAACACTTTTATTAAGCTCTTGCCAAAATGATTACAATAGAGTCTTTGATCAATATGCCAACATCCAACTGATTCCAAGCAGTGAAATGAGTCAAAAATCACAAGATAAAGACCTAAAATAAACTCCTCCAAGCCTCGGGGGTCAAATCCATGAGAGGAGGAGTAGTTCCACCAAAACTGAGCTGAATACCTAGAGTGTAGGGTGGTCAAACTAACTCATCCCTTACTTCTTACAAACTGATTCATTACAACTCATCATGATTTTTAATCTAATGTATTTACCATAGGTAACAATAAAATTATTATATTTACATTTACTTACATCAATTACATAAGTAAAATCATCATTTTCCAAAGTGAAAATCAAAATTGCAGTAAAAACTGAGAAAAATTAGACATTTGTCAAGGGCACAACGCCATGTTGCATTCCACTTTTGGAGGCCTTCCCGATGTCCAAATTGGGCTCAGGATGGCTTGTTGGAAAGCCTATCTTGTCTATGTTCCAGATATAGATTTATTTTTCTGAATGGAGTTTATTTTCCCTGTTAAAAAGTGATTCTCCCATAGCTGGTCAAGGTCACAACGCCAAGGAAAAAAAGGAGGCAGAACATTGATTGTTTATGTGTTTTTTCACCTTTTCACTTTCTATTTGTCCAAACCAAGCTTAGAAACGTTGTTTTCTGGAATTCGTTTGTAATTTTTCATATTTTGGCTGTCTTGTTTTGGCCAAAAAGTGCCTCAAACAAGGGCGCACCGCTAGTGCCAAGGGCGCAACACCATGTTGCAGGCCACTTTTGGAGGCCTTCCCAGTGTCCAAATTGAGCTCATAATAGATTTTTGGAAATATATCTCTCTTGGCTACATAATGGAACTATAAAGAACTGAAAATGATCAAGTATAGCCCCTCAAAAATCAATTCTACCAAGACAGGTAAAAAAGTGCAGAACGAGGGTGCAAAAATGAAGAGTGCTCTTGTAGGAAAATTTGGGAGGCCTTCCTCAGCTCAAAATTGATCTCATGATAGCTCATTAAAAAGATATTTCGGTATAGTTACATTTTTTCTCATTAATAAAGTCATTTTCACATTAAATCTAGGAGAAATATTGATTTTCCCAAGGTCACTCCAGAAGTGCAGAAAATCTCTTGTAGCAATTGTATTTTTGACATTTCTCCAAAACCATGAAACTTGTGTAAAAAATGAAGGAGGTTTTTCTTCCTTGGAATATGATGCACAAAAAAGCTCTCACTTTTGTCAAATTCATCTCTATTTGGTCAAAAACACAGTTTGAAGAAAAACTTGCCCTATGTGTGGCAAATGATTTGTTCCTTGGAATGACTTTTTTAAAAATGATGGAGACATGACGTTTATAAGTTGGAATGGCCTAATAATTGATGAAATAACCTCCCTTATACCTCCTCTTCTCAGATGTCTCTAATTCCATAGAAAACCCTATCTCAGTGGGAGAGAAAATTAGGGTTTGGCGTAGGCAAAACAGGGGATTTAGGACTACCTTGTAGAGGGAGGGGAATGAAGGGATAAGGGGCTGTCTAAATTCTTTGGGAAATTTTGGGGGATATGGATAGATGTTAGAGAATGTAGGGAAGTGGAATTTGTCGGAATGAGTGAGGGGAAGGGGTCCAAAAGGGAAAAACACAGCTCTAACCTAGGAAGGTGTCAAGAGTGTAGTAATAGGCTAGGGTTTGTAGGAAAGTGAGGGAAATGAGAGGAATGGGCTTGGGAAAAGGTCAATGGAGGTAGATGGAGTGTAGGTGAGTGAGATATAGATGGATTAGAGTGAAAATGAGCCTTTCCTTGGTCTTTGATGTCCTTTATACCTTGTTTAAATTTTCAAAATTGGTTTTAGGACCCACTTTTTCTTTCTCAAACTTGACTTGTCTTTTACAATTTACCTTTGAAACCTTGAAAAATACCCTTTAACTCTATCTTGTTTGCTTTGAAAATTGATCATGCTTGAAAATACTCTTTATATGGTAAAGGGATATTATTTTTATCACTCTCATACTTTTGTTGACCTTATGCAATGAAATGGTGATTTATTGGGACCTTGGAAAATGAAAACCGAGAGGACTAATGAAGACTTTAAGTGACCAGAATTCATGGTGACCTGACTGACATAATGACATGATGAAAATGATTTTCATGACTGAAATATGCTCAGAAATACATCAAGGTGGGCCAGCAAGTATGAATTTTTGAGGAGGAGTGATTTTTATTACGAGGGCTACCATCTGTGAGTAAATTTTTGAATGAAGACCCAGGTGGAATGACAAAATTTTCTGAGTGAGACCCTAATATGAATATCAAAAGAGTATATTTAATCATTGATGGCAGTATGAAAATACTGATACTAACATGCGCGAGGCACAGGAAGAAGGGAAGCACTTTTATTACACCTGGATATTTCTCCTGATAGCACACATTGGCTGGAAGGTGCCGGAAGAAACACAGTTTCCCGATATTGAGCCCAACATGTGCGAAGCTGCGCACTACACCACTTTTTGGAACTCAATGATTCCCGCGCGAGTCACCGCAAATAAGATCTTTTGGGTACTTTTTGACTCGGCGTTGTGTCAAGCCATTTAGTCGAAGCCAAGGTTTTCCACAACCTTGTATGACAAGTACAAGCTGATCACAGACTTCAAAGCGACGTTCCATAATATACATATCCGAATGAAGGGTACTCTTAAGGGCATATGTTATGAATTTCCATACTTGGTTATCGAAGATGAATTAGTGCGCGTCACGGAAAAGTGGCCACATGCTAGGTTGGAGCCGTGCACCATGGGAGGTGCCTCCTCATCAATTCTGAAGACTCCAACAAAGCCCATAACAGGTACACAACAAACAGGTAAAGACACTAGAGCAGAGGCCATGCCGACAACAACTGGTGAAACCATCGACTTAGAGAAAGAGACAACACCTAAAAATAATGGTGTAGGTGCCAAGGAGACTGACGCTCATACTGTTGAGGAGATGGCAGCGCAGACCGCCAAGGGGACTAAGCACCATTCTCAGGTCGTCGGAGGTTTGTGGAAAAAGAAAAAAGGGTCCAAGGCATTCAGTGAAGAAGACCTCACTTTTACATAGGATGACCTTAATGAGATTACAAATACTGCGATGTCCGCAACCAAGGAGATGTGGACAGATCTGGAGGCGCAGTACAAAGATGCACTCGATGGTGTGCATACCAGAATTCAAGAGTTGAAGATCCAAGCAAGCCTAATCCAAGCGAGCATGGCCCAGGCGAGCCAACTTCAAGCGAGCGTTCCTACTTCCAGCACGCAATCGATCAGCATAATACTACCAACGACCAAGGATAGCCACCTCATTCAAATCCCCACACTTGCCATCCAAGTTGAGTCGTAGACTCTACACACGACTCTCCGAGCCCGTGGAGAGATCAATGTTGATCTGGCTGTTGATCAACGGTTGTCATTGATGTCAACCAAAGCAGCACCAGGGGCTAACCCAATATTGCATGGGAATTTTGACCTACCAAATTAATATATTCTAGGTCAATAATTCTTTTTATGGTTTCTACTTGTCGAGATGTTTCCGTTGATATATGGCATACCATGTAATTCTTCACGGTTTGAGAGATATTCATGTTTGAAGTTTGTACCCTCAGTTAGTGGGCTAAAACCCCATGGAGTTGAGGCATGGGTCATTGAAAAGTCATAATTAATATTTTTTAAGCTCCTAAAATCCCTCCCACGTTCACTTTTTGAAGCCCCTCTCAACTTAAGCATTCATATAAATTGTGATCTTCATTTCCTCCTTATGCAAGGGATTCGACCATCTGAAAAAGGTCATCGTGGAATTTTCGCTCTAACTTTTTATGTACGAAGGTTCAGAAGCTGAATTTTTTATGAGGCGAAGCCGAAATCCATAGGAAGTTGCAGTAAAAATTTAAGATCAAGGTGCACAATATTTTTGGATATATGATCTGTGGAAGTCAGGGTTTTTGTAGGCTCCTGAAATTCATCTCAAAGAAGTGACCTTGCTAAATTCGTCATAACTCTCTCTATGAGTATCAGATTGGAATTTCGTAAAAATTGGAGGATAATGTACAGTCTATAATTTTCACTCTATCAATTTAAGATCCAAATGAAGAAACAGTGACATGTTTCACACCGTACAAGTGCGCTCTGCTGAAATAGTACATAATTAGGCCATTGTGAGAGATTTGGTATAACTCTCTCTTGAAGAATCCAAATTGGGTCAGACCTATGGCATTGGAAAGATGACTTATAGGACTACTACAAGACTGAAAATCAGATATTGAGGATCTGAAATAACAAAGATACACCAGATTCAATATCGAGCTCCTAGAAGGCAAGAAAAAGCTAGATCATGTGTTGTCAAGGATTGCAAAGGACCAGAATTTCTACGACATAAAAGCAAAGCAAGGTGCAGCAGAGGGTAGCATGACAAGAGAAGCAACCAAGGTGCATAACAGTAGCAAGAAGTTCATCATATGAAGTCTTCAAGTGGGCAGCACTGCATACAATCATTGTAAAGGTATCATCATACTTAGTCATTGTAAATACATTATTGTACAAATTGTACTAGTGTCTATCTGCCAAGGGTTGAAGAGGTAGTGTTGGGAGGTCTAGGATCATCATTAGGTGGTTGTGTCAAAGTTGGGGTTATGGTCTAGTATATCTTCTTCTTCTAAATCATTCTATATTTTTGTAAAGTGGACCATTTTCCCTGGTACGGGAGTCCATTCTTCTTTTATTCTTCTATAGGGTGGTAGGGTGGTGCTAGGGTGAGTTGTAGCTCATTGGGTGTTGGGGCATCCGTTCAGTTGACTACTGAAGAATCTCAGGTGTTGGAGCGTCCATCCAGTGGGAGCTAGAGAAGAATGCTTTTCTAGATTCTAGGAAGTTGGAGCTTTATTTTCAATTGGAGTTGAATATTAAAGAATTATTAGAAAAGCATTAGGTGGTTTTTGTCCCAGAGTGGGTTTCCACCTTAAAAACTGTGTGCATTTTTGTTCCTCTTGTTTTTTTCTATCATTGTACAAACACTGATAATAATTGAAAATTAACTAATGCTCTAATTGAAAGGAATATTGATTCACCCCCCCCCCCCCCTCTCAGTATTTCCAACACTGGCTGTGCTACTAGCAGGGAAGCTCCAGATGATCCACATCATGATTGTGGATGAGCTACGATACAAAGAGGACCGAGCCTATCTCATTGCAAATGAGTCACAACAGCAAGTGGCCAAACTTCAGGAGAAACAATAGACAATAGAGAAAGCATTTCGTGCAGTAGAGGCTCGTCGCACCGCCTTGGAAGCCAAGATTGATTAAGCATGCAATGATTTTCCAACGGTCCCTGCCTCAGCCACACAAGCAAAAAAATTGGAAGGTTTGGTCGCTGCATTGAAGGAATCGCGCAATGAAGTGAAGATTTCCCGAGTATAATTCGAACAACAAATTGCAGGCTTACAGATGAAGTTATAACTGGAAATACCTCCGGAAGTTAGAGCTTAGCGCGTCGTGGAAGTTAAAGCAGCCACAAATAGCATCTCAACTGCTGTGGCTGAGTGTGGTCAGCTCTTAGATGAGGCTATGGGTGTCTGGAATTCGGTTCAGAATGACCCAATGGTGTAGCAAATACACAATGAATTGCGCCTAAAAGAGCAATATTTTGCAGACATCAGGATGGCGAAACCCACATTGGTGCTAGCGCAACGACTTGCCCGCCTTCAGGAGGGCCGAGCTATTCAAACAAAGATAGAATATCTGCATCGCTGAGAGCATCTTTTGGAAGTAAGGATGCAACCGTGGGTTGAGGAAGCCCTGCAGTTGTCACACACTTTGGATGGTGCACTAAAGACCCTTCAATAAACACAACACAACATCTATTTGGCAGCTGAAGGTATGACAACTGCAAGATTAGTGAATGAAGCATAGGGAGCTGCTACGTAGAGTGTCAAAGTGTTCTTGCCACTGAAGAGCTCTATCGAAGTGCTCAAGGAAAAAATGAAGGAGCCCAACCCACAGTGACTCGAGACGAGTCACGAGTTTGTGTTGGGGACATGTTGGAGCGGGGTCCCCTGGGGTCAATTTTGATAAAGTTTTGTATATGTTTTGTTGTGCGTGCTGCATGAAAGAGTAAAAGGGGCTTTGGAGTGGGTCAAAGTCCCTATTTAATGTTAATGTGTTTTAAGGGAAAACCATGAGTCTCAAACCATGGTATTTATGTGCTAAGGTTAGTATAGATATGGATAGATTGAGTCGAGTAGAGAGAATGGAATGATCACTGATGAATGTTTTGTAAGATTTTGATCTAAGTCTGGGTTATTGGGTAGAAATTTCCTGCTGGCTGTGTGTGCGGAGACCTAAGTCTTGGCTGTGTGCAGACTCCGCTGGCTATGTGCACGGAAGGATAGGGTATATTGAAATATTGAATGTATTAAACCATTGGATCTCTTAATATAGAATATTGTTTTGGCGAATTTGAATGTGTTATGCGCTTGATGTGTTATTTATCTAATTAACTACGGATCTATTCCGTTATTGCATCTTTACTTTTGTTTATGATTAAATGCATCTGCGTGACTGAATGAAGTATATTATGCATGAATTACATTGTTGATGAATAGATCTACTGAAAGTGTATATGTTTACTATGCACGAATATATATATATATATATATATATATATATTCCATTCTGAGATAATCTGTGACAAAGTTGATCTATTGTTCTGTTGTTTTTTTGTTGCGCACATCTTTATGTGATCTGTGATAGTTCTGTTATAAGTCTGTTTTAGGGCCACCACATCAAATTCTTCCTTAGGGTGCAGAAACTTGTTTCCAACACGCCCCCCACCCATACTACTTCGGGTGAGACTTTGATCTATGCAAGCAGGTCATTGCTCAAAGGGACAATAGTTGGAGGGTTTGTTGGTTGCACAATAAATCTGAACTTGGGTCAGGACCCCTTAAGCCAACTTACCTCTTCTTTCTAGACATAGGAGAAATACTCCCTAAAAAATCTAATGCCCACTTTTAAAAGGGCTCTATTGATATTTGAGTTTGAAGAGGCATCTCATCACTTGGAATAAGTATTCCCATACTCTGGAAAGCAGCATAGTTAGAGACAAACTTCTTGACATCCTTGAAAAGAGTGGGCCAATAATAACCCACATGTAGAACCTTGTAAGCTGTCCTTTTATCTGAAATATTCCCACCATAGGGTTCACTGTGGCAAGCCCTCAAGACATCATACATTTCATCTTCTTGTACACACCTCCTCATGGTTATATTTGGTCCAGTGCAGTACATGTCTCCTTCTATCCAAGTATAGTTGGCACTCTATTGCAAAGTATTATGTTTTTCCCTGGGGGACATAATTTGTGGCAAATTTCTTGATACCAAATAGTTATCCACATCATAAAACTAAAAATTATGAGTAGAAATTGTAAAAATTTTCTCATGAGGAAAGTCATCTGGAACTGGAGCAGTGTCCTATGAAACATTCATTCTGGAAAAGAAATCTGCAACTTCCATAGGTAACTGAGTCGGCCGCCTTGTAGACGTGATACACCGAACACAACATTCAGGGAGATTGGCTGCCATACGTTAAGTCCTTGGTCATTTCTCTTTCATTTGATCACCAAGGTGTATATTTCATTTAACGGCTACCTGGTAATCATTTTTCCTAGCTTACCCCTTTTTGATTTATTTCATTTTTTCTAAAATTAATTGCCCACGATCACATGGCTTACCTATTTGAATATTTTTGGGCCTCATCATGAGTAACTCCTTATAAAGATATTGTGTAAAGCCTCGAATTAATCATCTTTCTCCTCTCTTTATTTTTGAGAAAAGATCATCGTGGTTGAACCACCAAGTTCAGTTTCCTCTTCATCCACTCCTTCCGAAGGGACATTATCGCCTGTCTCTTCTGATTCTCTACCTTTGACTGGGACTCAAACTGATGAGTTTGCTCTCATTCTGAATATTCAACCTCTCACCTCTCGATCTCAACCTGATGTGCCAGTAGGCTACGTTGCCTACCCTCCCCATTATTCAATCCCATTGAAATCTCCCCTTAAGAATCCTATAGTCCATACGATACACCTGGTGTATTGTTTGTGAACTCACTGTGTCCACCTCGAAGCGTTGCTCGTTAGTTATTCTCGATGGTTTCTGAGGGAGAAGTTTCATCCCCCCTGGAGGTTTCAAGCACCATCAGTGGAGTAGATGAGATTGCATATGAGGGACCTTAATTCCCTCCCAAGGGTTTTCCTTATGTAAACAATCAACCTTCCTCCCAGCCATACATTCCACTGAATTACACCTCGTTGGGACACCTGATCTCAAATATGTCAAGTGGTACACCTTTGTACTACAATACTATCTAGAATAATACTGGAGTTTATGTCCCTGGTCCGTGTGTTTCCAACATAACCGTTTCTGTGCCTACTCGAACCATAGTCACACCTACTTCTGCAAGGTCAATTGTTTTCGTAGGTGTTTCAGTACCTCCTGTCAGTACTTTGGTATCGATTCCTTCAACTTTGGTTTCTGGAGGAGGTCCTACCCTGTCAAATTTTTCCCAACCTACCGTTAGACCATCTGTGAGTGGATATTCGGCTTACATTCTGAATACCTCTCAAGCCACTGGCAGCATTCCTATGCCTGTTGGATCATCCAACCCGACAGGGCCAGAATACGGTCAATATCAGCAGTTTTGCAGAGTCTTAACCAACAACATTATCTCTCGTATGGTTCCCAACAGTTTCAAACTCTGCCAGTAAATCCTCAAGGATTTCAAGGGAAACCTGGCGCCCCGCCATGGGGTTACGTCTATCAGCAGGGTTTTAACTATGGTCAAAATTGACCTTATGGACCACAAGGGAAACCTTTCATACAACAGGAAGTGCCATACATATGACCTAATCAACCCTTTGTCCATCAAGGCCAATTTTCATACTTTCATCAGTGACAACCTTCTGGTCAACTAGGACAACCCCAATTCCAACAAGCTCAACCTTTTGTCCAACAAGGACAACCCTCCATTCAATTGAATCTAGTCTTCATTCAGCCAGGTCCTCAGGTACAACTTGGCCCTCAGGATTAACCTGGTCCTCGGGCATAACCTAGTCGCCAGGCACAACCTGGTCCTCAGGTACAACCTGGTCCTCAGGCACAACTTGGTCCTTAGGTACAACCTGGTCCTCAAGCACAACCTGGTCAACCTAAGCAACCTCAGGGTATGATCCAACAACCCCAGGGACAAACCTAGGGGCAACTTCAGGGACAACCCCAGGGAAATCCATACCAAACCTTCCAGCAGCCACAAAATATTTATGCTGGGAACTATGGTAAACCTGGATCTCAGTGGTCTGTTGTAGGTCATAATCCATTTTTGGGTCAGCAACTAGGATATGGTTCGAATCCACAAGGCTTAAACCCTTATGGATAGTACCAAGGTTACAATCCTTATGGGAAAAACCCTTCAAGGCAGCACCCTTGGGTGTAGAATTACTCCCAACCCAATTGGCATCCGAAAATGGGCATGTATGAAAGACCCAACACCATGCCTTTCAATCCGAAATTGTAATTTCTCACAACGTTGGAACTTCCTAATGTGTCAAGATTGACCAACAACCCAATTCTTCACAATCCGTGTTGGTTCCCGATTCCAACCAAAATTCTAAGCGATTGCTCCAAGTTGGAAGGAAAATCTGGGGAAGACCCTCAAGAACATGTGACGTACCATCTTTGGTGTTCCTCCAATTCCTGGGTCGACAATTCCATCTGTCTACATATGTTTTAAAGGACGCTGACTGGTGCCACTTCAAAGTGGTACATCGAACTCTCGCACGGGAATTTTCAGTTCAATTCCTTAGCCATGGCCTTTCTCATGCATTTTCAATTACCCATTCGCTATGAAACATGAACCACCTGTTGACATCCTTAAAGAAAAATACATTCTGATCATATCCATGAATGGAGAAGGCATCTCTGTTTGATCAAATTTGACATTCCTGATCAACTGTTGACGGAATGGTTTACCAAATCATTCGTCAATTAGATCGCTAAGGATATCACCATGGGGGAAGCTGTCAAAAAAGAGAAAGCCATAGCTCGTGCCTAGTATCTCGATATGGTTTTCTCTCAGTTTGGTACGTTATATGATATCTTGCTTGATGCCCTGCACCTGAATTCTCAGTCTTCAACCTCAAAAGCTTCGGTGACACCACCGGTAGAAGACGTCATTGGTTCTATTTCCTAGATTTCATGGAAGTATTCTTCTGCTTCTAAGTAGAAATCATCTTCTTTCTCTGATTCTGTTCCTCATAATCCCTTGAATCCTGGAAAAGATTTGGAGGTCAACGCCATTCAGTCTTCTGTGACTGACAAATCCTCTAAAGGAAAGAAGAAGGGCAAAGGAAAATCAAAATATGATTCCCCAAAATAGGATACGTCTAAACCTCACACTAATGATGGAGCTAAACATAAACCGAAGTATCCTTGCCTGATATGTGATGATGAGCATTACACCAAGCACTGTCCTCGACGAGCCTAAGCTTAGTCGATTTCTCAAATGCACCCAAGGGACTTCGGTTGTTCTTAAGGAACCATTTCCATTACATTAGACTCAAATGGTGGAACAACCCAAATATTCCACCCCCTTTGGTTCTTAGGTTTGCATGATGAATGATACTACACCAATATCTATCGCTACCAGATCGAAATAGTATGAATAACCGCGTCAAGTGGCAGGGAAAGAAATTGCAGATGCTCCTACTCCTTCTCCCCTGCCCACTTCTAGCCCTCTTCATATTGAAAGGCCTAGTTCTGAGCCCGTTGTACAACCACCTTATAAAGGTGTGCATTGCAATTCCTCCTATAACCCGAACGCCCGTGCCGCTCAACATTATAATATTGTTGAGGATTTGGCTCAGGCACCATCCACTATGTATGCTCTAGAGGTGCTTCAGAGCTTTCCATCACAACGAAAGGCATTGTTATCCGCCATCGAAGGAGTTGATCCTGTCGATTCGAGCCTTATTACTTTTGATCTAGAGAATTTTGTCTCGCGTCTCCCTCACCAACTTGCTTTGATTATCCAATTTTGGATTAATGTTAAGAATATCCATCAAGCGGTCGTGGACAAAAGTGCATCTACATGCATTTTGTCTATTTCGTGTTGGAAATCCATTGGTTCTCCAACTCTAAATCAGTCTCTGAATACTTTGGAGGCCTTTGACGGGAGAGATTCTCGTCCTTTTGGCATCCTTCCAAGTTTTCCTATCATGTTGGAAGGAAAAATGATTAACATAGAGGTTGAAGTTGTTGATGCCAAGCTCAATTATTATCTTCTCCTTGGTCGCAATTGGACTCATGCTATGCTTTGCGTGTTTTCCACTCTCTTTCGTGTTCTCGTTTCCTGCATGAAGGAAATATTATCAATGTTGATCAGTTGTCCTTTTTCGTTTCCTCTTCTTCTTAAGGCAATGTTTCATATGTAGACCATACCACCATGCCATATGAGAGTGTAGGGGTAGGGATCTTTAAGGATTCTGCCCTTATGGGTCTATTTTCTCTTCCTCCACTAAAAATTTCTCAAGTTAACATGATCTCTACCTCTTTTGATCCCTAGATCATCCCTTCACCTGATCAGGTCGATTCGTTTGGTGATGTGATGTTGTTAAGCCCGGTAGAGGTCAATTATTGTGAAATCATCTCGGCTTCGGCTAATCACTCTAAACATGCTACTTCTAGCATGAATTTTGATGCATACTCATAATATCCTTGGCTCGTTTCCTTGAATTCATATGATCCCCTAAATGAGACATTTCCATCCGACGAGAGTATCATGGAAACTATGTCCCTCGAGGAAACCCCTTGGAGCGATATTCATCATCGTTCGTCGTTTCTCCCAAGTCATGGAGTAGCTCAGTCGTGTCCCAAAAATCTCGCTCTTCATGTTCTGCATGACCCGATCCTGACCTCGATGTCGACCCATGAGGTTTTTCTGAAGGGAACATGGGCAATATTACTGAGACTATGCCTATCGACATTTCTGTGAAACTAAGAATTGTAGAGAATATTCATATTGGGGTGAATTTCTCTCCAGATGAGGTCAAGTTCTATACTAGTATTTTTCAAGAATTTTGATATGTTTTGGCATGGTCCTATGAGGAAATTCCTGGCATCGACCCGAGTATAGTGGCACATGAAATACCGAATTACCTTGACTCAAAGCCTGTTCGCCAATGACTTTGCCCTATGCACCCTAGAAAGGCCTCACCATTAATGGAGAAGTTGAAAAAACCTCTTAAGTTTGGATTCATTTATCCCATCCCATTAACAGATTAGGTGTCCAATATTGCCCCTATCAATAAAAAACAGGGTATCATTCACATTTGTGTTGATTATCGAGATATTAATCGGGCCTGCCCGAAGGATAACTATCCCACTCTGATTATTGACTAGATCATCGATGAATGTGCTGGGAGTGAGCTATTCTCCTTTATGGATGGTTTTTCTGGCTACAACCAGATCAACATCTTACCCATTGATCAACACAAGACTGCCTTTATCAGTCCATGGGGGACCTTCGCTTAAAAAAATCTCCCTTTTGGTCTCAAAAATGTCGGTGCTACTTTCCAATGCGCGATGTCCTATGATTTTCATGACATTAAAAACATCATGCAACCTTATCTATATAACCTCCCTTCTCATTCAGCTAAGCGTCACGACCATCCCGTGCACCTTCGAGAGATTTTTCTACGTTGTCGTCAATACAATATTCGTTTGAATCCATATAAGTGTGTTTTCTGCTTGGAATTTCACAGACTCCTTGGGTTTGTCATCTATAAAGAAGGCATTTGTCTCGATCCCTTGAAAGTTGAGGCTATCTTAAATTTACCCCCTCCCTCCTCTTTATCTCAATTGCAGAGTCTACAGGGGAAAGCTAATTTCCTACGTCGTTTCGTTCCTAATTACGCAGAACTTGCTAAGGGTTTTACACGATTACTAAAACAAGGGATCCCATTTATATGGGACGAAGTTTCTCAACACTCCTTCGATGCTTTAAAGAAGGTTCTCATCAATGCCCCTTTACTGCATCCCCCAAATTATCATCGTGACTATTTTTTTATACTTAGTGGATTCCTTTGGTAACATAGCTATCATACTCGTTCAGGATGACAACGATGGTACTGAACATGTCATCTATTACCTTAGTTATAACCTGATGGATACAGAGTCTCAATATTCCCATATCGAGAAACTAGATTTAGCGGTGGTGTTAGGGTCCTATAAATATAGGATTCATAATTTTGATTTGACTCTGTTAAAAATCTTGAAATATTGTACACACTTTTGGTTTCTGCAAATGTATTCCCATATTTAAAAAAATGTAAAGAGGGTAAAAGTCCTAAAATAAAAATCAAAGGACTTGAAAAGAAAAAGATAAAAAAGAATAAAAAATGGACCCCAAAAGAAAAAAGAGATAAAATAAGACATGAAAGTGAGCAAGTCAAAATGCCACTACTATTTACTTTTACTGCAAAAATAATAATTATGTGTAGATTGTCCCAAATGCCATAATCCATGATCAGTTAAATAGTTTAATATTAACTTTTCATGTTTTAAATTTCATGTTCTAGATAGAGAATAAAGATATGTCAAATAGTTTAAACTTGACAAATCAGTAGATAATTAGAGAATAAACGAGGAGCTCAACAATTTAATCTGAGCCCTCAGATGAAATAAGGTTAGACTTAGATAGTTTTATGCTTTAAAAGAAAAATGGATTTAGGGTTGCAAGATTAAATGCACCCATGAAAATGAAATAAAAATGTTAGAATAATGATGGGTAGGTAGAAAGCAGTTGTGCAAGGCATGTAATAAAGCATCAACGGGCAAATTACTAATTTTCTTTCCCCCACAATGATCCAGTATTCTAAACCTTCAGTTAAAGAGGCTCAGAGCATTTCTCTGAATTCTGTTGGCACCGGACCCAAGGCTTAATAATTGATTAGTTAAAAATATTGGATTCCCTTTATTGAAACCCATTTCATCAACATATTCACCCTTTTCCAAAAATATAACCCCTTTTCCTAAGTAAAACACCTTTTTTGCTTAGAAAAAGTAAAATCCCCTCTTAATTAATTTCATTTCATCCAAAAACACTCAAAAACCCACAAAATACATTTCATTCCAAGTTTATGTGTAAATATCAAAATGGGGTAATTTTATGCTAAAATGCCTATTTTTACACTTAGTTTATTTTATGTATTTTCATTTCATTACATTTCATTTCATATTAATTTTCTAACATAAAATATTAAATCCTTTAAAAAATACCCCTTCCCGTATATTTATTAAATCATTTATTTTAATATCCAAAAAAACCCATTATTTAATGTTAAACCTATGGTTTATATTATCCCATGTGTTGAAATATAAACCCCGCCATATCCCCATAGATTAAACATATCATATAATAAATCCCACTCCCAATAGTTTTAAAAGAGTTGTAAATATGTCATTTACAATGTAAATATTATAACCCGCCAATCAAAATAAAGCATTGATTTTATATTAAAAACATATGTTTTTAATATTAAAATTAATCCCGCCGCAACTAAAGCCCGGGCCCCACGTCCCACCGCTGAGCATTTTCCCCATTTAATCCCCACCATTCGCACTTATCCCTCCAAATCCGATGATCACCGCACGCTATCGCATTTTAACTTGCACGAACATTAACCATTTGAAATTTTGTGAAATGGGTGGTTTTGAGCCCTTATCACTCCTCCACACGACAACATATCATTGGATCACATTCGATCCAAAAAAAAAACTTACTGCCCAAAACCTACGCGATAACCACCACCAGTTTTATGCATTTGAAGTGAAAACCGCCTTCGCTCTGATATGACCTGCATTTAATGTTAATCCGCATTAAACCTAGAAACCATATAAAACCTCCATATGCGTCCATTTAACCCTTTTTCTGTGTTATTTGTATGTGTTTATCCTTCCGAGTGAGAGATGAAGCCTTGTACACTGCTTTCACGCCTAGAGAACAAGAAAACCACCACAGTTGTTGTCAAAAATCACTGGAAGCTTCAGTTCGATTTCCAGAGACATTCAAAGGCCATCAGAACTTGTCTGACACCTCGGAAACTAGTTAAAGACAAAAATACTAGCACAAACAGGTATTCTTCAAATAAGACGACCTGTTTATCATTTCGAAAAGGAATTTCCGAGGAATTAAGCTTAGTGAAGCCCATTTACCCAAAGAAAAACCTGGTAGTTGCCCGAAAAGAACGAATTAATTGTGAAATCTTTGATAAACCCCTGTTTCAATACTGCAAACTGGTTTTAAAAGAAAAATTAAATACTTTTAGCCTTTACAGAATCTGAAAAAACTCTGAATTTATCCATAAACCCTTTGCAGGTAACCCCAATCCTTATGTGCCCAATTTGAACCAGTTTCAGTTGAGTTTGTCTGAAAAAAGCAGAGGAAACCCTTGTCCATCATTTCCTAAACCTGTAAGAATTTGAAGAACAGTTTGAAACAAAATTTGAAGAGTTAAATTCAAAATAAAACCAATTTGTGCCTATTTTATCCAAAGAACCTCCGTTAGAATAAAAAACACTTCTGTAAACAATTTAAACTTACAGAAGAGTCCAAAAAATCCCAAATACAGAGTTTCAAGTACCAAAATAGTCTAAAAATGTCAAAATCAAATCCAACATTGTCTTCCAAGATTGCAATTGTTGTAAATTATCAAAAACCTCCTGTTGTAGACATTGAACATACACCTTTAGCAGATGTGGATTATAAAATAGCAGACCTAGTGGTAGAATTCAATCTGTTAGACCTCCACTGCTGGAGTCTTGAAAAGTCATTAGATCAGGTTGAATAAGTCCAAATTTGGGAGTCAAACCTACCCAAATATGTTGTTCCATTCACTCATCAATTCCCAGAGGTTATTAGGTTGTGTCAGACATATTATTCACCCAAACAAAGAGAAATTATAAATGCAAATAAACAAGTATTGTTTACAATTACTGTCGAGTCAATAAACCAGATGTTACAACTCAAACCAGATCCTAATGTTGTTCCTTTATCAATACAAGAACTCGCAAAGCTGTACATTGGTCTAGAGTTTCCCAAAAGGTTTCAAATTTTCCAAGTGTTCATGCCTTTACATGTTGAAATTTCACAGATCAATCCTCCTTATTCTACTTCAAAATTTCCAGAAGGGTCAAGGCATGTCATATCCTTATTTTCATTTATTCTAGGGTATTTCACAGATGAGCATACATATGAGTCAATCCTAGGTTTTCTATCTACCTTTGCACCAGGACAGCCTCCTTCTATCATTTTCAATTATGCTGAATACATAGCTGATAATATCCATGATCAGCGTGTCAAATTGCCAATTGAAGGAGTATTTATATATACATCCTTTCTTTTCCATATGTTCTTATAATTACAAGCAGACAAGTTTCCAATAATACTTCAGAAGATTGACATTGAAGAGAACCCACTTTCAGTCATCTTTTGGACTTATTTAATCAGAAAAGAGTCCACAAAGTTCACTTATGCAGAGTTTACAGATAACTTTGTCCACCCATTGATAAACATGTTGACAAACACAATACAACCAAGAATCAGTGATGAGATAAATAAATTTCTATAGCTATCAGAGCAAACTAGAACTGGAGATTGGTACTTATATGAGAAACATATAGAAATCTAAGTTTTTGGGTCAAATATTTTACCCTATAAACTACCTAAGTATGTGCCAATGAGAATTTTTGCCTTGGAGTACATCATACAAATCCCGAATTCAAATTCTATCAACTTCCTAGTAGCTAAAAAGAAGATCCAATTTAATTTTAAGAATCAAATAGGACCTTTTATTTGCAATCACAGAGATGCAGGACTAGAAGCAGCCAAACAATTGCTTGAATACAAATTTGAAGAGAGCTTCTCATGGAACTATGATCCATAGGGAATACTAAGAAAAATGAGGGTGAAGTGCAAACTAACACCTTATATTCATGAAAAAATACCAGAGATTGAAGAATTTGTCAATCAAACAGAGTGGCTAGAGAATACTTTGGTAGAAGCAGTTAAACAGGGTGATACTAGTCACACTTTGCAAACTGCAAATCAAGAAGATAAAGCTACTAAAAGAGTCAGAGAAGAAGGTACCTACACTGCCGAGACAACAACTGAGACTAGGTTTAAACTCAGATACAATAAAAAGCCTAAGATCAATCCAGTTGATAAAGAAAAAGTGACTATAGAAGTGGAAGATACAGATGTTCTAGAGACAAATACAGATGTTGTTACAGTCATTACAAATCAGCCAGCCACAGAGATTCTAAATGAAGAACATCCTGATAATTTAAATACATAGGTAATAGAGAAGCAGTAAAATATGGAGGCATCCTCCGCACAGACAGCAAAAGAAAAAGATCTTGACATCAGCGAAAAATATAAGCAGATAAAGACAAAGAATGAAGAAATAAAAAATGAGATTTATTCTCAATATTTGAAGCAAACACCAAGTATCCAGAATAGAATTCTATCAACTTTTGATTATTCAAACAAGAAGTTGATTATGTCAGTAGTTCAGCCAACAGTTAAGACTCCCAAGACAGTGGCAGATTACAAAAAAGTTGATCTTGAAGTACCTACAAAAAGTATCCATGCACTAGATCAAATTGAGTTTCACAGGAAAACTTCAGAGATGCTTTATTCTACCATAACTACCAAGGCCATGAGTTTCCAAAAGCTCTAGAATACACTAATAAATATGAGATATCAAATGAAAGTTGACAATGCTTCCTCATATTCTAAAGATCTTAGGATTAAGTCTTTAGAATAGTTGGTTATTCAAGTTGGATATGATCCTGCAAATGTGAAAGTTGCAGAAGAGTTAGTGAAGAAAAAGAATGTTGATATTGCAGCACTAAGGAAATAGCTCAAGCTTCCACCAATATAACATCCACAAGCCAAGGAAATTGTATAAGAGAAAATCCAAAAAGATGATATGATGAACTTGATTTTTCAATTAACAGGACAGATAAAAGAGATGGAAATCCAAATGGACAAGTTTGTCCATGAAAGAGAAACTAAAAAATCACAAGAAGCTCCTACAATAATTCCCATGGTTACTACAGTTGTACCTTCAACTCTGGCAGAAGAGTTGGCACCAAAAGTACCACTGGCTACTGCAGTGCCAGTGACATCATCCACTACTTCAGCTACATAATCCTCTACTACAGCAGCTCAACATTCTGATGATGCTACTAAACTAGTTAAGGCCATGGAGGAAATGACACTTCAAACTAATGAGATCAATAGATTGAAGAAAGTAATTGAAAATCTTGAAGACACAAAAAAGCTAGCCCAAATCAATGCTAAAACTCAAGAAAAAGGGCTAATAGGTTAAACGTTGAACTGAAGAATCTACAAAAGGATTTAACCTTGAAAGAGCCAATGTCCTATGTGAAAAATCAACTATGGAACAAAATCATTGAATCCATCAATGATGTTTGGCCATCAATCTAGGTAATATATGAGCAAAAGGATTTACTGAAGGCAACACAAGTAGAGATTCATAAAACAAAAGAGGAACTAGGTGCCAAACCTAAGCAGGCCCTAGAACTATCAAATTTCTCAATAGTAAAAACAAGCAAGAGTTGGAAGAAATAGAAATTACTAATAGGACAGAGACAATCCTTGAAATAAGGAAAGTCATTTCAAAGAAGAATCTGATGAAGCAACTTGAAGAAAAATGTGAAAACGTGAACATAGCTATAACCAAATACATGGTTAAATTTGAGATTTTGAGGCAAAGAGGTTTGTCTAACATTCTGGTTATTAATGATAAACTCATGCCACAAGAGGAATACAACAAAAAGATTAGAGATTATGCAAAAGACCAGGTAAACAAGACAGAAGGGCAAGTAATTCCTACAGGAAAGGTTTTGCATAGAAGTTTTGAAGACTTGTTTTATCTACAACATGAGATAAAACACCTTGTTTTTTATAAAACCAACATTTGCTAGGTACACTGAGGTAGATGAAAAATTTAGGAAGCTGAAAAAGAAAAAAATTCCTGATGAAGAATCTTGGGAATCACTCACTAACTTACTGTAAAATTCAAATGGCAGAGAAAAAGATTAAAATAGTTTGCTGATTTTTGCAGTCAAAACAAAATTTTATAGCAGTAAGGTAGTTTTAACAAAGTTTAAAGTGTATCAAAAGTAGAGAGTATCAGATGAAAGTGTATAAAAAAAGAAGATAATATTTCAAAACAGATTTGAAATATCTTTTCCAGCAAAGAAGAGAACAAGGCAACCAGCTACACTCAATCCAAAACAGTTTTCTATTTTATTTGGATAAATAGGACAACTTGCTAAGTTGTTAAGCAACTCTCACTATTTTGTTGTAAAATATATTTTATTTTCCTTAGAAAATTCCTCGGAGTATTCTAGGATATTTTGTAAACATTTTTGTATATATACTTCATCTTTTGAAGTATTATTGTGGAATAAATTGTTGAATATTTCTATAGTCAATATTTTTGTACTTGAAGGCTTTTGGTAGCAAGTTCGAGTAGCATACTGGATCAAATCATCTAGCATCATATTTCAGGATTCATATGAATAGCCATTAAAGTGAAGTACTTTCTACTTGTCATTGTTTATCTTCTTGTGTTTACATGCATCCATATATGTGTATTCTAAATTTGAATGATAAATCAGGAGTATTATTACAGGATTTGTTAAAAGCACCCTGTCTTTAATTGTTTATCATTTCTATGTTTTCTGTTGATTTCCAGAGTAGGGAACCCTTAATTTCTCCCTCTTTCGAATGACCTCTGTCTTCTCCTTCCTAATCTAGATCAAAGAATTCTTAGTTGCTCTTTATCCCGATTAAACCACTTCACCAATCAACCTTCCAAGACCTTCGAAGACTTGTCTATCTTGCCCTGAAAATATTTGACTTTTTGACCTTGATCCTAGTTCTGTCTGCTTGAATTTTGACTCCTTAGCCCAATGGACAAACATATCTATCACTATCCATATCACTAAGTGATTTGTTTCTTACCAAACCAAACCAAATCAAAACCAGTTTGCACAATCATAACTAGCCTAATATTTTATAATCAAAACAAAGTTAAATCTTAAATAGAGAGCCCTCTCTAAACCCTAGGAATGCTAGATCCTAGAGTTTAAAAGTTGGTATGTGGTTACCTCTAATGTTCTTAGAGTTTAAATCAAAATCTCACAACTTTGGAATTATTAGAGTGATAACATACTGGCGACTTAACTGTGGAAGACTAACATTTTCTTCAGAAATATTTTACAGGTTCAGATCTGATTTATGATGGTGGACAGTGATCAGACATATAAAGGTTAAAATCATCCACTTGGAGACTCCATTTTCCAAGATCCAGAGCTTCAAATTTTAGAATAAACTCCATAACCAAAGAATCCATATTCCAAATCATTAATGGTGACACAAGATGACAGGGTTTGTGGAAAACCTTTCATCTCATGAGATTTTCAATGAATTCAGGGATGGGTTATTAGAATTTCAGCTTGATGAGGATTTTCTAAGAGCTATCTTTCTTATTTTGAAATCAAGAAAATGTTCTCCTCAACTTAAAATATGTGTTCTTGAGTTAGTTTCTGAAAAATATGAAAATGGCATTAAATTTTTGCATTCTCAAATTCAGTCTTATAATTTCTGAGATCATAAAGAATTCTTGGAAAATCTTCCTTCTCCAAAGCAAGAGGAAATTGTACTACCTTTTGACTTGTAGATTGAGGATGATTATGCTTTCAAGTACAAGATTGAAGAAATAGTTTTAGGGGTTAATATTAAGGATACAACTAATCAATTAGTCATTGAAGACCTAGAAGCACTAATCATACATCATGATTTTGATGATCCTATAGCAAATTATATGGAGATTATTTTTAGCTCAAGTCTGAAAACATGTTTTCTCTATGAGGATCAAATACATCAGGAGTTTCCATTACACATCATATCTTTGATTATGAAGACACATGATCAAGTTATGCTTCCAAGTTTGATGACAAGCAGTCAAATTATTCATTCATTTCTACAACTACTTGACTGGCTTCATTGGCATTTTTGTATTACCTAATTCAACAAGATTATCAGTAGACTAGAGTAGATAGATGAGTGCAAATAAGCTCAAAATTCTGAGTATATTTTCAGTTTCAGTTCAATGTGTTTTCAGATTTCTGTTTGCAGAGAAAGGTGTAAATTCAGTTCAAGAGTTTTCAGTCACAACATATGCATGTTTAGGATTGGCCCAATGGATCAAGCTACTAGTCGACGATGTTCTTGACATCTCACAAGGAGATGCCATACCCATGTGTAACCACTGTTAGGGTCCTATAAATATAGGATTCATAATTTTGATTTGACTCTGTTAAAAATCTTGAAATATTGTACATACCTTTGCTTTCTGCAAATGTATTCCCATATTTAAAAAAATGTAAAGAGGGTAAAAGTACTAAAAGAAAAATCAAAGGACTTGAAAAGAAAAAGATAAAAGAAGAATAAAAAATGTACTCCAAAAGAAAAAAGAGATAAAATAAGACATGAAAGTGAGCAAGTCAAAATGCCACTACTATTTACTTTTACTGCAAAAAATAATGATTATGTAGAGATTGTCCCAAATGCCATAATCTATGATCAGTTAAATAGTTTAATCTTAACTTTTCATGTTTTGAATTTTTCTAGATAGAGAATAAAGATATGTCAAACAATTTAAACTTGACAAATCAATAGATAATTAGAGAATAAATTAGGAGCTCAATAGTTTCATCCGAGCCCTCAGATCAAATAAGGTTAGACTTAGATAGTTTTATGCTTTAAAAGAAAAATGGATTTAGGGTTGCAAGCTTAAATGCACCCATGCAAATGAAATAAAAATGTCAGAATAATGATGGGTAGGTAGAAAGCAGTTGTGCAAGGCATGTAATAAAGCATCATTGGGAAAATTACTAATTTCCCCTCCCTCACAATGATCCGATATTCTAAACCTTCAGTTAAAGAGGCTCGGAGCATTTCTCTGAATTTTGTTGAGACCAGACCCAAGGCTTAGTAACTAATTGGTTAAAAATACTGGATTCCCTTTATGAAAACCCATTTCATCAGCATATTCACCCTTTTCCAAAAATATAATCCCTTTTCCTAAGTAAAACACCTTTTTTTCTTAGAAAAAGTAAAATCCCCTCTTAATTAATTTCATTTCATCTAAAAACACTAAAAAACCCACAAAATACATTTTATCCTAAGTTTATGTGTAAATATCAAAATGGGATAATTTTATGCTAAAATGCCTATTTTTACGCTTAGTTTATTTTATGTATTTTCATTTCATTAAATTTCATTTCATATTAATTTTCTAACATAAAATATTAAATCCTTTAAAAAATACCCCTTCCTATATATTTATTAAACCCTTTATTTTAATATCCCAAAAAACCCATTATTTAACGTTAAACCTATGGTTTACATTATCCCATGTATTGAAATATAAACCCCTCCATATCCCCATAGGTTAAACATATCATATAATAAATCCCGCTCCCAATAGTTTTAAAACAATTGTAAATATGTCGTTTACAATGTAAATATTATAACCCGCCAATCAAAATAAAGCATTGATTTTATATTAAAACATATGTTTTTATTATTAAAATTAATCCCGCTGCAACTAAAGCCCGGGCCCCACATCCCACCGCTGAGCAATTTCCCCATTTAATCCCCACCATTCGCACGTATCCCTCCAGATCTGACGATCACTGCACGATATTGCATTTTAACTTGCACGAACATTAACCATTTAAAACTTTGCAAAATGGGTGGTTTTGAGCCCTTATCAATCCTCCACGCGGCAACATATCATTGGATAGCATTCGATCCAACAAAACAACTTATCGCACAAAACCCACGCGATAACCACCACTGGTTTTCTGCCTTTGAAACCAAAACCGCCTCCGCTCTGATATGACCCGCATTTAATATTAATCCGCATTAAATCTAGAAACCATATAAAACCTCCATATGCACCCATTTAACCCTTTTTCTGCGTTATTTGTATGTGTTTATCCTTTCGACTGAAAGACGAAGCCTTGTACACTGGATTCACACCTAGAGAACCAAAAAACCACCACAGTTGCTGTCAAAAATCACTGTTAGCTTCAGTTCAACTTCCAGAGACCTTCAAACGCCATAAGAACCTGTCCGACACCTCGAAAACTAGTTAAAGACCAAAATACCCGCACAAACAGGTATTCTTCAAATAAAACGACCTGTTTATCATTTCAAAAAGGAATTTCTGAGGAATTAAGCTTAGTGAAGTCCATTTACCCAAAGAAAAACCTGGTAGTTGCCCAAAAGGAACGAATTAACTGTGAAATCTTTGATAAACCCCTGTTTCAATACTGCAAACTGGTTTTAAAAGCAAAATTAAATACTTTTAGCCTTTATAGACTCTGAAAAAACTCTGAATTTATCCAGAAACCCTTTGCAGGTAACCCCAATCCTTTTGTGCCCAATTTGAACCAGTTTCAGTTGAGTTTGTCTGAAAAAAGCATAGGAAACCCTTGTCCATCATTTCATAAACCTGTAAGAATTTTAAGAACAATTTGAAACCAAATTTGAAGATTTAAATTCAAAAGAAAACTAAGCTATGCCTATTTTTATCCAAATAACCTCTGTTAGAATAAAAAACACTTCTGTAAACAATTTAAACTTACAGAAGAGTCCAAAAAAGCCTAAATACAGAGTTTCAATTTCCCAGAGAGTCTAAAAATATCAAAATCAAATCCACCAATGTCTTCCAAGGCTGCAATTGTTGTAAATCCTCTACAACCTCCTGATGTAGACATTGAACGTACACCTTTAGTAAATGTAGATTATAAAATAGCAGACCTAGTGGTAGAATTCAATCTGTTAGACCTCCACTACTGGAGTCTTGAAAATTCATTAGATCAGGTTGATGAAGTCCAAATTTGGGAGTCAAACCTACCCAAATATGTTGTTCCACTCACTTATCAATGGCCATAGGTTATTAGGTTGTGTCAGACATATTATTCACTTGAATAAAGAGTAATGGTAAATGTAAATAAAGAAGTATTGTTTGCAATTACTGCTGAGTCAATAAACCAGATGTTACAGCTCAAACCAGATCCTAATGTTGTTCCTTTATCAATAGAAGCACTCACAAAGTTGTACATTGGTCTAGAATTTCCCAAAAGGTTTCACATTTTCCAAGTGTTCATGCCTTTACATGTTGAAATTCCATTGATCAACCTTCCTTATTCTACTTCAAAATTTCCAGAAGGGTCAAGGCATGTCATATCCATGTTGTCATTTATCCTAGGGTATTTTACAGATGAGTCAATCCTAGGTTTTATATCTACCTTTGCACCAGGAGAGCCTCCTTCTGTCATTTTTCAATTATGCTGAATACATAGCTAATAATATTCACGATCAGCTTGTCAAATTGCCAACTAAAGGAGTATTTAGATATACATCCTTTCTTTTCCATATGTTCTTATATTTCCGAGCAGAAAAATTCCCAATAACACTTCAGAAGCTTGATATTGAAGAGAACCCACTTTTAGTCATATTTTGGACTTCTTTAATCATAAAAGAGTCCACAGAGTTCACGTATGTAGAGTTTACAGATTACTTTGTCCACCCATTGATAAACATGTTGAAAAACACAATACATCCAATAATCAGTGATGAGATAAAGAAATTTCTACAGCTATAAGAGCAGACTAGAACTGGAGATTGGTACTTATATGAGAAACATACAGAAATCAGATTTTTTGGGTCAAATATTTTACCCTATAAACTACCTAAGTATTTTCCAATGAGAATTTTTTCCTTGGAGTACATCAAGAAAATCCTGAATTCAGATTCTATCAACTTCCTAGCAGCTAAAAAGAAGACCCAATTTAAGTTGAAGAATCAAGTAGGACCTTTTATTTGTAATCACAGAGATGCAATACTAGAAGAAGCCAAACAATTGCTTGAATACAAATTTGAAGAGAGCTTCTCATGGAACTATGATCCACAGGGAATACTAAGAAAAATGAGGGTGAAATGCAAACTAAAACCTTATATTCATGAAAAAAGACTAGAGATTGAAGAATTTGTCAATCAAACAAAGTGGCTAGAGAATACTTTGGTAGAAGCAGTTAAACAGAGTGATACTAGTCACACTTTGCAAACTGCAAATCAAGGAGATAAAGCTACTAAAAGAGTCAGAGAAGAAGGTACCTACACCGCTGAGACAACAACTGAGACTAATTTTAAACTCAGTTACAATAAAAATCCTAAGATCAATCCAGTTGATAAAGAAAAAATGACCATAGAAGTGGAAGATACAGATGTTCCATAGACAAATATAGATGTTGCTATAGTCATTACAAATCAGCTAGCCACAGAGATTCTAAATGAATAACATCCTGATAATTTAAATACACAGGTAATAGAGAAGTAGCAGAATATGGAGGCATCCTCCTCACAGACAGCAGAAGAAAAAGATCTTGACATCAAGGAAAAATATAAGCAGATAAAGACAAAGAATGAAGAAATAAAAAATGAAATGTATTCTTAGTATTTGAAGCAAACACCAGGTATCCATAATAGACTTCTATCAGCTTTTGATTATTCAAACAAGAAGTTGATTATTTCAGTGCTTCAACCAACAGTTTAGACTCCCAAGACAGTGGCATATTACAAAAAATTTGATCTTGAAGTACCTACAGAAAGTATCCGTGCACTAGAACAAATTGAGTTTCACAGGCAAACTTCAGAGATGCTTTATTCTACCATAACTACCAAGGCCATGAGTGTCCAGAAGCTCCAAAATAAAATAATAAATATGAGAGATCAAATGAAAGTTGAAAAGGATTCCTCATATACTAAAGATATTAGGATTAATTCTTTAGAAGAGTTGGTTATTCAAGTTGGATATGATCCTGCAAATGTGAAAGTTGGAGAAGAGTTAGTGAAGAAAAAGAATGTTGATATTGCAGCACTAAGGAAACAGCTCAAGCTTCCACCAACAGAACATCCACAAGCCAAGGAAATTGTACAAGAGCAAAGCCAAAAAGATGATATGATGAACTTGATTTTTCAATTAACAGGAGAGATAAAAGAGATGGAAATCCAAATGGACAAGTTTGTCCATGAAAGAGAAACTACAAAGCACAGGAAGCTCCTACAATAATTCCCATGGTTACTACAGCTGTACCTTCAACTCTGGCAGAAGAGTTGGCACCAAAAGTACCACTGGCTATTACAGTACCAGTAACATCATCCACTACTTCAGCTACAGAATCCTCTACTACAACAACTCAACATTCTGATGAGGCTAGTAAACTAGTTAAGGCCATGGAGGAAATGACACTTCAAACTAATGAGATCAATAGATTGAAGAAAGTAATTGAAAATCTTGAAGACACAAAATATCTAGCCCAATTCAACGCTAAAACTCAAGAACAAAGGGATAATAGGTTAAATGTTGAACTGAAGAATCTACACAAAGTTTTAACCTTGAAAGAGCCAATGTCCTATGTGAAAAATCAACCATGGAAAAAAATCATTGAATCCATTAATGATGTTTGGCCATCAATCCAGGTAATATATGAGCAAAAGGATTTACTGAAGGCAACACAAGCAGAGAATTAGAAAACAAAAGAGGAATTAGGTGCCAAACCTGAGCAGGGCCTAGAACTAATCAAAATTTTCAACAGTAAAAACAAGCAAGAGTTGTACGAAATAGAAATTACTGATAGGACAGAGAAAATCCTTGAAATAAGGAAATTCATTTCAAATAAGAATCTGATGAAGCAACTTGAAGAAAAATGTGAAAACATGAACATAGTTATAACCAAATTCATGGTTAAATTTGAGATTTTGAGGAAAAGAGGTTTGCCTAACATTCTAGTTATTAATGATAAACTCATGCCACAGGAGGACTACAACAAGAAGATTAGAGATTATGGAAAAGAGCAGGTAAACAAGACAGAAGGACAAGGAATTCCTACAGGAAAGGTTTTACATAGAAGTTTTGAATACTTGTTTTATCTACAAAATGAGATAAAACACATTTTTTTTTATAAAACCAACATTTGCTAGGTACACTGAGGCAGATGAAAACTTTAGGAAGCTGAAAAAGATAAAAAAATCCTGATGAAGACTCTTGGGAATCACTCACTGACTTATTGTAAAAGTCAAATGGCAGAGAAAAATATTAAAACAGTTTGCTGATTTTTGCAGTCAAAATAGAATTTTACAGCAGTAAGGCAGTTTTAACAGAGTTTAGAGTGTATCAGAGGTAAAGAGTATCAGATGAAAGAGTATCAGAAAAGAAGATAATATTTCAAAACAGATTGAAATATATTTTCTAGAAAAGAAGAAAACAAGGCAGCCAACTGCACCCAATCCAAAACAGTTTTCTATTTTATTTGGATAAATAGGGCAACTTGCTAAGTTGTTAAGCAGCTGTCACTATTTTGTTGTAAAAGATATTTTATTTTCCTTAGAAAATTCCTAGGAGTATTTTAGGATATTTTGTAAACATTTTTGTATATATACTTCATCTTTTGAAGTATTATTGTGGAATAAATTGTTGAAGATTTCTATAGTCAATATTTTTGTACTTGAAGGCTTTTGATAGCAAGTTCGAGTAGCAAACTAGATCAAATCATCTAGCATCATATTTCAAGATTCATGTGATGAGCCATTGAAGTGAAGTACTTTCTACTTGTCATTTTTTATCTTCTTATGTTTACATGCATCCATATATATGTATTCAAAATTTGAATGATAAATCAGGAGTATTGTTACAGGATTTGTTAAAAGCACCCTGTCTTTAACTGTTTATCATTTCTATGTTTTCTGCTGATTTCCAGAGTAGGGAACCCTTAATTTCTCCCTCTTTCGAATGACCTCTGTCTTCTCCTTCCTAATCTGGATCAAAGAATTCTTAGTTTCTCTTTATCTCGATCAAACCACTTCACCAATCAACCTTCCAAGACCTTCAAATACTTGTCTATCTTGACATGAAAATATTTGACTTTTTGACCTTGATCCTAGTTCTGTCTTCTTAACTTTTGACTCCTTAGCCCAATGGACAAACATAAATATCACTATCCATCTCACTAAGTGATTTTTTTCTCACCAAACCAAACCAAATCAAATCCAATTTGCACAATCATAACTAGCCTAATATTTTATAGTCAAAACAAAGTTAAATCTTAAAGAGAGAGCCCTCTCTGAACCCTAGGAAGGCTAGATCCTAGAGTTTAAAAGTTGGTATGTGGTTACCTCTAATGTTTTTAGAGTTTAAATCAAAATCTCACATCTTTGGAATTTTATAGAGTAATAACAGGCGGTACATGTTGTTCAACACTTTTGGCATTATATTCTTTTACGCACGACTACTGTGATATTTGACTGCAATCCTATGACTTATATCTTGACCCACCAGTTGCTGGGGGGGAAATATTCAAAATGGATTGTCATTTTACATGAGTTTGATTTGGAATTCACTGCTGCCAAATCAAAGAAATCATTGGTTTGCACTGAATAAATATGCTCCCTTCCCTTTGCCTTCACTCCATCTTATCTCGATGAGCACATTATGGACGACACTCTCTTCCTAATCAGCACTGTCGATCCATGGTACAGTGATATCATCGTGTATCTCCAAACCCAAACTTTCCGATCCAAATTGGACAAGTCTGATCATCGACAGATTCGACATCATTCCCAACCGTATCGTATCATTGTGGATACTTTATACTGAGTCGGTATTGATTTGATTCTTCTCCACTGTCTGAATTTTGAAGAAGCTGAGTGAGTGCTCAATGAATACCACTCTGGGGCATGTGGTGGTCATATGTCTCGCTATGAAACAACTCAAAAAATCCTTCATGCTAGTTATTTCTGGCGTTCTATTTTCAAATACTGCATCCTTTCCATTCGAAAATTCCATGCTTGACAAATTTATCAGCGCAAGATGCGCGCCCCACTTGCACCCTTACACCCAGTTGTTACCATCGGCCCATTTTCTAAATGGGGCATTGAATTCATGACATGAAACCCTCACTCAGTCGAGGGGCATGCTTATATCATTGTTGCTGTGGACTATTTCACTAAATGGGCTGAGGTGATGCCTACATATGTTGTTGATGGTAAAACAACAGCTCAATTTCTCTTCAATCATGTTATTGCACGATTCGGTGTTCCTCAGGCCATTTTCACCGACCATGGCTCTCATTTTCGTCACTACATGATGGCTGAGCTAACTTCTAATTTCGGCTTGCGTCACGACAACTCAACTCCATACTAAGATAATGCCAATGACCAAGTTGAAGCCATAAATATGGTTTTAGTCACTCCATTTTAGTTAGTATATGGCCTCGAAGCAACCTTTTCAATTGAATGCAAAATTTCTTTACTCAAGTTAGCTGTCGAATTACTTCTGAATACCTCGCCAGAAGAGGAACGTCTTTTGTACTTGGAATGGCTTGACGAAACTTGACGCTTCGTCGCTTTGGTTACCGAAGCACAGAAGAAATGGGTCAAAGCCCATTTTGATCAGACGGTTTCTCCACGTGCCTTCTCTGAAGGAGACTTGGTGCTTCTCTATGACCAAGCACATGATAAGCTGGGGGCAGGAAAATTCGAACCCATGTGGCATGGGCCATATATCGTAAAACATATTTTGCAGAAAGGGGTCTATGAGCTAATTGATTGTGAAGTTTAACCTTTGGATAAACCCCGAAATGGGCTTTATCTAAAGAGGTATTATGCATGATTTTCTCATGTATTTACTCTTGTACATTAGGGTGAATTTTATTTTATTTTATTTTATTTATTTATTTATTTATTTTATTTTTCTGGTTTCATGTGCATTTGCAAGCGGTTTTCCTTCTCATCTTGTTTTACTTGATTCGTAGATGTCTTTGGATCCTTATGTTAGTTTCGCTGATGGTGCCTTCCGCAGTACCCGAAATATGTCTTCTGCGGCTTGGGTTATCTACGACCCTAATGGTGAGTTAATAGATTTGCAAGGTATATGTTTAGTTCGTACAACCTGTTATCACTCAGATTTTCCTTGAAGTTGTTGGGAAGAGGAAAGGGGTCCGAGGTAACCACAAACCAATATTTTAGGTACAGAATCTAGCCAATCTGTACCCAGAGAGGGCTCTCTCTGTATAATTTAGCTTTGTTTTTAGAAGATATCAGGCTAGTTATAAAGTTCAGGGGCTTTGTTTGAATTTGGGTGGTGGAATTCAATAGCTGAGGGCAAGATTGAGTAGTTCAGGCCATTGGGCTATGGAGTCAAAAAGATGGCTTCACTGGATTAAGTTTCTAGACAAAAGATGGTTTTACAGGGCAAGATAATCAAACAGAGAACAATTTTAGATTTAAAGTGAATGGAATGGATTTAAAATGGATGAAAGGCAATTAAGAATCTTTCAACACATTCAATAAGAGGGAAAATTGAGTGATTATTAACAAAGATCAATTAAGAATTCTTTATTAAATAACCAAAATGTTTAAACTAGAAAAACAGGAGCAATTAAGAATTCACTGTTTAAAACTAGTTTAGAAGAAAACATTTAGAATAACAATGATTGAAATCAGATTACACTTAAGTACCTTCTGATTTATTCATTTTCATTAGTCGTTCAGAAATGAAACACAATGATATAATAAACAGATATAGAGGCTTTAAAACACAAGGGAAAGATGACTTATTGATCCGTAGTCTGACACATGAATCCTGTAAAAAGTCTTTTGCTTCAATTCATCATCCAGCTTAGCCACAAAAAATTTCTCCAATAGCACTTTATTCCAAAATAGTCAATATTACAGCAAAGTTCAAGAATCCACCCCCAAATACTTCCAAGAGTGAAGTATTTATACAAATTCTAAACTAAAATATCTTGAAAAAATATCAAGATTAGTTCACAAATCTCTCCAACTATTTTACATAAATAGAACTTAAGTAAAGGACACTCAAACTAATGCATCTATTTGGCACTATTTCTTATGGATAGGTGATGACAAAGAGGAGAATTTGAATTTGATCCAACTCTTAGTTGATGATGAGGCATCCAAGTCACTAACTGCTTCCTTTCTTTGTGCATTCTGCTCCAACAATTCTGAAAACTTGGGGTCCAATGATATATTTTTATTTCTCAATCCATAATAGATATGTAAAAATTGAAAGAGGTTATTGTGGATTAATATGTTGGTGAGATAAACCTTTTTCAGTTTCCTAACAGTCCTCTCCAGCTGTGCACAATAGGCTCTGCAAAAATATGTGTAAAACATAGTTTTACAGAATCTGAAAAATAGCCTTTAAAGATGTGCATGTATCTCTGATTCTGAAATCAATGTGAAAAATGTGAGATAGATTTTTGTAGATGGGTCTCTTAGAAACAAAAACCTCCTTCAGTTTTGTATTATGGATTTTGGATTGGCCACAATCCTCTCTGCAAAATGATGACTTAACTGGTATTTTCTGCAAAAAGTGCTTTCCAACATTATTTAATATTTCCAAAACCATAATAGTTGTTAGAAACGTGAGAGAGGTTTTTGTAGATGGTCCGCTTAAGAACATAAACCTCCTTCAATTTTTCAAAATTCATCTTGGATTGATCACAATAGTTTCTGCAAAACAATGACTTAAACATGAAATTTCTGCAAAAATGTTCCTTCTTGTTGTGTTTTTCATCTTTTCACTTTTTTGTTCTTTTGACTGTTTCACTTTCACTTTGGATAAAATTCATTGTGGCTGGTGAAAGTGTTTTCATCTTTGTTTAACCCTTAATATCTTCATGTTTACTTTCACTGTTTACTGTTTACTTTTTTCTTTTTACCGCTCTATTTTTTATCTGTCTTCACTTTTTCATGAACTTGTATGTTCTGTTTTGTAACTGTCTTCCCTGTTGTTTATCTTCATGATAGCTGATTTACTTGAATTATTTTTCAATCTGATACTCTTTAATCCTGATGCTCTTTAACTGTTCTTTACTGTTTCCTTTTACCTTCAATGTGTAGTTTAGGTTTTTACTGTCTGTTTCAACAGTAAATCGTTTAATATCTTGTTTCCTTTGCTTGTCTTTCAACTGTATGTTTTATCTTCCATCTCTGTTTGAATAGATTTGATAACACTCTTGGAGTAAAAAAGTCTTATGACTAGTATTAAAACTCTTTATCCAAGGATGTGGTCTTCTGATCACCTATAAAACAAAACAAATTGTTAAGAAAGCATTGGTTTGCGGGGGAGGTCGAAAAGGTTTCATTTGATTTTGAGAGGTATGTGGAGTGAATCTAGAAGGATTTTTGGGAGGTAAACCATGCTCGAATTGGTTAACAGAGGCTTTAGGTGGTGCAGCTAGGTTACAAAGGGTTTTACTGGACAATCAAGTGAAAATGAGCAACACTAGAGTGTTTGTGTTTAAACGGGTAAACGGTTGATATTGGCGGGTAAACTTTGAATGAACAGTGGACAGATGGCGTTGACTTGATGATGTGAAGTTTTATCATTAGTGGGAGGCGGTAAGCAGTACGTGATCGCACCACTTTTGGATTTAAGTGGTATCGGGCGAAGGGCGAGCGATTCCATACGATGAACGACGCGTGGCGCGACACTGTTCAGAAAACCGCTTGGCCATCGCGCGTTATCGTTCGGACGAGGATGGCCAGCAATATGGATAATAGACATTGATCTCAGATGGGTTGATCGAACGGTGATCGGAGCGTTAAGGTGACGGGAATTTAATATGGAGGGCCTGACGCAATTAAACGTTAATTAATCTCATCGAGGGGAATTTGATTGGTGGAGTTAGGCTATTAATTAATCGTGAGGATTAATTAATTCCTTTTTAAAATGTGGAAAAGTGATCGGGAAGGATTTCCAAAGGATTTTCACCAGAGTTAAGAATTGGGGTATAAGATATATATCGGGATTTTAACTCGGGTTAGGGAGTCGGGTAAGGGGAAAATATACAAAGAGATGGGTTATTTTGAAGTTTGGTTTTAACTAAACTCCGGTTTATTTTTTGTTTCAAACACATATAAAATATGTTTAAAGGTTTTTTCAATGTATTTCTATTATATGATAATTAAATCAGATTACTCTAATTACCAAGGGGGGCGGGATATTATTATTTGGGAATTTTATTATTAAAATAATACGGAAAAAGGGGAATTTACAAGGATTTAAATAATAAAATTAGAAGTTAATATGAAAAATGAAAGAAGCGCTAAGTGTAAACATTAGGTTAATGTTTTTAACGTATGCTTTTATGAGGAGGGTTTTTATGTGAAATATTACAAGATTTTTCCTAAGTAAAATGGGATTTTACTTAGGAAAAGATTTTTTAGAGGTGAATGAATGTTATGATAAATGATTTTAAGTACTTAGGCTTTTCCAATTATTGGGCCGAGGGCCTGGTCCCTCCAAAATTCAAGGAAATTCCTTGAGCCCCTCTAATTTTCAAATACCTTAGCACTTAGGGGAAATTAGTGAAATGTTTAGGGAAAAAATGAGAAGGGAAGTTAATAATTTGACTTTGCCTTATTTGAAATTCTTCCAATGTATTGTCTGCCTTTGCACTTATGATGAAAGTAAAAGATTTACCACATCTAAAGCCATCATTCATCACATGTAATTCTGCAACATCATCTACCTACCCTATCTACTTTACCCTACCATTTTTTCTTCTTTATTAGGGTGCACTTAGACTGGAAAACCCTTATCACACTTTTTTTTCTTTTACACATGAAAATCTATCTAATTCTAACCTTATTACATCCAAGGGCTCAAATTAAACTGTTGAGCTCCTTTTATTCACTCTACCTATCTACTTATCTTCCAAGATTAAACAGTTTGGTCAAATTTTATCCTCTATCTCTAAAACATGAAATTGAAAGATGAACTAGCCAAGCTTAAACTGTTTGACTGTTCATAAATTGTGGCATAGAATACAAGTTGCACACAATTTGTTTATTACATCAGAGCAAAAAGTAGTGGCATTTAGACCTGCAAACTTTCCTTGGCCTTTCTTTTGGTGGGGTTCATTTCTTTCACTTTTTTGGCCAATTTTTATTCTTTTCACCCTTTGATTTTTCTTTTAGGGTATACCCTCTTTACATTTTTTAAATTTTTTTTGATTTTTTGAAAATATGGAAAACCTTTGCAACAAGAAAAGGTATGAACATATTACATAGCTCATCAAGTCAATCATGAAATATGACACCTATTGGTATAGGAGTCTAACACAACCATTAATATTTTTGAATACAACGCAGTTATCGAGCTTCTATCTGAAGAAATTTCTGTTGGCATTATAGAACTGGTCGTTAACCTGGATTCACAGCTTGTTGTTCTAAAACTTAACGAGAAATATTCCATCAGACACCCTCAAATCTTGAGACTGTATCTGCGTGTTCATTTGTTAGAAGGAAATTTTGATTACGTCACATATCATCATATTCCATGACACATGAATACATTAACAGATGCATTGGCTAATCATGTTCTAGAAAGAAATTTGCGGAATTTAGAATCATCATAACATAACATGGAACATGAAAATAGAATATATATGTATATATTGATTGGTTTGCAAATAGTGTTTACAGGTACATCCTACCCCCCTCAAAAAATAATATATGTTCTGATACATAGCGAGACTGACAAGTCTAGGAAAAATTGCAAAAAAAGAAAAATCTAATCTAATCTGCGTGGTGATCATGATAACAAGATATTGCTTGAATCAATCGATTCAACAACTGATGGATGCGATCTGATACCTCGACAGTGTGTCGTTGGTACTGACAGGGAATGTCTCCCATCTGTGCATATTCCGAAATCCTGATGTTCAAGGCATCCAGGTTCCTTGCAATCTCCTCTTCTGGGTCTGCTCCCTCCACATAATGGGCACCCTATAAGTCTCTTTCCACCCTCCTAGTGATGGGTGACATCCTCACCGGCCTCTGTGGTCCATCATCTACGATACATAAAGCTTCACATCGCCCATATATATATATAAATCATATAAAAACATACAAAAATAACAAAAATATGTTTTTACCTATGTTGTCCCAACGCTCACCTGCTGGAAGTGGCATATCAGGGTCACCCCAGAAATCTGTCCCGGAGTATGGCCAGTCTTCCACCATGATCAGTTGACGCCTCAGCCATGCGAAGAAGGCATGTCTAAATGACATACTCTGCCTGCCTCCTACGCGAGGCATCAATGTTTCCCACCTTGTCAACCGTGGCTCTCGTGGCACCATTGCATCTATCTCTATCCCCTGATACTAAAATAGGGGCAGTCACTCTAAGAATAAGGCCGTCAAGATAGACCCGTATCCAAATTTCTTCAGTTTTTTGTTTTTACATTTTTTGAGTAGTTTGTTCATGTTTTCCACTACGGCCTCACACTAGTTGAATACGGTGGGTGCCATGCAATCCACTACCATCTGCAGTTGAGCCTTAATGGCCTCATTCGGCGCTTGCACCCCAGCCATGAGTGTAATAGTATAGAGAACTGCCTTGAGTGCTAGATCGTTTATGGTACTTATGGCTATTTTCCCACTCGAGGATCGTTTTGCTTTAGAGCATGCTCTCCCAATGAGCATATCCATAATATCATACATGATTCGGGCTACCGAAAACTGTGCTCGTGCCCCTCTATGTGAGAGGCCAGTGATGAAGTAGATGTCCGCCACTTCGATTTCTAGTTCCTGGTCACCAAGGATAAATCTCTCTAGGTCTGTGTCCCAGATATTGACCAAATAGTGCACAAGATCTAGTTGAGCTCTTATCCCTGGGGTCATAAAGAACTTAAGGAGCCTACAGTTCCTCATTGCGTCCATGCAAGCTTGGTTTTGCATAGCTTCCTGATTGACTTCATCATGATCTTGTTCTTTCCACTCAATCACCATGATTGATGGCTTATCTTCCCTACAATGACATTCAACAAAATCCTTGTCAGTTTTTAGGCCTGAAAAGATTGGATTACAAGCTTGATTTTGGGGATTTCTATTCTTTTTTCCGCCACGCGGTTGGTGCGGTCGTTTTAAAAACAACAACGCCGATCACCGACCTGCCCGTTGTAAAAAGGGCAGGTCGACATGATTACGATGGTGAATATCAACACCAATCTGCAGCGTTACCAAAATTAAAATCATTCTCCCAAAATCCAAATCAGCCCTCAAATACACTCAAATGAATATTTAAATGTGGGCAAAGAAAATGCCTCTTACCTGGCATAGACGGCTCACTGATTGACCGCCCAGATCTCCCGCAATGCACTCCTGAAGATTCGAGGTAAAATAGGGTAAAAAACTCTTTCTCAACTAAGTGAAAGTAAAAGGTAATTTGTTTTTACTTCCTTCATATTTTATAAATGCACAATGAAATTTTAGGGTTTTTTCATTCTTTTAATAATATTTAAAATTCTCTTACCTAGAAATCAGTTTGTGGTTTGTTCTTGTGCAGTGACCGGTTGTATTTCTTCATGGATGACACTTTTATGAGTTCTAGTTTACTACTTTTTCAGACTCAATTAAAAACAAATGAAAAAAGTAACCCCCTTGGAGTCATCTTTAAGCTCTTTTCTAACTCTCTAAACATGAAAATATTGTCGAGTTCTTGTCGTTTTGAGCTTGTTAAAGTGCACAAAATGTCATTTACCGAGTATATGTTTACCCCTTTTTCAGGCTGGGATAAATTATTTACGAAAAAGGAATACCTTAGTCACTCATGACTAAGAGGTTCTCTCACACTTTGTTTTCTACCTTTTCGAGTATGAGGCACTATTTATGAAAAGGGCCATCTAGAGTTTTCTTTTCACCTCTTTTAAAACTCTCTAAATATGAGAAGACGCTAAGTTTCACTTTTGTCGGGCTTGTTAAAATTTAACGACCTTGGATCCATCATCATGACGACATGGCGTTCCTCCTTCCCAGGGCTCGTAAAATGTGCTAGGATGGATTTTTCTGAAGGACAAACTTATATCACAAGCATATGCTATCCCCTTCAAGCTTGTATAAAAAAATAATTGGGGTACTTGCTAGAAATGGTGGGGGGGAATGGAAATCATTAATCAGTTGTGCTGGTAGTATGTCGCTCTTGAACACGACACATCCTTTGTTTCGTGTCGGGTTGGGGATATCCTTCATTTGTCACTTTGCCTCCATGGGTTTGGGAAATCTGTTTTACCTCTTATGCCATCACCATTCTTATCCAGTGTGACCTATGATTCCATTTGAGTCAAATATTGCCAAATCCAGAGTCGTGTCTTTGATATGTTCAAGAGAAGTTCCTTCTGCGTCTCATCCATTGCCTAGTTCTCTGATCATCCTCATTATCATCTTATTTCCTTCATCTTGTGTCGATGATGTGAGATACATTATGGCCCTCCTTCGGCGGATCACTTCTTGTCAACCTCAGCACATTATCCGTGAAGTTAATCTAGAGATCCCCTTTCCAGTACCTTAGAACATGCATGCCCTAATAGCAGGTTGTTCGCATTCGACGATATGCTTACATCATTGGCCTTTGATCGGGTGATTCCACGAATGTTCGACGACAACTCCTTATTCGCATCGCGTGGGTTGTACTGTTGGTAACTTGAGAGCCATTTTCATTATTGGTGATTTATCTTGCACCTGTTAACGGTTTACATCATTGGCTTGTAATCAGGCGATTTTCTTGCATGTTCAAATTCAACTCATTTATTCACATGCTTGAATTTGTACTTGATCGGGTCATGACGGAGCGCAAGACCCTAGGTTTTGTCTGATAAAACCTAGGCTCTGAGGTGATATGTATTATTCATGATTTTACACATGACTATTTCGTTCAGATGGCTATGACCATACCTTGAGTCTATATTCATGATCCTCTTTATTTGGATGGTTGCAACCATACCTCGGATCTTGTTTCATGGTTAATTTTATGGATGGATGCGTCCATACCTTACGTTATGTGATTATTTCATAGATATAAGTTTATGTATATGTGTGCTTGTTTGCATAGGTTTTTCGACGATGACATCTTGGTCCTGGCACTTATTCATAAATAATTTGACCCCTCACTCTCGTTCGGTCTTCATGCTTTAGGGGGCATATTTTATAGAGAAATTTGTTATTGTACTTGTACTCCCCGTTCCTGATCCTGGAGACCCTTAATAGTGATCCCTGGGCTTGTTCTCCATCATGAAAATATGCCTTCATGTCCTCTTTAACACAATGAACAAACTCTCTGTTGGTCACTCCTGAAGTAGTTCCTTGTAAACCTAGTTATCTGGAGTGGCACGCCCTCTCTGTGTCTTTCTCGCGTCACTGCCCTCTTTTTGGTCTAGGTTTGCACTGATCAGCACTGTAATGAAGCTCATACTTGTGTCGATCCCCTTCTGGGAATTTTTTTAAAAATGGAAGTGAAGCTTAGAGATCTGGAAGCTTCGTGGTGGAGACCTGGTTGTTTGTTCCTGAGGATAGAGCCGAGCTTCTCCCTTTGGCCTCTTTGTTCCTACAAAAGTGGAACCACCCAAAGGGATAACCCTTTTCCCCACCTAAAGTGGATCCATGCTCCCTCCTCCTTCGTTATATAATAGGCAATCTCCCATAGCTCTACTAGTTATAACAGAGATAGAAGAACAATAGAGAGACCATTTGTCGTTATAGACACCAAGCGAGATTTGAGACCTTTTTCCCTCACATCAAGTTGAAAGAGCGCTTTGGAGACGTGCCTGGATCAGGACTTGTCGAAGGAGAGCTGTAAAATCAAGGCATAGGTTGTAACTCCCCCTCTCTATTTTAATATAAAATGATTGGTTCTTGATTTCCATTCTTGCCTTAATGTGTGATTGGATTCTTAATTTTCCTTGATTAAATAAGTAGGTTGTATATGCATTGTATATGTTATTCTTTCATGTTTGTTGTCGTTTTGATCCTTTGTGCAGGTAACCAAGCGCTGGTAGCGGCGAATATATGACCATGGAACTTGAAGGACCAAAGGATTCAAATGAGAATTAGCATAAGATTGAGGTAGGTGATCTATTCGCAATATGTACACATTTAAAATCTAGGAAAGTAGGTTTTTAATTGTTCCCTATTGTTACTAGACCCACTCTAGGGCTAGAGGGTTTGTCTCTGTCCGCAGAGAGGATTTTCCTACATAACACTGAGATCACACCAGAAAGATACCTAGATCAAGTGGCCTATGAGGGGGGTATTGTGCACGTGGAGAAAAAGCGATGGGTGCTAAGCTTGCACAAGGGAGGTTTATTAAACTTATTGCAAATCCCACATTTCGGGCACATCTCGATCGATGAAATTTGTGTGCGGGAGTTGCTCGCAGTGGTCCATGACGAGTCTTTGTCACTGGGAGGGTGCATCCATATTGACATCATGTTGACCCATTGGATTACCGGCTTGCCTGATCAAGGCACGAATCCCGTGGCAGATTTTTGTGGTAAAGGCCAGGAGAAGAGAGTGGTAGAGAAGATAAAAATTGACTATTAGATCACGCACCACAGCCGAGGGTTCGTGATAAGTGAAATTAATGACCCAAATATCCAATTTGGGACACTCATCTTGGCCTATAAAATGATGAGGAAATGTCGAACCAAAGAAGTTACAGCTCAAGTAATTTCACTCGCAGGGCAATGCAAGAAGGGTGTCCAATACAATTGGGCACATTATCTTTGCAAGGAGTTTTTGGAGAATGTGCACGAGGCACAAGAGGAGGGCAAGCACTTTTACTATGCTTGGCTCTTGATTTTGATCGCGCTCATCGGCTGGAATATGTTGAAGGAGACGCAGTTTCCTGAAATCAAGCCACATATCTGTGAAGCCAAGCAATACGCCATGTTGTGGAATTCCTCCATCCCCGCGCGCACCATGGAGAAAAAAATATTTTGGGTATTGTTCAATGCTGCTATATTTCAAGATATCGAATCGAAACTGAGGTTGTCTCCTAAATTATATGAGCAGTACAAGATGATAGTTGATTTTAAAGCAACATTCCACAACATTCATATATGCACAAAGGGCGTTGTGGAGGGTATATGGTACGAGCTGCCCTATCTATTTACTGAAGATGATTTTCTGTGTGTCACAACAGAGTGGGTGCTAGCTTGGTTGGAGTCATGCACCATGGAGGGTGCCTCCACTTCTATTCCCAAGACTTCCACCAAGCCCCAAACAAGAACGCAGACGACTGATAAAGCCACTAGAGCAGAGGCCACGTCGACCACAACTAGCGAGACCATTGATTTGGAGAAGGAAATTGCGCCTGAGAAGAATGGTACCGACCCTAAGGAGACATAAGCTCAGACTACTGAGCAGGTGGACATGCAAATTGCGAAAGGGACAAAGCACAAATCTCAGGTTGCGGGCGTTCCGAGGACGAAGCGCAAAGGTTCAAAATCTTCTGGAGAAGAAGAGATGATGTTGAGAAGGGATGACCTCAATGAAATAACCAACACCGTCACGTCTACAACTAAGGACATGTGGACCAACATAGAGGCGCAGTACAAAGTTTCACTTGACGGGGTACAAAGCGGCATCCAGGAGCTAAGGGTTCAAGCGAGCGTAGCCCTAGCGAGCCAGATGCAAGCGAGTGTGTTGGAAACCAACGCGCAACCACTCATGATAGTCTTACCAGCAGTAGGGGAGATTCGCCTAATTAAAATCCCAGAGCCCGCCATTTGTGTAGAATCGTTCATTCTACATGCGTAGCTCCGAGCATGCGAAGAAATAAACGTATATTTGGTTGCGCTACCCACAGGGAAGCTACATATGGTCCACAACATGATCGTGGGCGAGCTCCAGTTCAGGGAAGCCCGAGCTTACCTAATTTCCACTGAGGTACAACAACATGCGGTCGATATTTAGCAAAAGCAACAGTCAATAGAAGAAACATGTCGCGCGGCAGAGGCTCGGCACACTGCCCTCAAAGCCAAAATCGACCAATTTTGTAATGAGGTGCCAACGGTCCCTGCCTCAGCTGCCCCAGCAAAAATAATGGAAGGGCTAATTGCTGCGCTCAAGGCCTCATGGGAGGAAATTTAGACTGTTAGAGAAGAATTTGAGCACCATATAGCGGATCTGCAGATGAAGCTACAGTCGAAGACCCCTCCGAAAGTCAAAGCTCAGCGGGTTTCCAAGGTGAAGACATAAACAGATAGCATCGCCACCACTGTTATAGAGTGCAGCCATCTATTGGATGAGGCCATGGGAATCTGGACTTCCATTCAGAATGAACTGATGGTGCAGCGACTGCATAACGATTTGCGCATCAAAGAGCAATAATTTACAGACCTCAGGATGGCAGCCCCTACCTTAGTGACCGCACAACGCCTTACCTGCCTACAGGAGGGCCAGGTAATTCATACCAAGATACAAGACCTATGTAGCTGGGAGCACTTTCTAGAAGCGAGGATGTATTCGTGTGCCGAGGAGGCTCTGCAACTATCTTAGACACTAGATGGCGCCTCGAATACCCTTCAACAAACCTTTGAACTTGTAGCTGAAGGACCGACCATAGAGAAGCTGGTACATGAAGCGTAGGGAGGTGCTGCGCAAAGTGTTGAGGTGGTTTTGCCACTAAATACCTTTGTTGTCACACTCAAAGCAAAAATGGAGGAGCCCACCCCACAGTGACTCGAGACAAGTTTGTATTGGGGGCTTGTTGGAGCAGGGTCCCCTGGGGTGAATTTCGATCAAGTATTGTATATATTTTTGGTTATGCGTGATGTGCAGAAGAGTCAAAGGGGATTTGGAGCGGTTTAAATTCCGTATTTTATGTAAATTGGTTTTAAGGGAAAAATGTGGGCCTAAAACCATGGTTTTATACCATAGTATCTTCGCGCTAGATGGATATAAATATAGATAGATCGAGTTTATTAAAGAAAGAGAAGTAAGAATATAATTCTTATGTGATAACCATTTTTGTAAGGTTTTCAGTCTAAGCCTCGTTGGGTAGAAAGGTTCCTGCTAGCTATGTGCGTGGAGACCTAGTCCTGGCTGTGTGCACGGAAAGGTAATTGTAATGGAAGTTTGAATGTATTAAACTGTTAGACGACTAGTACAAAGATTGTTTTGACGAAACCAAATGTGTTATGTGTTTGATGTCTGAGTTATCCGATTACTGCGAATATGATTTTTTCTATTGCTCTAAGATCGCTTTACTTATGTTTATGATCAAATGCATCTCCGCGAATATACCCTACATTTTATGCATGAATATCACTTGATGGTTAATTATATAATAGATGAATAGATCTGTTTAAGTTATTGTGCACGAATATACACTTTTTGTGTTGCAATAATCTGCGAAGATCTGATTCAGTTATTTGTTTACATTTGTGACAAAGTTGATTTGATAATTGTTGATCTGTTTATGCACACCTCGGTTTAAGTTATTTTTTAAACCTATTTAGGGCCACCACATCACTTTCTTCCTTAGGGTGCAGAATCTTGGTTCTAGTACCCCCCCATACTGCTTTGGGTGAGACTTTGATCTGCGCAAGCAAGTCGTTGCCGAAAGGGCCAGTAGTTGGAGGGTTTGTTGGTTGCGCAATAAATCCAAACCTGGGTCAGGACCCCTCAATCCAACAATGATATTGAGTGAACAATTTGTGATTGATTTTGTATTATTCCACTATCTTTTGCACCATTCTAGATGTAAATTGAGTTACTTCATCTGTCACAATTTCCCTTGGGACACCAAAACGAGTAAAAATATCCTCCAAAAGAAATTAAACTACAACATTTTCAATAGCAAAGGAAATTTCTTTAGCATCTACCCATTTAGTGACATAATAAGTGCACACGAGAATATACCTCTTTTGTCTTAATGGTGGATTGATTGGTCTGAAAAAATCCAGAGCCCATTTTTCAAAAGGTTCAATAAGTACCTGAGCTTGTAAATGCATTTCATCTGAAGGAACAGGTTTCCCCATTCTCTGACAACTATCACATCTCTTAACATATTCCTTGGCATCCTTGAAAAGGGAAGGCCAATAATATCCTAAGAGAAGGACTTTGTAAGCAGTTCTTTTGTCAGCGAAGTGTCCTCCACATGGTTCATAATGACATGTTGTTAGTATCTCACGTATTTCGTCTTCTCTTACAAACCTTTGAATGATGAGATCTGGACCTGTCTTGTACAATTTTTCATTTATCCATGAATAAGATGCACTCATTTGAATTATCTTCCTCTTTTCTCTAGGAAACAAATATGATGGTAGATTTCATTTGGCTAAATAGTTAGCAATGTTTGCAAACCATGGAGATTTAGTATATATTGCAAAAATATATTCATCGGGAAAAATATATTCGATTGGTGTATCGTTGTTATCATTTTTTAATTCTAGACAAAAAGTCAGCAACTGTGTTTTGTTTCCCAAGTCGATCTAAAATGGTGATATTGAATTCTTTCAATAATAATAACCATCTTGTGACTCTTCCATTAGTGATTGATTTATCCATTAGATATATAATTGCAGAATGATCTGTGTGAATGAAAGTTTCATAGCTAGTGATGTAATGTCTAAACTTTTTAATGGCATGGACGACAATTAAAAACTCCTTTTCAATAACAGTATAATTTAACTCTGCTGGAGTCAAATTTTTACTTGTATAGTAAATGGCATAAGGAGTCAAGTATTTTTTTCATAATACAACTTCCAAAGTTGTTTTTGAAGCATTTGTTGAAATATGGAAAGGAAATTTCTAGTTTGGTTCTCTTAGGATGGGTGCTTCAGCTAATTTTATTTTCAAAGTTTCAAATCCCTCTTGGCAATCAAGATTCCAACTGAATTCACAATCCTTTGTAAGCAATTTGAAGAGTGGAGATGAAATATTTGTAAAGTTTTCTATGAATCTTCTGTAGTATCCAGTAAAACCAAGAAAACTCCTAACATCCTTTTGACAATTTGGGATTGCTAATTTGAAAATAACTTTTACTTTAGATGAGTCCACCTTAATACCAATTCCTGAAATATGTTGTCCTAAAACAATTCCTTCAGTAAACATCATAAAAAAAATTTCATGACTTACTGAGATATTTTCTTCCTTACATCTTATGAGAATTTTTTCCAGATTTTCAAGGGCTTCTTCAGAACAATTTCCATAGATTGTAAAATCGTCCATATAAACTTCCACACAATCATGAATTAAATCAGAGAAATTATCCAATACTGCTCTTTGGAATGTTACAGGTGCATTGAATAATCCAAAAGGAAGTACTTGATAGGCATAAGTTATCCATGGACACGTAAAAGTGGATTTGTCTTGATCTTCTGGTGCTACCTGAATTTGATTGTACCCACTAAAACCATCCAAAAATGAAAAATACTTCTTCCCTGTGTTAGCCACCTATAAAATTTGTCATATCAAATGGTGGCTAAATCATTTTTGAAGCCTTCAAGAAACAAGTTTTATTGCCAAATTTTTAATTATTCTTGAAGTCTTGTGAAGATAGCTTATCCTTGAGTTAATCTTCACTGCTGTTTCCCTCTTAAACTTTGAAATTCTTCTTTTTTCATGAAGAAAAGACTGCTGCAAAAAAACTCCATTTTTCCCCTCATTTTACCCCTCCTTTCACTTCAAATTAACTTCCATTTTTATCCCCTTTTTCCCATGAAAATTCCTCTATTTTCCATTATTTTTCTTCTTCCATTCATAAATCCCCTTTTATAAGGTTTAAAACTCCTTTTTAAACCTTACTGGAACCCTCAAAATCCTTTGAAAACCTTGAAAAATCATAAAAAACCCATCTTTTTATTGTAGGCCTAAGCCCCTTTGGGCTAAGCCCTAAACCACTTCCCCACCATATACCCATGCCCTGGAACCAAGCACTAAACCCATATGGAGCTTATCACATCGGAACTTTCGACAAAGTGCATCTCTTTTGTGAATCAAAAACCCCCGATGCGATTGGCCCTTTTTATTATAACCCCCAATCCCTTTGCCTCTTCACAAAACCAAAAGCCCCGCAATTGGGCGATAAATATTATAATAAAACCCCTCCCCGATGCGCACTTTCCTTTGTATTTTATTTTAAAACCCATTTTTCATGTTATAACGTAGCCCGCTGGTGCATTGGTTAAAACGAACCTCCGCCGTTGATCTTAAACCAATCAACAACTTGCGCAATCTCACATCGAAGATTTCATTGGGCGCATTTTATATTTTATTCGCCCCCCTTCCGATTGGCGGTCTCCTGATGGATCCTTAGCCATTGATTTCCCCCCACCAGATCAAGATCAGATAACCCACATCACTCCATCCCAAATCCCATTTCCCCGCTTGTGACCTCCGTGGATTCATTCTCCGTCGTCAATCTGATCCTCAGATCGACGGCCCTCGTTCAATTGCATCAGAGATTTCCATTGCGCCTTTCCTCTCTCCTCCCCCGATCGCAAACCTTCCAATTGCATCTGGGCCGTCCATTCTTCTAAATCCTACGGTCCAGATGAGCCCCCAACCTTTGTTTAATTTTATACAAACTCTGCTGTGTAATGTTTTTCAGCCAATCTCTGTCGTTGATCTTTGTAGATCAACGACCCACACTGACCCTTTCTCCGCCTCATATGTTATTACATTAACCCCGCGATTTAATCTGGGCCGTTCATTCCTATGATCGGACGGTCAAGATTGAAACCGTTTTCCCCTACCCCCACCTCTTTCTGTCCTTGCATCTTGTCGATATCGCACTCTCTCACAGCCGTCCGATCTAAGACCCCAGATCTGATGACTGGCGTGCAGTTTTGTGTAAATTTATGCCTGAAGGTTAATGATTTAAATTCACGCGATATAGGCAGTTTTGAAAGGCCACGTGTCGGCCGATAACGCATATCACGCTCGAAAATCTAAAACCACCTTCCCTCCTTTTTGCTGCGCGAAACAGCTGTTTTCTTTAATCGAAACCACCCTTCCCATTTACACTGCATTTCATCGCGCTTATTCCCCGCCGTTGATCTTTGCAGATCAACGGCTCACATTCAATCTGAGCATTGGACTATTTCCCTATGCCCATCCTCCAAGGGATTTCATCAATCAACCTCAATCGTTGATCTTTGAGGCCTATCTCATCCGACGGCCCAGAATCCCTCAAGAAACCCCAAATTTCCTCTATGCCTTTTTCGTTGTCGATTAAGGTTTTCGACCCATTTTCTTGTATTTTACGTCATTTCATTATAAAGTGACCCCTCCACTTTATATGTTTACGATTTCTCAAGACCGTTGATCTCTGCAGATTAACGAACCTAACTTAATCTCTCCACCATTTTAGTTGACCGCCTTCTTTTTAAACCCGACAAAGTAATCCTCGCCGTTGGATGCTTTCATCCAACGGATGCGCTCTAAACCTAAGAATCAAAAGTAGTTTGACCCAAATACATAAGATTTTTCTAATTTTTCTTGTATTGTACAAGTTTCAATGGTTTTTTCCATTATGATAAAAGAAAAACAAAGGCCGGGGATGATGATCCCCCAGGCCTTTATTCATAAAAAAGGATCGTTCTACAGGGTTTCCCATCAACGTTTTTCGGTGCCTCATGAACGCTGGAAACATTATAAGAGCCCACTGTAAAATCTTCACATCAACAAGACACAGCAATATTCAATCAAGTAAAGAGTATCAATGTGAAAGGATCCAACCACAGCAAAGATGAAGAATTGAATATTGTTTACACGGTTTTAATGGATTATGGCCCAAATCGACTTTCAAAAACCTAATCCATTCAAATAAACACAGTTTGAAGAACAGAAAACAAGGTTTAGGCCTAATTAGGCTTAACACACAGATCAAAAGCAAATTAGTCCTGTTTTAGGTCAAAACAAAAATATGTATCAGGTCGAGAAAGCCTCCACAACCACATCAGAGGCTAATTGAATCCTCTTAGCTGCCAAAGCCACCTGTAGCCTCAAAGCATTCAAAAGAGGCCGAGTTATTAACAGAGAAGAATATATTAGCATAAAGACATCCGAATAGTTAATTCGACCAAAGGAACTTATTGAAAATTGTCAGCAGAGTTATTACAAATGTGACACAGAGTCTTAAAGTCAAATAAAATCTTCCCATCGATCTTTATACTTAATGTAAAAACAATTAATACAGAGATATATCTGAAATCTTCTCCATTGAGCCCCTCAAAGGCAAAGAAGCATTAAACTGTATTAATTGAACTTAGAAGATCTTTTATCCCATCCACCTCCTCATTTTCCTATAAAATCTTCCTGAGGAACTCATTGTAAAGGGTTGGTTGCAGAACTTTGAAATATACTTGTGCTCGAAACTTTCTATGTGTAAATAGTGTTCAAATGCTCTTGAAGCTCTGTTTGTAATCAAATAAGTTAGGCTGAGAAGAGAAGATGATTTCTGAACTGAAACATTGGACTTGAAGAATGTAACTGGATTGACATCAATATACAAGCTGATTCTTGGGATCCTGGTCTATATCACTGGTGAAGTGCTTCTTTATATGTTATTTTTTTCCTTTCATGTATGCCATTTTTTCCATTATTCTCTGATAAGGAACAACAAGCATAGAGTAAGGATTTACTGTTTACAGTACCCTTCTCTGACTGATAAGCTTTATCTCAATGTTTTCCTCCAAATTGTGTATTTAAGAATGATTCAATACGGTCCAAGCAGTTAGGAATGTTGGCGTTCCCTCATCCAACTTTCCAAACTAAACATTGTTCTAGAATGTTATTTTCGTTATGTACTCAATAGAGTTAGACTAGAAAAGTTTATGGTTTGCCCTGTCTTCTAGTTCTTTCTTCAAAGGTAATTCTGAAAGTTTCCCTAAGAGTATTCTGAAAGCAGTTTAGATTTAAAAGTATCTTATCTGATCTTAGGCTGCACTTTGTTTTTCTTATCTGTTTTCATCCCTTCTGAAAGTAATTATGTGGATTACTGGATTGTTTTTCTATTGAGCTAGCTTTAATATGAACTTGTCCAAAGAAGTCTATGGTTAGCCCTGTCCTTTGGTTGGTTTTAAATAGTTACTTAAAAGGCTTTTCCTTGTTTGGAAAGACTGATAAATCCTAGTTGAAATTATTGTCTTTTTCCACCCCTTCAACACTTTAATTGTTTCCATTCCATCATTTAATCTCAAAGATCTTGTGATATAGATGACATGCCCCTTGGACCACTCTTGAAATTGTTTCACAATTAAACCCTTTTATGACTCCATAGCCCAATGGACTAAAAACCAGCGTTATATCTATCCTATCAGCCAAAGCTTGTTCTGATTTCTTGCAACTTCACACCTTTGAAACTCTTTCATTTTAGGATTTTCCACTCAACTAAAAATCATGCTCAACCATCCAAAACCAAACAAAAACCCTTGCTCTTAATAACTAGCCTAATATCATACCCAAAATCTTTAAAGATAAATCAATATTTGCACTTATAGAGAGATCCCTCTCTGGATTCAGGAGGGCTAGATCCTAGAATCCCAAAGTGGTTCAAGTGTCCTCTCCGCAGTTCCGGTCTCACCAATCTGCTGGAATTACGGGGAGATAACACCCTGCTAATGTATCCAAAACTTGATCTATGAAAGGTAATGGAAAATTATCTTTTAAAGTGGCCTTATTCAGTTCCCTATAATCAATACATACTCTCCATTTTTCATTCTTTTTAAGAAAAAACACTAAAGGTGAAACCCACTAACTGTCTGATATTGGATAAATAAAAGTTACATTCAACAATTTTTGTAGTTCCTCCTTTACAATTTCTCTTAAGTTTGGATTCATTCTTCTCTGAGGTTGTCGGATTAGACTGGAATTCTCTTCAATCTATATGTGATTCATGCAAGTTTCAAGATTGATTCCTTTCATGTCAGTGTATTCTCATTCATATGCGGAAGAGTTTTTTGTAATGTTTCCATTAGTTTCTCCTTTGAAATTATTCGATATTTTGTTTACATTTAAAGTTTTACCTGGAAAGATTTATATTACAGAATTTCCAAATTCTTCCATAAAATATAAAGACATTTGTATAGATGATAAATATTCAATATTGCATTATTCCTGAAAATTTTGACTACTCTCACATTGTGAAGATAATTCATTATTTTCTATTGAATTTAGAATTTTATCTTCTTCAATAATTTGTGAGATAGTAAAAATAGGTTGTATGTCATTGTCATCATCCATCCATTCTTGATTTTATACCTCTATCATTGTTTTTTTCTGGTGGGTATAATGTGAATTTCTTCGTTGAATTTCCATCAGAGATAAACATATCACCAGATCTACAACTGATAAAAGCATCAGTTGTAGCCAACCAAGGTCTTACTAATATTACTGGATGTCCTCCTAAGTTATTCTTGGGAGTTAATATCATAAAATCAACAAGATATTCCCAAGAATATAAATATACATAAATGTCTTCTAATACACCATCAGGTTTAATTACAAATCTATCTTCTAGTTGTAACAATATTGGTATATATTGAAGATTTAGAAGTCTTAGTTGATCCATAGTTTGTTTATTCATGATGTTTATGGCTGCTCCTAAGTCAATCAATGTGTTTGGGATTTCGATACCATTGATGTGTGTCTTCACAATGGAACTTCCTAGATCTAAATATTTTTGTATTGTTGTTTTTCCCATCATGATGTCTGCAATTTTCCCTACTAGTTGTATTATTTTTACTTTTTTTCTCTTTCTTCCATGTTTATTTATACTCAAATCTCTTATTGTATTTGCAAGGATTGGAATTTATTTGATAGCTTGTAGCAAAGGAATTTTTATGCAAACATTCTTCAGTTCATCTAACATATCATAATCAAGCAACATGGATTTTTTTTCTACCCCTTTATCAATTTGTAATCTTTCAGGGAAAGGTGGTTTTGATACAGATACTGAAGGTTGTTATATGATAGGAGTTGAGTTTATCGGAGTATCATGTGTTTGCTTTTGAATATTTTCTTTATGATGAAGAGATGTCTCTTCTTCAGAATGTTTATTTTTCTTTTGAAGATTTTCATTTTGATGAAGAGTCTTCATCAGAATGATCATATTTTTCTTTTTTTTGGATACCAACAGATGGTAATTTCTTTTCTAATATTCCACCAGGTCTAAGTTGAACATTATTAAGATCTAGTGGAGTTATCATATAGGTCAGAAAATTTTGTCCCTCCATGTTGTAAATAGGTTGTGCATTTTTATTGTTTGGGTTTGGAAGTGGTTGAGCATGCAGTTGATTTGGTATTTGTGGAAATGGTTATGAAAGTTGTGGATTTTGATTTTGATTTTGAGGTTGAGGTTGTTGACTGGTTTGAGGAAAATGTTGTGGTAAGTTTTTTTGATAAGGTTGTGGATACTGGTGATATTGAGAGTATATACCATAATGATTTTTCCATCAGTGTGTCCAAGTTTTGGATTGAGACCAAGGCCATTTCCATGGCATTGGTGCATTCTAGTTATTTTTTGGGGGTTGGGTATACATCTGAGTGTTGAAACCTTGAGTTTGTGATCCTTGCCATGGTCTTCTAGCAACAAAGAAAAGAGGATATACCTGGTTTGGAACTATTTCCTCTTGGTAGATAGAGTTAAGAACTGGAATGGAAGGACACTTCTTTGTTTCATGATTTTTTGTACATATGACACGGGTTTCTATGACTTTCAAAGCAAAAGGGAATTCTCTTAAGGAATTTTTCTTTCTGCACTTAGGACAAAATATAGATAAGGCATCAGTTTCAACTCTTTGTTTGTTTTGTAATTTCAAGGTGTCTATTTGTTCACTAAAACTCCCTAAAATATATGTTTTGAATTCATCAAGAAACTTTCCTATTTCAGCCCCACTTACTGTTCTAGCTGCAGATTTATTAATTCTAGAGAGAATAGGATATCTTGTATTCTTTCCAACTCTTGACTTACCTCTTGAAATATGTATGCATAATTCAAAAATGCCAAGTAATGATAGCTGAGAAATATCTTCTTTTCCCATCATGTTAAGGATATATATCCATTCATCTCTAATAGACTTCAATAGGAGAGCTTTCAAAGTATCTTCATCCAAATTTTCCTTCTTATCCCTTTTAATATTATAATTGAATCTTTCAATTAAATCCTCCAGATTCTCATATTCTCTTTGCATCATCTTAAAAGCTTCATCTTTCCAGTTATGAGGTGTGCATTAATCCTCATATTTTTTTAATAATACATTTTTCATTTCTTCCCATGTCATAATAGAGTGTGTTATTAAGCCCATAAACCATTTAAATGTTGCATCCTTAAGAGTCGCTAGAAACAATTTCAATTTTTGAGAATCGAGTAAGTAGTCATGTTATATACATAAAAATTTGAATTTAGAAAGAAATGTTTCAGGATCTTCAATTCTTAATCCATGGAAATTAGGAAGGATAGAGGGTGAGATGCTTTTCACTGTGGAAGAAATATCTTCATCAAGTATAGGGAATCCAACGGGATCTGATTCTCCTCTATCTCCTCTACCTCTACTTCCACCTCTTCCTCCACCTATTCCTCTTCCTCCAACTCCACCTCCAATCCTAGGTCCACCTCCTCCTATTCTTAAATGTTCATCATTCACGTTGTGTACTTCTCCTTCCCACTCTCTAGCCATTGTAGATTCTTCAGAACTTATACAAGATTCTAAGTTTGGAATTATTTGTTCCTCTTCTGATTCTTCTGGTTCCTCTTTCAATGGTACATTAAATAATATTTCTTCTCCTTCTTCCTCACTAGGAATTTATATCTCTTGGGCTAAAATTTGTTCTCCAGAAGAGGTTATGAATATTACTCCTTCTGTTGGGGATGTAGGATCTTGTTCTTCCATAACTGCTTCAGTTGATGATGTTGGTGAATCTCTAGGTTTAAATTCTAATCTTAATACCTCGGGAAGTCTATGTATACCTACTAATAATGGTATTCAATTTTGGGTGGGTGGTGTGGCACTACGAGGTCTTGATGGGGTGAGTGGTGTTGTTGGAATCAAACTTCTACCTCTAGCTACAAATATACCTCTAGAATCTCTTTCTCAACGCATGTCATTTTTCTATTCTTTTATGGATTATTATAATAGAGATAAGGCTTCTATTTACACTTCCCCGGCAACATCGCCAAAATTTTTATTCAATTTAATGTTCTTATATTGTTATCATAAATTATCGACTGGAGTTGGTAATCTTGTGAAGTGCAAGTGCATTATACATGCTAGAAGCCTTTCTTACTTATTTTTTTGTGATGATTTTATGCGTGAAGGTTGTTTTTTAAAATGTTTTTTCTTTGGATGTCTTTTAAGAAACTAAACTATAATTTTTGAAGAGTAATCTAAATCCAAGTTTAACCAAGTCCATAAAAACTACAACAAAATCTTGACTAGTTTATCTGTTAGTAGCTAATGATTAATTTTGAGAAAACTAAAGATATAGAATCAAGAAACAACTCTAATGTTATGTCTTTTTAGAGTGTTTATGTGCATGAAACTTGAATAAAAAGATCACTAAAAAGTATTCACACTATTATGTTCATAAAATAAATTGATATTGAGAAATAAAAATACTTAAACTTGCAAGAAGGAAGAAACGGAAACCTTCTATTACTTCTTTAAATGTGTCTCACAAAAACTAATCTATGATAAACTAATCTACAATAAAATAATATATGGAATACTACTATGAAAACTATCTCTATGTTTTAACCATTTAGGAAATAAACATATATCAAATAACAAATCATTTAAACATCTATTCTAACATAATGAAATTATGGAAATGATGATAGCAATTAACACACTGAAATGAAAATGATAAACTAAACATCTATACTATGGAAATATGGAAATGATTGGAGATTCTAACAAGAAAACGAAAGTGAAAGCAAAACATATATCTATGCTACAAAACACAGTGAAAGCATAAAAATCAAGCTATGGAATGACATCTAAATGCAAGAACATAAACGAAATATAACCTCTTTTGTTGTAGGGGACCTCCACAACAGATGGCTTCAAATCTAATCTTTACTAACTGCGCATTGAAACTCCAGAACACTTCTTCATTCAAATAGGAAATAAAATAGAGTTTTAATGATATTACATTCATGCAATAATTTGTATTGTCAATACACTTACAAGCCCGATATTTATAAAAACATGTCATTAATTGTCTTAAGGATTTTACGCCTTGTAGAAATTATCAAATTCTATCTAAAATTATAAATAGAAAGTATAATTTCGTTGCTTCACAATTTTCTACGTGGCATAAAAAATCGTGAAGCTTCAGTCTTCCTCGCTCGCTTGTTCCAACACCCGGTTGACCGTCCCTTTGACCGCATATCTGGGCAATTTCTTGCTTTATTCAGGCTAGATGGATAGGATAAGATCCATGATAGGATCATTTGTAATCTACCCATATATTTCGCTACTCCATTAATACCTCAGAACCTATCGAACTGTGGTGGTGGCTATAGAAACAGAGATTGGCTGCAGAATTGCACTAATTCTGTAGCTAAATACAAATTTTACTCTAATAATAAGGAACAATTGTAAATATGAAAAATAGATCATTAGAATACCTTACAAGTCAAAATGTGTAATTCAACACTTGTTTGAGCTAATGGTGTTGACAAAAAGAAGGAAAGGTAAGTGAAATGGAGTGTCAAAATCGAGGCAGTCTTGAGGCTCCACATGCATTAAAATTGATAAGGAATCACTAAAATTGAAAATTGGGTGGGTCTACACATCAAATTTCACATTGTATCATAGCTAAGTTTAGAAGTGCTAAGATATTTAACAATACAACAAGCAAAACCAGAAGTATACACAGAGATAAATGTTGAGAGGGAGCATAGTTCACCTTTGTTGAAAGTTGGAATTTTGTGTTGGGTTGAAGGTCAAATGGATACAAGTTTGAGGGTTGAGGACAAGCAGAATGGGGCTAAAAAATTTAGCTCGTGGAAGGAGAGGTTTATGTTGGTTCTTCAGGAGTTTGAATGTGGGATATTGTTGAGAATGCATTAGTTCCTCCCACTTATCCAACATTATTGACTGATTTTAACAAGAGGAATGTTAAGGCCAAGAGGCTCTTTCTAGATGATATCAAATACCACCTTATTCCTCACGTTTCAAGGAAATCTTGTGCCTTTGATATGTGGGCATCCTTAAACAATATTTTCCAAATCACTAATGAGAACATAAAGATGGTGTTGCGGGAAAAACTAAGGCAAACCAAGATCACCAAAATTGGCATTGTTTCCTCATACCTCACCATGATAACTCAAGTGAGAGATGAGTTTGAAAACGAGGGAGAAACCATATCTAATGAGTAGCTGGTTAGATCAGCCATGAGTGGTTTTACCAAGAGTTGGGATGCTTTCATTTATGGGATAGTTTCCTATAAAAAACTTTGAGATTGGGGAAGAATGTGGGATTATTTCCATCAATATGAGATAAGGTGAAATGCTAAGAATGGTGGGAAGCATATTGTTATGAAACCAACTCCCAAAATATAATAAAACAGAGATCAACGCCTTATAAATCAGCCACATCGAGGGGGAAACCTCCTTTACATTACATAAATGAAAATTTCTTGGATGACACAAATGACAAAACATCCTTTCTATATATAGGAGTCCATGGGGTCACAATATAATCCTGTCTGACCTAACAATAATGATGTAAGGGCACAAAAATAACAATAGTGGGCTATTATGGGGCACACTAATAACAATATGGGGACTACATGGGTACAAAAATAACAATAAGGGGGATACACTAAAAATAATAAGGGACTACACTAGTAATATATGGCCCTAACATGCCCCTCTCCTTAAAAAAAGTGTTGTCCTCAATGCTTGAGTATTTATGGATGCTTCTGTATAAAATTCTCATCCTCCCATGTGGAATCTCTAGTGGGGAAGTTCTTCCACTTGATGAGATACTCTGAAATTGATCGATTTCATAGCTGTCAAGTTCTCATTTCCATGAGTACTTTAGGTTCCAATATGATTTTTCCTTCCTCATCAAGTTCTAGAAATATTTTTTGAGCTCAAAGTTTGTCACCTATAACCTTCTTTAAGCATGAAATATGGAAAATTGGGTGCACTCAAGAAGATGCAGGAAGCTCCAATTTGTATGCCATAGTACCAATATTTTGCAACACCTTGTAAGACCATAGTACTTTGGCGATAATTTATTATCCTTTTTAGCTTGCTTGAGGGAAATTTGTTTGTATGGTTGTAGCTGTAAACATACCCAGTCACCTACATCAAAACTTCTCTTGCTGCGATGTTGATCTTCTTGTTGTTTCATTTGATTCTATGCCAAATTTAGGTTATACTTTAAGAGTTGGAGAACTTGTTGTTGATGCTCGATGTCATTAGATGAAATTTGAGCCTAAAAGTGCCCATGAAATTTTCATGTAATTTCTATGTCATAATATGAAAACCAATCAAAATTCTTTAAATTTAAAAAGAGGTACATGTAAATATTTTGTAGAGTAAAGAAGAAAAACTACTTTTTTTAATTGTATTTTTGGCTTATATCCTTATAGGTTTACTCAAATTTCAAGTTTAGACACTCATTATATGCAGAATTAAATTCCACATCCAATGAGTATGCATACTTTTAAGAATACCCACCTTGATCAAAATTACAGATACATTAAAAAAAAACGTGTTTTAACACGTTTTTTTAATGTATCTGAAATTTTTATCAAGGTGAGTACTCTTAAAAGTATGCATAAAGGGTACTTGTTCGATGTGGAATTTAATTATGCATCTAACGAGTGTATAAAATTTAAATTTGAGTAAACCTATCAGGAGATAAGCCCAAAATACAATTTAAAAAAAAAAAAAAATTGTTTTCCCTCCAAAATTCATAACTCTTAGTTTACTATTTTAACTATTATTTTATTATTTTTCCTTAGGAGGCCACTTTTAGGCTGAAACTTCCTCTAATGGATCTTCCATTGCTTGAACCTTAGAATTTTATCTTAAAGATGATGTGATGGACGGCGAATGATATCCATAAAGTGCCATAAATGGGGTCATTTTTGCTTCAGTGTGGAAGGAAGTGTTATACCACCATTCAGGCAGAGGTAACCAATTGACCCATTATGTTTTTTATCATATACAAAGAAACTAAGATATCCTTCCAAACATTTCTTCACTATCTCAGTTTTCTCATCGGATTGAGGATGATAAGATGAGCTATGATTTAGTTGAGTACCCAAACAAGAAAATAATTCCGTCCAAAAATTCCCATTAAAAATGGGATCTCTATCGCTTACAATAATCTTTGGGTTTCCATGTAGCCTTTGAATTGTTTCCATAAATGCAGTAGCAATTGTACTCGCTTTAAATGGATGAGATAATGCACAAAATTGTGCATACTTGGTAAGTCTATCAACTACCACCATGATGACACTCTTTCCTTCAGACTTAGGTAAAAATGTGATAAAATCCATTGAAACCTCCTCCCAACGTTGATTTTAAATGGATAAAGGTTGTAGCAAACTCGGGGTCTTAATTGTCTCAACTTTATTTTGCTGGAAAACCAAACATTTCGCCACAAAATTTTGAATATCAGATTTAAGGCCATCCCAAAAAAATTATTTCTTCACCATGTGGTAAGTTTTTAAAAATCCCGAGTGTCCTCCTAAGGGAGGTGTGAAATTCCAAAAGAATCTTTTGTTTTAGTTGGGAATTCTTACAAAGATAGAAGCGATAATTGTACCATAAGGAATCTTTTTTTCAACTAAATGTATCAGATGTATTGGGATCTTGCTGCAAATTTTGAATGAGTGTCCATACTTCTTTTTCATTCTTCCATTCCTACCTTTCTTCGGTTATCCAATTGGGTTGGATAATAGAAATGGCACAAAGAAATGCTTCCACATACTCATCCTTTCTTGAGAGTGCATCTGTAACAACATTTATCTTCCCTTTTTTGTAAATGATTTCAAAGTCATAACCCAACATCTTTTGACCCATTTTCGCTACTCTTTTGAAGATAGTCTTTGTTCCAAAAAGTATTTAAGACTATCATGATCAATTTTTACCTTGAAGTGTCTTCCCATTAGGTAAGATTGCCATTTCTTTAGTACATGTAATATTGACAACAATTCCTTCTCATAAATAGATTTATGTAAATGCTCTGTTAACTAGACATATTTCAAAAGCAATGGGTCTTCCTTCTTGCATTAAAACAACACCAATTCCATTTCCTGAGGCATCACATTCCATAATAAAAGTTTTTGTGAAGTATGGCATAGCTAAGGCCGATGCTTGGCACATTTCCTTTTTAAGATGTTCAAAGGCCTTAGTTTCTTCAGGATTCCATGAAAATGCATCTTTATTTAATAATGTTGTTAGAGGTGTTTTTATTCTCCCATAATTCTTAACAAACTTGCGATAATTCCCTGTTAACCCGAGAAATCCTCGCAACTGCTTTATGGTTGTGGGGACTTTCCATTCCTTAATGGATTTAATTTTGTTAGGGTCTACCTTAACACCCTCTTGAGATACAATATAAGACAGATATTCCACCTCTTGTATTCCAAAGAAACATTTGGAAGTTTTTTCATATAATTGTTTCTCCTCCAATAGTTTGATAACCCTGTCAACATGTTGAACATGCTCCTTCCAAGACCTGTTGTAGATTAGTATATCATCAAAAAATACTATCACAAATTTTCTAAGGAAAGGTTTGAAAATGGAATTCATCAACTCTTGAAATATAGAAGGTGCATTGGTAAGGCCAAAAGGCGTGACCAAAAAATCATAATGACCCTCATGAGTTTGAAATGTTGTTTTTGGAATTTCTCTAGTCTTCATTCTAATTTGATGATATCCTGAACGAAGATCCAACTTGGTGAAATAAATTGCTCCATGTAATTCATCCAATAATTCATCAATCACAGGAATGGGAAATTTATCTTTAATAGTGAGCTTATTGATCTCCCTATAATTCGGACACATGTGCCATGATCCATCCTTCTTGTGCACCAATACTACTAGAGCAGAAAAATAACTTTGACTAGGTTGAATTATACCAGCCTCTAGCATTTCTGCAATCATACGTTAAATTTTGCTCTTTTGTACATAAGGATATATATAAGTCCTGATGTTTGGGGGAACACTTCCTGGAATCAAATGAATAGCATGATCGTGATCATGAATAGGTGGGAATCCTTTGGGAGTTTCAAACACCTTGGAATTATTTTCCAAAACTTTTTGGAGATATGGAGAAATAGATGATTTTGATGTTGGAACTTCTAGTGAGGATAATTGTGCAATGACGCCTCGTTGTTATTTCTTCAGAAGCTTTGTCATGACATTAGATCTTATTATATTTCCCAGCTTCCTGGTGATACTCTGTAATTCAACTTCCTTTCCTTCCGGAAAAAAAAAATAAAAATAAAAAATAAAAAAAATAAAAATAATAATAATAATTTAAAAAAATTCACGAAAAGTTCTTGAAAATTAAAAGCTACCGTCCCCAAATATTGTAACCATTGTACTCCCAGTACAACATCAACACCACCCATTGGAATGGAAAGCATTGGACTATTCAATACATATTCCCCCATGGTTAGCTTGATATTATGGCACTTTCCAGTGCAATTTATAGTTCCTCCATTTTCCACCATCACTTGACACTCTAGCACTCGATATAGGAAGCAATTAAATTCCTTGGCTACCTTAAAATGAATAAAATCATGGGTACTACCCAAATCAATAAACATTATTACATTTTTATTCTTGATGTGTCCTTCTATCTTGAGAGTTTGAGGAGTGGTAATTCCTGCCAATGCATTACAGGATATGGTAGGATTCATTTCTTCTTCCTCTAGGGTTGGTTCCTGGTGTATATTCTCTTCTTTTGAAGTTTCTTGTTAATTTTCTTCCTCCTCTTCACAATCTATGTAAAATAATTTCTTCTCAACACACTTACGAACTTTAGTATATTTGTTATCACAACTATAGCAAAGCCCTTATGCTTTTTTTTCTTCCAATTTTTGTGGTGTCAACCTTGTAGGTTATGGAAGTCTAGGAGTAGCAACACTTCCATATTTATAGTTGTGAGTGGTAGGCTTCCTTGTCGCCATAATTTTTCTTTCTATTTTTCTTGCCAACCTGAATGCCTTCTCCAATGTATCAGGTTCCCAAAGGCGAACCTCATGTTGGATGGTATCCTTTAGAGTCCCTATGAATACACCAATCCTATGTTCCTCTGGAATATTATTTACCCTTATATTCAATTTTTGGAAGTCCTCAGTATGCTCCATCATTGAACCCTTTTGTTTAAGATTTATCAATTGGCTAAAGAAGGTGTTGATCTTTGTATCCTCATAATGTGCTATCATTTCCTCCATAAAAATTGACCAAGTGACGAATGGTTTATGAGAACAAAGCCATCAATACCATACAAACTGATTTTGTTCTAAATATAAAGTTGCAATTCGTACCTTTTGTGCGTTTTGCGTATTATGGAACTCAAAGTATCGCTCCATTTGTAGTATCCAAGTTATCAGATCCTTGCCATCAAACTTCCTCATATCTATCTTTGGAATATCTTGGGTCTTAAATCCAACATTAGAGTCTATGAAATCATGATTAACATTTCTTTTGTTCTCATCATGAGTTCCCTCTACTACTTTTTCTCTTTTAGGAACCTTTTCTTGTAGCAACTTTGCCAAACCTTCCTTCAAACCTTCCATGTATTTCTTCAAATCTTCCATGTTTCCTTCTATACCATCCATCTTAGCTTACATTCCATTCTTCAAATCGTACATCTTAACTTCCATGCCTTTCTTCAAACCATCCATATTAGCTTCCACGTCTTTCTTCAAACCATCGATCTTAGCTTCCATGTTTCCTTCTATACCATCCATCTTAGCTTCCACGCCATCCATCTTAGCTTCCATGCCATTCTTCAAACCATCCATCTTAGCTTACATGCCATCCATCTTAGCTTCCATACCATTCTTCAAACCATCCATCTTAGCTTCCATGCCTTTCTTGAAACTATCCATCTTAGCTTCCACGCCTTTCTTCAAACCATCCATCTTAGCTTCCATTTCATTTTTTGTTACTCTTTACGAGAGTGAAATTTGTTACACTTGTTCTTGTAATTTTCATATATCATGTTTCCCTTCTTCCTCTTCATGAGTCATAGTAGAGCCTTCGTAGGGATTAATGGGTGTTGGATTCTTTTTAGGGGCCATTTTAGAACCCAATACTGATATCTATGCTTCAATATGCCCTTGGAATCCCTTCAAACTGATTTTTCAAACAAGACTTATGCAATTTAAAAAAAGATACACCTTTTTCTTACTTTTGAGGAGCTCAATATTGAATCTGATGTATCTCTGTGATTTCAGATCCCCAAGATTTTATCTTTGGTCCTTTATTATTCCTCTAAATATTCTTTCCAATGCCATAGGTCTGACCTGATTTGGATTCTTCAAGACAAATTTATGCCCAATATCCCACAATGACCTAATTATGGACTAGTTCAGTAGAGCGAAATTGTGTGGCGTGCCATGTGTCAATGTTTCCTCATTCGGCTCTGAAATTGATAAACAAGAAACTATAGTCCGTCTAACTTTGGACGCTTATTACAAAATTCCAATCCGATGCTCAGAGAGAGAGTTATGATGATTTTCCCAAGGTCACCTCTTTGATATGAAATTCGAGAGCCTGCAAAAACCCTAATTTCCACAGATCATGTCTCTGAAAATATTGCGAACCAAGATCTAAATTTTTTACATGAAGTTCCTCACGATTTCTTCGCAAATGGGTTTTTTAGAATCTAAACCTTCGTATAAAAAAATTTATATCGAAAATGCCACGATGACCTGTTTGAAGCAGCGAAACCCTAGAATCCAAAGCTTTGATACCAAATGTTATGAAACCATCTCCCAAAATAGAAAAAAAGAGAGATCAATGCCTTAGAAATCAGCCACTTCAAGGAGGAAACCTCCTTTAAATTACATAAATGAACAATTATTGGATGACACAAATGAGAAAGCCTCCTTTCTATATATAGGACTCCATGGGTCACAATATAATCCTAGCTGACCTAAAAATAATAATGTAAGGGCACAACAATAAAAATAGTGGGCTATTATGGGGCACAATAATTATAATATGGGGACTACATGGGTACAACAATAACAATAAGGGGGCTATGGTAACAATAATAAGGGACTACACTAGTAATATAGCACCTTAACACATGTTGGGGGAGATGAGGAGAATATTTCCTTAGCAACAAATGGAAATAAGGGTTTCACAAGTGGGACCAAGTGGAAGGGTTAACATAAGGAGAAGGGCATGAGAAAAGTAGGATGTTTTGTTTGTCAGTAGATGGGGTATCATGTAGAAACTGTCATAACAGGAAAGGAAAGAATATAGTTACAACTTCAGCATAGGTGGATGATTTTTCCACCAATTTTCAGAGGGAATTATCTTTTTTAGTGAGTATTACCACAAGTGGCACCTTCTAGCATATGGTGCATTCACAATGGAGCTTCACACCATATGACAGGTGTTAAGGATCACTTTAAAATTATTACTAAGAGGGAGTTATATCTAAACATAGTGTTTGGTGATGGATCCACAGTTAAGACAGTTGGTATTTGGGTTGTATCCTTTCAAAGGGTGTTACAGTCTCCCTTGAAATTGAAAGAAGTCATATATGTTTTTGGGTTGAAGAGGAACTTGATATTGGTGTCAATTATTGAGGACAAGGGATATGAGGTGGTGTTTTGTGATGGAAGGATTCTTGTGTATCTAAGGGGATCCAGTGTCACTTCAGCCAAAGTGATTGGAGTCTTCCATAGGAATTTATACAGGTTCATGTTTTAGCCTACTAGAGAATTGGTTTCAACCACCAGCAACAATTATCTATGTGAGTTATGGCATAGGAAGATGGTCCACTTGCATCATAGGATTCTGAGAATATTGAGGGAGATTGTTACAAGGCTACCAAATTCAGTACTAAGCACCAAGATGTGTACAAGGGGTGTGCTTTGGGAAAGTACACCAAGACTGTTTTTCTAAGCAATGATAGTAGGGTAGTAGGGATACTTGAATTGGTTCATTCTGATGTGTGTGGTCCTATGTATTTAGTATCATTGAATGAATGAGTACTATGTCACTTTCATTGATGACTTCTTTGAGAAGACGTGGATTTTCTTCATGAAGACCAAGGGTGAGGTCTTCCAAAGATTCCAAGAGTTTAAGGCTCTTGTGGAGAACCAAATAGGCAACAATATCAGGTTGTTAAGGTCTGAAAATGGCGGTGAGTATACCTCCAATGAGATGAAGGAATTCTATGTGAGAATGGGCATCAAGAGGGAGATGATAGTTCCTTACAACTCACTGCAGAATGGGGTTGCAGAAATGAATAATTGGGCCATAGTTGGGGCAGTGATAGCCATGCCTCATGAAAAAAGGCTAAATTTATTTCTATGGGCTAAGGCATGTAACATTGCAATGTATCTGCAGAATAGAATTCCACACAGGTTTTTTGGGAGCAAGACTCCCGAAGAGGCTTTTTTTGGGAAAATCCTTGAGATTGGGAACTTTAGGATTTTTGGGTGCCTAACTTATTCACGTGTCCCTTAAGACAGGAGGAAAAAGCTAGAACCCACAACTAATAAGGGTAATTTTTTTTGGTATATCAAGACCTCCAAGGCCTACTGCATATATATTTATGCACAAAGGATGGTCGTTGTGAGACAAGATGTGAGATTTGAGGAGGATATAGCCTTGAGGAGGTCGCGTAACTTGGATGAAGTAGAGTAACAAACTCCACAATAATGGATTTCACCATAGAATAGTGGACCATAGGAACTAGGAGGATCACAGGTTTTAGGAGTGACTAGTACACAAGTGATTGGGTCACATAGGATGGTTCACAACACACATGTTCACAAGGTACATGTTCACCATCTACCACAGGTGCATGTCATTTAGGAACATAGTATTCAAAGGGGGAGATACCCACACCAGTAGAGGAGGCCACTTCGAGGAAGAGGAAGCCAATATGGCTTCAAAAAATCATGAAGGAAGAACAAGATTCAATGGGACCTCCTAAGAGGATTGTTAGGGAGAGCATAGCACGAAAGAGATTTTGTAGTTACTTGACTATGGTGAGCAACATTTTTGAATCTGAACCTTCTAGCTATGAGGAGGCAGCAAGGCAAAATCTGGAGGGATGTCATGGTGGAGGAGTATGTTTTCATCATGAAGAACGATGTTTGGGATATTGTACCAATTCCTAAGGGGAAGTAAGTGGTAAATTCGAGGTGGCTCTACAAAATTAAGTAGGTTGCAGATGGCAAGATTGAGAAGTAAAAATCTCGGTTTGTGGCTCGAGGGTTATCACAAGTAGAGAGAGTTTATTATGAGGATACCTTCGCTCCAGTTGCTCAATATACTTCTATTATATCAGTGATTTCCATTGCGGCAGAGATGGGTTGGAGAATCCACCAGATGGATGTGAAGATTTCAATTTTTGAAAGGGATCATCTAGGAGGAGGTTTACATTGAGCAGCCACTGGGCTTTGAGGTGCATGGAGGGAGTCCCCATTTATGAAATTTTAAGAAGAAGTTAGATGGCCTGAAGCAAGCTCCAAGAGCTTGGTATTCTAATTAGGCATTGACATGCAATAGATGGGTTTCAACAAGAGCGATGAAAATACAAACCTTTACTACATAGTGATTGGTTAGTATCCTCTCATACTTGTATTGTATGTGGATGATTTATGTATTACAGGAGCAAAGAGACTCATAGAGTAATGCAAGTGTGACCTTGCTTCAGAGTTTGAGATGAAATACATTGGACTAATGCACTATTTCTTGGGGTCAGAGGAGTGGTAGGACAAGGGTCATATCTTTTTGGGACATGGAAATCATCCAATAGACATTTTGATCATATTTCATATGGATAATTGTAGGCCCATGTTTATGCCTATGATTGCCAATTGGAAGAAGCTTCATCCTTCTAAGTTTGAGGTGGTTTATCACACAATTTATCATCAATTGATTGGTCCATTGATGTATTCGGTCAAAACTAGGTTAGACTTTATTTTGCATTCAACACTCTTAGTTAGTTCATGTCAGAGCCTAGGAGAGTGCATTGGTTGGTTGCAAAACATGTGCTTCTCTATCTGTAGGGGATAGTGGATTATGGTATGGACTATGTTTAGGGGGGTGGAGTCAGATGGATGAGCTACACAAATCATATTTCATAGAGTTTTCCAGTGATTGGAAGATTACTTTTGGATGTTTCTTCAGGTTGGGTTCAACAGTTGTATCATGTTTTAGCCAGAAGAAAAATTTAGTGACATTGAGTTACATTGAGGCTAAGTATATGGCAGCGATTCATGCTAGTTGTGAGGTCATTTGGTTTCGTCAGTTGTTATTGGTATTATTTGGTCAACAGTTGAGGCCTACTATGGTTTACTATGATAATCAAAGTTGCATCAAACTCAGGAAGAATCCATTTTTTCATGATAGGTCAAAACACATTGAGATCAAATACCATTTCATTCTTGAATATGTTCAAAGAGGAGTAGTTCAGCTTTAGTATATATTTATTGAGAGCAAGTGGTCAACATTCTCACCAAGTTTTTTCCAAGGGGCAAGCATGTTTACATCAAAGACAAGATGGGAGTGGTGAAAAACACTTTTCTCAATAAGGAGTGTTAGAAAAGGTGTACCAAGGACAAGTGTTTCCTAAGACATGGTGTCTTGCATAAGGAAAATTGTCTTACATGACCCCTTGACTTAACTTTATGAGAAATAAAGTTAAAATCACTTTATGAGCATTAAAGTCATAAAGTGATTTTTTGGTATAATTAATGAAAAAGGTGAGAGGGGATAAAGTGAATTTATGAGTATTAAAGTCTAAGAGACTTAAGTGGGTCAATGAGATATTATATCTCCGCCCTTGATCTCAATGCCTAAGATCAAATCTTAGCCATTGGATCTTAGGGTTTCCTTATGAGAGAAAACAAGGTCAGGGAAGGGGAAGAGACATCAATTCATTCTTCATAATTTTTAGATAAAATGAGAGAACACAAGAGGAGCTAAGCTAAAGAGAAAGGGCACAGTATGTACAACTAAGGAGAAATAGAGAAATCCGTACAACAACTAAGAATTGGCATGAATCCCAAGGATATGGCATGAAAACCGAGGCAAGGTATAACACAAATTTCGAGGATTTGTTCAACATTTATTACACAACATGTAGCACAAATTTCAAGGGTTGGTGTAGCACATTTAATGTGTAGGCCATATAGCAGGTGGGCATGACTTTCAAGGGCATACATGGCACAAGCCATACAACACAAATTTCAAGGATCATACACCATGAATTTTTGACCAAGTTGGGCATGGTTTTCTCCTAGGAATTGTCTCTTTTACTAATAAAAAAAATAGAATATGTAATTGGTTTCTTAAACTGAAAGTTAAGGCAAATGTTGTTGTAGATAAACATCAGGTCTGACTAGTTGTACTCACAGGTTTCAATTGTTAATTTTCATGACACTTTCTCTTTGTTGGTGAAGAAGGGCATCTATTCAAGTTTCTCTAGCAATTGCTACCATAATAAAAAGCATGGAAATACATCAAATGGATGTAAAGACCACCCTTTATAAGAAAGGCTTTATATAGATCAGTTAAAATATTTTGTACCAGCGGGAAAAGGGTAGTTTTTTGTAGTATGTCAAAGTCATAGAACGGGCTAAAGAAGTCTCCTCGTCTGTGAAATCAAAGACTTGATTAGTTAGTGGGATGCAACAAATTTTTTATTGCATTGAATGAAATTATATCATCTTTCAAGCACAAAGAAGTTAGCAACTCAGCTTTCTTTTGATTCCTCTCTGCTTAATAGAACAAGGGTAAAGATGGATGTATGCTAGAGTTAAATTCGAAGCCATACTATAGCAAGTGAAAGTTGTGTGTCGACTAAATATGAATTGGTAGATAGTGATGAAATACATTGTTGTCTTCGTATATAAGGAAAACATGGAAGCAAGTTCATGCTTTCACAATGACATAAGGAATTTCATGTGTGCCATGGTCTGCAGTTACACCAGGGAAAATATTTCATTTGTAATGAGTTCAGTCAGTGAATATATGGCAGATTAATGTTGCTAGCATTGTCAAGTAGTGGAACATATTTTGAGGTTTTTGTAAGTAACAAATGGTTTGTTATTAGCTTCAATGGCGGAAGCTTCAAGAAATTTCCTGAATCTATTATGTTGTTTTGATACATAATGTTGACAATGAAAATAACATAAAAAATTATTGCTTTATGTTTTGTATTGGAGCAGTATTACAGCATCGTAAAAGTTGATCTATTCATATTTTTTTTTCTCCCGAGGAAAAAAATCAGCCTCCCTCTCTACCTGAGGGCTTGAGTGAGGTTGTTGGTACTAGGCCAGCCCACAAGTATACTCACTTAAGATTTCACAAGGCACAAAGCCAATGTTGGAATAAATTGTCATTGATGTCAAAGGGTGAATGGGTCAGCGCATGTTTGATGATATTTGTCCACAAGTTAGCAATTTTGAATGCAATAACAGTTCAGTTTGGTAGCCCTTGTCACGTCATTTTGTTTGATATGTGGTACGCTTTGTGGGTCGTCCTGGTTGAAAAGATATTAGAGTTTAAAGTTTGTTGCCACAAATGGATGGGTATATCACCAACTCTTGCCCCACAGATTCATGGTTTTAATATTTCATGGTTGCACCTAGAAGGAGGTCAAAGTTGTGAGTTAAATTGGTCTAAGTTCATTGCCCGAGACAACACAGAAAGAGAGAATCTTGAAGAAAAAAAATGTTTTTTTTAAGTGATCTAAGCCTTCTCTTAACAGGTCAGCTTGATGGAAAACATCTTGTATTTTCTTATGGGAAACTCGGCCCTAATTGGTTCAGGTCAGCTCTAGTGAAATTGTGAAAATACAGCAAGAAAGTCCCAATTTTGATTTTTCCTTAATTAAAATTGAGGAAATTTGAAATTCCACGTCATCAACCAACTTGGAGGAGTTAACTAAGGTGACATGGCTCTTGTCACTCAGTTAAGAACACTGAATTCAACTTAATTAGTTCAAGTTTAGTTTACTTGAGTTGATTCCTTAAAAATAGGAGTCTAGCTCAGTTAATTCGAGTTAGAGGCATGAAGTTTAGTTGTGTGCAGTGGGTTCCTAAATTTTAGGAGCCTAGGTTGATTTAATTTCAGTTGTAGCAATTTAATTCAGATAAATTGAGTTATGGTCAGTTAAACTAATTCTAACTATTGGAGGCACTAGTGGGAGGTCAAGTTGTGGAAGTGGAATTTCAACCACACTCAGTGATCATCCAAATAACTAATCAATTAGCCTAAATTAGCTCAAGCATGCAGAGAATTCAAGTTACCGAGTTGCGATGGATATTTCAAGGCAGTGTATTATCAGTCGTAGACTATTCCAATATGTGCAGGTGGTGCATGCGGTCAAAGAATGGGCCTACAGGAATTTCACAATCCAATTGAGAAACTTCCCTAAAAAATAGGGGCTAATTCCTCAAGGAACAACGTAAGGAAATAGGAGCTTGGAGGGTTGAAAATTTGGCTAAGTGTTGGCCAGGTTCAACCAACACTTAGGTTGCAAGTTGTGCTTTGGCTTGAGAAAGCATTGTATTTCATCTCTATTCTTTGATTAATGCAATACATATAGTAAGGGGTTTTGAGTGGTTGCTTTTCCCTAGAGAAATATTTATGCATGTGTGATGTTTCTTCTTGCGTGTTGTTGGCGAAAAAGGAGGTCTCTGGGCAAGACCCAGGTTCAGGCTTGAGGCCAACAAGGTTTCTGCAGTAGTCTAGAACAACGCCAACATTTTCACCCTGCTCTAGGGAGTAGGGCGTCTCACCCGAGGCGTGTTGTGACTGTAATAAGATTCGAAGCTATATCAGGTAGAAGACAAATGTAAACATGGATAAAAGCTATGGAAACTTGGAAGCCACATACATATCTCAACTCTACGAAGGAGCTATCATTCATCAACACATGTTCAGAACGTTGAATTAAAATTTAATTTAAGCATACATTCATCACAAGCAAATAGTCATCAATCAACTCACGATATCACACACAACAACAACCTGATTTCATTATCAATAACAAAATAGCATACATGTGCTCCGCAGAGTCTTTTACAATCTTAGTTCAATACAAAATACTTCCCACAAATATCTCTTGAGGCTCTACTTTCCCTCGACCTCTTGCCGAACTGAATAATTCCTCCTCTGCTGACTGATTGCCTATTTGTTTCTCCTCGAGTGACACTATCAGTCCTTCCTTTTTCCCTGCTCCACTGCTTTCCACTTCCTCTTTATTACTGGGAGTTCTACTGATTGTTCGTGTCTCCCATTTCTCCCATTTGCATTGTTCTCTGCCAATGTCGCGCCACCTATCTTATGGCTTTCCGCAATCATGACAACTCCCTATCTACCTTGATTGTGTTCCGCCACCTGTCCTCTATCTCTCTGCAACTCAAAATTGTTCTATCCCAAAACAAAGGCCCCAATAGGCCCCGACCACATACTATTGACTCGTCCCGAGTCAATATTTCCCTGTAGTCACGGCGTCCGATGGTGTATCGGCTTCCGAGGTTGGCCTCATTTCTCTTGTTGCTTCGCCTTGTCCAAACAAAGGCCCCAACTCAGGAACCTTGCTCAATGTTGATGTCTTGAGTTCTGTGAAATCAGTTGTTTCCTGTTGCCATTCTTTAAGAAAATTCTCTATTTGAGTGACGATCCTTTCGACCTCTGTTTCAGTCGCCAAAGGAGGCAGGTTGCTGAACACCTCCTGTATCCTTGCCTCGGCATCGGCCGCCATCTGCTGTATTGATTCATCCTTTTGTTTTACCAGCTACCTTAGTTCTCTGAGAAGTTATTTTGTGGTCGCTGAGTGTTCTTCAATTTTTTGAATTTTGGCTTCAAGCGTATCTTCCTGGTCATATAGTTTTTTTTGCTGACCGGATCGCTGGCTTCCTTGATTTCCCAGAAAATTATCTGAAGCTGCGCTGAGATGGGTTTTTCTTTCATCGTCAACGACTTGGAGCATTCATGTAACTACTCCAACAAGCTATAAGCCTCTTTAATCGTCGTCCCAAGGGTTTCCCTTATGCCATTTATTTGCCTCTGTCTCTTTGTGACCTTTTCGGCATATACCATGGAAGGATCTGGCAATGCTGGCCTAGCTGCGAGCGCCTCTTTGAGTTCCTGGTTTGCTTTGCTCAGACTCGTGCATGCCATCTTCACTCAAATGGATATTTCGTCCGTTGAGCATGCCGAAATATCCTCTGGTGTTTTGTTGTCCTGGGCGATGATGGTCGGCCATAGGTCTTTAAAGACATTTGTCACCTATTCCAGCTACTCCTATAGGGTATCATTTTCACTTCTGAGTTGATTTATCTCATCAGTAAGCGCAATCACTTGATTTTTTTGCTACTCGAACCTCTGTTGGAGGTCATTGTGCAATCCTTCTTCTTGTTGTGCTGCCATTTGGATAAAACTGTATAGTTGGCTAGCTCCCCATCTTTGCAGGTTCTCAATGCCCGACATCTCCTGGGTCGGTTGTCTTTCTCTAAGTGTTTTCCCACTGGCGATTGATTTCTTTGAGTGTCCTTGTGGGGACGTTGGTTGATTCTGTTGCGATAGTTGAGGTTCAGGGACATTCATTCTAGTGGACGGTATAATCTGTTGCAATATTAGATTGGCTTGCTGGAAAGGATTCGGCTTTGGTGGGGTGGGTGTTGTATCAAAAGTGAAAGACCCTCCTTGAACTAATAGCTCTAGAAAGGTGCCCTGTTGCACCGAGGTTTGGTCAACCTCGGGTACTCCTGTCATACTCGAGTTAACTTCTGCCTCGGTATCACCATTTGCTTTGGTCCGTGGTTTTATTGGATCTGAAATAGTCGCTGAGGTGGACGAAGTGTGGGCGGGGTGGTCCTTGGATGTGAATGAAGTGCGTGTTGACGAATTGTGCGTATGAAGTGGTGATGATGTCTGAATGTTTAGGACTAAGGACAGATCAAACACAGATAGCGCAGATGTTGTTTGGGTGACAACCTCTAGATCTTCTTGAATTGGTATGCCTGTAACCATATGTTGGGGCTGGTCAATCCCTATGAGATAAACTACTTGTTTGGGTGCCATAGTTCGTGCTTTCTTTGGTTTGGGTGCAGGTACCAGAGGCTTGGGTGCCTTGGTCTTGCGGATTTGAGTGACTGTGGTTACCGGATGGGAATTAAACATGGTGGATGGTAGAGCAGTAATGATGGGGTTGGTTTTGGATGGGGATGCAGAATTCAATGTTTGGAACTGAGAAAAAATAGGAAATACAGTAGATGTTCTTTTAAGAGTTTCTATTACCAGGTTGAAGCCTTTCACCCGCGTGTCGAGCTGGTCCAGTAGGGGTCGTAGTTGCAGTTGGGAAATCCTATGTGCTGCTTCTTCCGGTGATTCCCCTGGGAGTGCTTTTGGTAGCATCGCCTCAAATGAGTAATGTGGGATCCCACTTCTGACTTCCATCGCTGCTCCTGGCCAAGAACGAGCTTCGGTGTGGAAGGCTTCTTCCTCTACTTGGAACCTCAATGACCGCATTTGGAAAGTGGTTTCGCCCACACAACTTGGTCTAATGTAAGTCCTGTTATGGGTCACCCCAAACGATATTGTGGAGAATATCTATCCAATATGTCCCTTGGAACCCTTTGCTAGCTCCCAACCACGTCGACCATCTGTCTGTACTAGAATGTAAAAGCCTCCTCGTTGACTTAATTGGTACTTGGATCTCCCTATACTCTCTAGTGTGTAAATCTTAACGCCATTGGTTGGTCGTGAGTGATTTCTGTGAGTTGTCTAATCCCTGGGTGAGTGCACTTCCACATTGCAAAGGCCGTGATGAGATAACCATAGATGCATCCTGTGGCTCGCCTATAGTTGTCCTCACGGGCCTCAAATAGTTCATTCAACAGGAATGTGCACCAGTTCAACTATGCTCCTTGAATGCAGTGTTCCGTGACTGAGATTGTGTCCAGGGTGCATTCTCCTTTAATGTAGTACCTCATTGTTTTCCCAGCTATCAAATAGCAAGAAAATTTCACCGCTGGGTTGTTCATGAGGTCGATTTTCGCTCCCTTTCCTCCTCTTCTGGTCTCATACTTTTTGTAGTAATCACAATCCCTTGACTTTTTGGCTCTCTTGGACATATTTTGGAAGGTTTTTGAGACGTTGCTTCCCTCCATTGATAATCCTGTAAGTCTATGGATGTCCTCTGCATGAATTGGGATCTCCCTCCCAAGCCATAATGATCCGTTATGAATTCTGCTCATCAAGAACTTTGTACACTGCATTGCTACTCTCATTGTTCCAAATACTGGGAGGCTCTTGAGGTTTAGTATAGTTGACCTCTGCATACCTATGAATTCTGGGTTCATCCTTGCTGCTTCACCTCCTCCCTCCGTTGCATAATTCTCAATATACACTTACCTCTTCATGGCCGGGAACTGATACAAGTCTGTGAAGTCTGTATCTATTAACGAGGCATTATCATACTTGCCGATCAAAGACTCCATCATTTGAAATCTTGCATCGAGCTCGGGCTCGACGACTGATGTTTCTATCTTTGTCATGTTCTTTCTCCTGATGTATACTTGAATTACTGTTGCTGGTCTATTTCTATGAATTCTTGTTGATGGTCTGCTTCTTTGAACTTCCACTGCTAATCGGCTGCTTTGAACTTCTGCTGCTGAAATCGTGCTTGTTGTTGTAGATGTTTCTATTTCTGCTAACTCGGAATTTTCCGGCATTCTGGTGCTTTCTTCTTTCATGCGGGTTAAGTAATGTTACCAGCACGAATGATGTTGATATGACCCCATAACTAATTAATTCTTGATGTCTTTCCCGTGGCTATAATCGTGCGATTAGTAACCGTGGTGAAGTGTATTCTGACATTGCTGATGGTGGCTTCGGCATTTGGGTAGACGTGATGGGTAATAATTATGGCTTAATATGGCAACTTTATTATAGTATGGGGGTTACTAATTATGACAATTATTTTTCAAATTCGGGTTATCCTACGAACTAACAACAGTATGATGGGTCATTATGGGTGAATGATATTTGACACGCTTAGGCTATCTGACATTGTAGACTCTATATTCGTGTAACAGGTCAAAGATTTCCTTTGTTGTTTTGTATCCCAATAATCTCCGATAGATGAAATCTTGGGCTTTTCTGTGCTTCCAATATTTTGTTTCTTTGTCCTCAATGGTAACAGGTGTAATCCCTCTGTAGTTGGTTCTTCTTGTAATTCTCGCTCTCCCTCCTTCTATTCAAAGTGTAGATGCCGAATATTATGCAAATCATCATCATCTATCTCCCGATCTATCTTTTTACACGCTACTGGTTCCTTGAGTTTTTCCTCTGATAAATATATCTCTTCATCTACCTGAAGCTCTGGAAAGAATAATACTCTTTTGATTTCTTGAAGGGCATCTGTAACTTTTTGTATCTCCTTTGAAAGAAAAAATTTATGTGAATATTTTCGCAACTGCTTCCCAAGTACTAGTTCCTCTCTTCTTTTCTTCTGTCAAATACCAGGCCTCTAGAATGGTGTCCAGTGAATGTATGAAGTTGTGCACCCGAAAAGGTTCTGAATATCCTTCTTTCTTCTAGTTATACTCACAACTATTTAGATGTTCTATGGGGTCAGAATCCCCTTGGTACTTATCTTTGAATTATGGTCCTGAAGCTTCATTGAATCTAGTTCTTAATGCTCTGGCAATATCTTCCCATAGTAGAAGAGAGTTGCGATGGGTAGCCCACAACCTTGCTGATGTGGATCATAGAGCTACGTCCATAGGAGGGACTCTATGTTCTATTGGTACTTTTTCTTCCACTTTAGTAATAAATGTATTTACAGCATGCATGTTTGAGAGAGTCAGATATCCTCTTACCTCTATACCAATCCAGTTGACTCCCAAGATGTTGGTCCATCTTCTGGTGTTAATTTCATATCCTCCCTATTGCCAATCATCCCATGCTACTTCTGATCCCAAGTTGAAACTCTGAACACTTCTCCAGCTTATGGTCCCTCCTGCTTTAGGATTGATATAATCATCTCTCCTTCCTATCGTCATCTAGTAGAGTTGATCTAGAATTTGGGCATCCTCTCTGTTGTCAACAGTCTCTGTGTATCGGGGTCCTTGATATGGGTCCAGTGGCTGGATTACCCTGACTTCCCCGTCTTCAAATATCATTAATTCCTTCTTTAAATTGATCACTGTATAATTCTCGAAGGCCCAATCTATCCCCAACAAAGCAGGATAGGGATCCTTGTCTCCCATGATGTCTATTACTTCAAAGTCTATATAAGTGTTTACTCCCGCGACATCAACTTCGACTTATTCCAGCCTTCCTATGGGTACAATACAGTATTGATTCGCCATTCTAAGCTATATTGGTGAGTATGTCAACTTTGGTTTCCCTAGTGCTTCCTAAGTCTTTTGAGGTAGAATGTTGACATCTGACCCGAGATCAAGCATTGTATCTCTGATTTGAAATCCCGTGACCTGGGTGTTTACGAGGAACTCCCTTCCAGTTCTTCTCTTGTTTCTTTTTACCCTTCTTATGTACTTTTCCGTTGAATTCCCTGACTCTCCAGGTTCTGCATTTTCTTGCACCATCAATTCTAGATTTTGCTTTAGTTGTTCCAGCATTGGTGCGTCGTTTACAATTTTCAGGAACAGTCGGAACCATTCCTCGATCAATGTACTTGTATGGATTTCCTTCTCTCTTTCGCTGGTTGGTTGTGGAAGTTCCATACTTTTACGTCTCCCTATCTAGGAAAATGTTTCCACCGCCTCCTTAAAATACTGCGTCTGTCTATCTGGGTTGAAAGAGTTCTTTGGAGATGTGGGTTTGATCAAATTTACCGGGTCTGTGTCCTGCGCATCCTCCCCTGTTTTCTTCCCTCCTCGTGTTACTATAGCTACACTTTGCATGGGATGAGCTTCTGCTATTCTCAGTTCTGCATTAACCAGGTTAGCTCCCCTTTTTCTGGCTTTTTCTTCCCATCTCTTAATCAACTCTGGGCAGTCTTCAATTGCATGACTGTGTTAACTCTACATTGAGAGCACCATGATCTGTTGGGTAGCGGACATTCCCTTGCTACGTGCCCTTCCTGATCACAGTTATAGCATCTTACTGGTCCTCTTCTTCTAGTTCAACCACCTCTCATTCCTCCTCCTTGCCCCCTTGGAGTTTCATTCACTCTATAAGACGGCATGTCCAATCGTTCTGTCAATACATTTTGGGCTCTATATTGCTCTATATTATGCATTGTAGAAACGCAAAATTCACAGTATATATGGTTTGGAACATTAGAATATTTTTGCAGAATTGGACATAGTTGTGGAGGATGACCAATACCTATGCATATTTCGCAGTAGTCGGTTGTTGTTTGATTATGCTGGTTGGGGAACCCCGAGAATTGGGGTTGTGGGTGGTATATTCCTTAAGTATTTATATGCGCGACTTCATCAATTGGTGGGGCCTCCTGTGTTCCAGTCGCCAAAGTTCCAACATTTTCTCCTCGCAACCTCGGACATTTTGTGGCAACATGTCCTTCCATCAGGCAATGTGTACACCATACGTTGGGCCTTGCGGGTCATATCGGTTGAATGTATTTCAACTTCTCCGTTAAACTGGCTATCTGATGTTGTAGCCCTAGTATGGAAGGATCATGTATTGTTGCTCCTCCTCTAAACTCTTGCAGGTAGCCCGCCATAGCTTCTATTTTCATGGCTTGCTCGAGAGAATCCTAAAGGGTATCAATCTTTTGTTGTGTCAGTGGTGTCCTTGTCAATGGGAGGAGTGCTTTAACGAACCAATCACGTTGGTGATTTGGATCGATGGGCTAACTTAGCTTTCCAATCGCGTCTTTAAATCTTCTCATTAGGTCCCAGGCTATTTCTCCTTCCTTCTGTTTGATTTCCCATAGTTCAGACAATCCCTGCTGATTTTTCTAAGGTAATTTGAATTCTTGGACAAATTATTTCTTCACATCGTCTATTTCTGGGTTCTAGTGTGCTTCTGACCATTTAATGAACCAGCGCAAAGCTCTTTCTCTGTGTGGTTTTAAACTCAATTAACTTGACTGCATCTGGTGTCTGTTGAGCTCTCCAAATTGCTTCGTAGAGATACCAGTGTTGCTCTACATCTTCATTACCTTTCCCAGAGAATTCTAGGTATCGGGTGAATGATCCTGCCATCTTTCCTTGTGTTGCTGGTACTAAAACAAAACTTCTACTTCCCGGCTGAGAGATTGTACTACCAGCACTGTTGCTATTAGATATCTATATTGTCGAATTAATACTACTCAACTTGCTAAACTCCTGTAAATTAACAAAAAACTTATTAGGTGGATGATAGAGTACCAGGGGAAGGTCAGGACTAGTGCTACTTGAACCTTGGGGAATATGATTACATTGCATTATGGGTGTCGGTCTCTCTCGGAATAGTTTCTCCATCGCAACATGCAGCTCCACATTGGACATCTCCTCGGGGCGCATGTCCTCCTCATTGGACTTTTCTCCCTTTTCTCTTCGGGCTGGGTCTTATAAACTTGCCTAACTTCCTTAATGGTCCCTTCCATTCCTTGGGATTCCATCTTACCTTCTCTTTCCTCTGTCACCTGCGGCGCCTTTTCCTTGTCCTATCGATTCCTCTCCTGCTTTTCAAACTCTTTCATCACCCTTTCCCGCCACTTCTCAGCAATCTGCGCCCTCCGATGTGCTCTTCACTCTCTTAACCTACTAGAGGTTCTGACATCCATATTCCTATTCTTCCTTCTTACTTACTTGTAGCATCTTTCCCTCAACTCCTTCCCCCAGTGCTGGAGGTTTAGGTCTCCATCTCAGAGTTTTGGAACGACATCAAGCCCTCATCCACCATTAGAGATTTAATCCACAACGGGATTTCTTTCAACAGTTCTCCCCGTAATCCAGATCTAAGTATGTCTTCGGATTTTGTAAAATATTGGTAACACTCGGCTGCAAATTCTACAATGTACCCCTCCAAGGTAGATTGTACCCAAAAATCTACTGCTCGGGTTAGGTCGGTATCTAACCGATGGAGTGCTACTAGATCTGTGTGCATCCAATTGCGACAAACTCGATGTGATCTCCAGGGAGCGACTTGATCTGAAGTCTCTGCAACCAGTTGTAAAGTTCTTCGGGAAACTTTCACTAGAAAATTTCATACAAGTCACTCGCAAATTCAGAAAACAGGACGCGATCTTTGACAGTGTTTTCCCTCTACTGTTGAAGTTCTGTTTTTTGCGATATGAACTAATCTAAGTGATTATACCACCAACTTTGTAGTTCCTTCTCAGAGATCCACGATACCATGATATAACTTCTAAATGAGTTTTCAGGTCCCGATAACGGAACCATTTGTTGGCGAAAAATGAGGTCTCTGGGCAAGACCCGAGTTCAGGCTTGAGGCCAACAAGGTTTCTGTAGTAGTCTAGAACAACGTCAGCATTTTCACCCTGCTCTAGGGAGTAGGGCGTTTCACCCAAGGCATGTCGTGACCGTAATAAGATTAGAAGCTAGATCAGGTAGAAGACAAATGTAAACATGGATAACAGCTATGGAAACTTGGAAGCCACATACATATCTCAACTCTACGAAGGAGCTATCATTCATCAACACATGTTCAGAACGCTGAATTAAAATTTAATTTAAGCATACATTCATCATAATAAAATAACCATCAATCAAATCACGATATCACACACAGCGACAACCTGATTTCATTATCAATACCAAAACAACATATATGTGCTCCGCAGAGTCTATTACAATCTTAGTTCAGTACAAAAGACTTCCCATAGAGCTCTCATGAGGCTCTGCTTTCCCTTGGCATCTCGCCGAACTGACTAACTCCTCCTCTGCTGACTGACTACCTATTTGTTTCTCCTCGAGTGACACTGTCAGTCCTTCCTTTTTCCCTGCTCCGTTGTTTTCCACTTCCTCTTTATTACTGGGAGTTCTATTGATTGTTCTTGTCTCCCATTTCTTCCATTTGCATTGTTCTCTGCCAATGTTGCGCCACCTATCTTTTGGCTTTCCACAACTATGATAACTCCCTGTAATCCTTGATTGCGTTCCGCCACCTGTCCTCCAGCTCTCTGTAACTCAAAACTGTTTTATCCCAAAACAAAGGCCCCAACACGTGTTGATGTTATTTGTTCTCAATCGTGAATTAACTTTCGCAGATCATTAGAGTAGTTTCGAATCTTGTGATTTAGTAAATTTCATGAGGAATTTTGAACCTACACATTAATTTCTACATGGTATCAAAGCAAGATTCATAGTAGAGAAGAGATTTTGAAGTTGTCTTTGCAGAAGGATCGAATTTGCAGGATCAATTCTTCAAAGCTAGAAGGATGGCTTTCTATGGACTAAGACACAAGTATGTGCCTGAGGGAAGCTCGAATTATGTTGCTTGGAAGGACCGAATGGAGGCAGTGCTGGAAGATAATGGATTGAAGGAATTTGTTGATAGTGATGTTCTGAAACCAGCAGCAACTGATACTCAGAATCTAGTAGAATGGAAGAAGTGTGTAGCCAAGGTGAGGAGAATCATATTAGAGGGAGTACAAGACCATATTGTCTCAAATATCCATGGGAAAGAGACTTTGTATGCAATGTGACAATCATTGACATATTTGTTCCTTAATAGTAGTGACCACAGGAAGTTGGCGCTCAAGGACAAGCTTTGAAATATAAATATGCAGAAGAATGACTCAATTCAACAGTATCTGAGCAAGTTCACACAATGTCATGATGAACTTGCAGGAGTTGGTGTCACAGTCCCAAATGATGATTTGGTGAGCCTAGCACTTTTAGGCCTTCCCAAGAGTTGGCATAGCTACCAATATTCGATGAATGGGGAGGGGAGAAATTACCAAATTGGGAATGCTTATGGTTTGACTTGGTATATGAAGAAATAAGGAGGAATACCATAGATGGGACCTCATCCAAAGAAGAGGAAGAGGAATTTTCATTAGTCAACAAAGGAACAAAGGCCAAGGGGAAGAAGTCCCAGGGAGAGGGTAATTCTAGCCAAGAGGGAAAGAAGAAAGACTTGTCCAGAATCAAGGGTTTCAACTATCATGAATTTGGGCACTATGCCATGAAGTGTCCACAGAAGAAGGGAAGAAAGGAGGAGCATGTAGTAGCAGCAACAAGTGAAGCTTTGGCTTCATAGTTCAAGCTTGACTTCACTCTCATCGTATGCATGGCAAGCACAGTGATGGGGAGTGTGTGGTACTTGGATTCGGGTGCCTCGTTCCACATGACGAGGAATAGATAATTTTTTAGTGACTTGGAGGAGAAATATCTTGAGATGAACATTGAGTTTGGAGACGACGAAAGGTACAACGCAACCGGTATTGGTACAGTCACCTTTTAGAGGGAGACAGACTCCCCTCTCAGGCTCAAGGATGTGATGTTTGTTCTGGGTCTAAAGAAGAATCTTATCTATGTTGCAGTTTTGGAAGATCGTGGTTATGATGTGATCTTTAGCGAAGGAAAGGCATTCCTGAGACATATAGCCACGGAATAGGTGAAGCAGATCGGTGCTCGAGTCAAGTACTTGTATGCACTTGAGGTAGAAAATGTATGCAAAGCCTTAAGGAGCAAGGCATAGACTAGAGATATGGTGGTTGAGAGGGAGCATGTTATACCTCTCAACATGCAGCCTTAGAAGAAGCCTCGGGAAGTTGAGGAGCAACCACAACTGGAGAAGCAAATAGGAGGCAAAGTGGAGACATCCAGTCAAGCAGAGACCTCGAGCAGGGGGAGAGCTCAAGCCAAGTGGGAAGAGGGAGCACATGTCGCTATACCTCTAGGACCGACGTGGAGCAATGTAGATCCTTAGTCCAAGAGTTGCAGAAATTTGGGCAGGGTCCATTGAAGTGTTCTCCTCATGGATCATTACCTTGCTATAGGGGCCCACATTCAGTGACAGGAGGATCAGTGTCAGTCAAACACTGAGGAGTGTATAGGAGTGTTGACAGCATAGCAAGAGGCTCAGTAGCAGAATCAGTGGTAGCACAATTTTCCCAGTAGACAGTTGCAGACACAGGTTATTCAGTTGTTTTTTTTTTATGCTTCTCAGTTGCAGATGTTGCAGTAGTAGCAACAACAGTGAGAGGTGTTGCATGCATTACATTCCATAGGTGCAGGATTGAGGTGGTTGATAATCCCTTTCTTGTTGAGAGGGAGTGTTGAAAATGTAACAAGAAAGTCTCAATTTTGATTTTTCCTTAATTAAAATTGAGCAAATTCAAAATTGCACATCAGAAGACAACTTGGAGGAGTTAACTAAGATGACATGGCTCTTGTCACTCAGTTAAGAACATTGAATTCAATTCAATGAGTTCAAGTTAAGTTTAATTGAGTTGATTCCTAAAAAATAGGAGTCTAGCTCAGTTAATTCGAGTTATGGGCTTGAAGTTCAGTTGTGTGCAGTGGGTTCCTAAATTGTAGGAGCCTAGAATGAGCTAATTTTAGTTGTAGCAATTTAATTTAGTTAAATTGAGTTATGGTCAGTAGAACTAGTTCTAACTGTTGGAGGAACTAGTGGAAGGTCAAGTTGTGGAAGTGGAACTTCAACCACACTCAGTGATCATCCAGATAACTAATCAATCCGCCTAAATTAACTCATGCATGCAGAGAATTCGAGTTACCCAGTTGAGATGGAGATTTCAAGGTAGTGTACTATCTGTTGTCTATTATTCCAACGTGTACATGTGGTGCATGCAGTCATAGAATGGGCCTACAGGAATTGTGCAATACAATTGAGGAATTTCCCCAAAAATAGGGACTAATTCCTCAAGGAATAGCGCAAGGAAATAGGAGCTTGGAGGGTTGAAAAATTGGCTAAGTGTTGGCTAGGTTCAGTGAGTCAGGGATAATGATAGACTATACACTTGAAGGTTGTGATCTGGCTTGAGCAATCATTGTATTTCATCTATATTCTTTGATTAATGCAATACAGATAGTAAGGGGTTTTGAGCGGTTGTTTTCTCCTAGATAAATCTTTGTGCATGTGTGATGTTATGTATTCTCGATCGTGAATTAACTTCCGCAGATCAGTAGAGTAGCTTCGAGTCTTGTGATTTAGTAAATTTCATGAGAAGTTTCGAACCTACAAATTAATTTCTACAGAAAGTCATGTCTTTTAAAGGATCAAGTCGGCCCCATAATAAGCCTCTTTAATCCATATATATATATATATATATGCACTAATCATGGCAATCAAAGGGAAAAAGATCAAGCATTATTTCAAAAAATGGAAATCTTATGTTTTAGCACAGGTCGAGCCCTAGAACGAAGTATCAAAAGAAGGTCACATATGAGACACCTCTTTTGGAGCAAGTTCAAGAGTATTTCTTTGTATGGTCTTCAGTGAACAAGACCGTTTTGAGAAGTTGTGTGTGAAGGAAATTTGAGGCACAAATCTGAGAATTTTTTTCACCCTATCTATGGCACAATTCAGCCTCCCTGAGGAACAAATTTCGACCTTCCTGAGGAACAAATTTTGGCCTTCCTGAGACCTGAATAGAAGCCCTTATAAGATTGTTTTTTGGCCTTTTTAAGGCCTAGTTTGAAGATTATCCTGCACCAGATACCAGAGGCTTTCTTTGAGGTACTTCTACCTACTCATACCGCGTAGAGGAGGCCCCCAGTTAGGGTCTGTTGACACCACAAGTTTGTGGAAAACTCAATCTTGACTGAAGCATGTTTTGAGGTTTTCAAAGGCAAACTCAAGCTCCTGGGAAAATCAAATTCTGAATTTTTCTAAGGCATAGGAAAATGCAAGTTTCCTAAGTAGATGTAGGCCGACCTTGAATTTGTTCGTTCGACATGTTTTGAGGTGAAGCAAGCATTAAGGTTGATTATAGGAGGTATGAATTTTTCTTTTGGACTATTGAAAATTAAAAGTCAAAGTAACAACAATATATATTTTGGACATTCAAGGAGCAGACCTAAAGTGTAAATGACTCGGAAGAAATAGTAATGTTTGAAAGTTATTGTAATTGTGTCAATATCCCTAGCATGGGAACCTGAGAGTTTTTATTCTACCTGTTCTTGTAAAGGGCGGCAGGGTGGTGCTAGGCAAGGAAGTTGTAGCTTCCTTCAAGAGGTTGTCACCTCCTTCCACGAGTTGTAGCCCCTTCTAGTTGTGTTTGGTAAACCAAAATTTGTAGCTTCCCGCAAGAAATAAATAAATAAATAAATATATATCTATATATATATATATATATATATATATATATCTTGTGTTCCTTGATGTGATGTTATTGATTAATGTTTTATGATACTAATTTGTAAGAAAAGTGAAATATCCATTCACGCTTAGCCCCACCCCCAACCCCTCCCCCTCAATATTTCCAACAATTGGTATCAGAGCAGGTTACCCTCAAACAATCTAATCATTGGAGGGAAGATCATGACCAAATATGGATCATATGGAAGGCATCTCTCCAAGGAAAATTCCATTATTTGATGGAAATGATTATCCACTATGGGGCAATTGCATGGAAACCTACTTGAAGTCTTTAGGAGTTCACGTTTGGCTCTCCATTGTAAATGGCTACAAAGCTCCTAAAAATCCGCCAACTAATCCTGATGAGAAGAAGTTGTTTAGTTGTAATTCAAGAACTCTTCATGCCATCATTGGTGGATTGTCAAGAACCATTAAGTCCAAGGTGATGACATAAACCAAAACCAAAGAGGTTTGGGATAAACTTAAAACTCTTCATGAATGTGATGATAATGTCAAACAAGGTAAATTTCAAGAATATAGAGCTCAATTTGAAAAAATGAAAAATGGATGAAAAACAAAATATTGCGACTTATTTACTCATAGTAGATGAGTTGTCAACTCCATTAGAGGATTAGGAGAAGAAATTAAAGATCCCTCGATAGTACAAAAGGTATTGAAATCGCTTCCTTTGAGATATGATGCGAAGGTATCTGCCATAGATGAAAGCAAGGACTTGACCAATATGACAATGGAAGAATTACATAGCACTCTTATAACATATGAAATGAGAATAGATACCGAAGACGGACAGTCAAACAGAGAAACAATATTTAAAGCCACAAAGAAGACAAGAAACAAACTGAAGCTAGAAGACACACTAGGCAATGAATTAAATGTAGAATAAGCAAATTTCATCAAAAAGCTCAAAAGGAGAATCGGAAAATAGAAAAGTAAGTTACCCTTTAAATGTTTCAATTGTGGCAAAATAGGCCCATTATGCTAAGAGATGTCCATATGGGGAAAAGAAAAACTTCCACAAGAAGAATCTTTATTCTAAAGAAGACAGTAATTCTTCAGATGAGAGTGATACATAAGAAGGGGATGCAAGCAAAGTTCTTTTCATAACCCAAGAAATTCAAAATAATGATCATGATGACAAAGAGGTCATTGATTCAGATGAAAAAACAAAAGAACCAAACATGAGAATGGATTATTTTTGGGGACTCAAAAATGATTTAGATACTAAACAAGAAGATGAAGATCTAAGAAAAATTGGAGAATAATGAAAAAAATGCCAAACTTAGAAACAAAATTAGAGAATTGGAAAGCCTACTTGAAAAACGTGATGAAGAAAATATCTCATTAAAGATCTATTTTGAAGAAGCAAAAAGAGTTGAGCAAGTAGTGAAGATACATATGAAGAAGAAAGAATGAAGATTGTAAGAAGCTTGAAGAGGAAGTTGTGTCACTAAGGGTTGAAGTTGAAAAGCTCAATAAAAACTTGAACAGCCTGCTAGTGTTCGATAACATTCTCATTTGTCAAAGACCATTAGGCAATAAAACCAGACATGGCTATACAAGTGCATCCTCAAGCAAAAGAAGGTGCAAGCCTGAAGCAGGAACAAATAGATTGTGGACTTATGAATGATTGTGGAAACAAATAAAACAATTCATTGTAAAATCAATACAAGAGGCAATTATGAAAGAAGCAGGGATCATTGTGGACTTGCAAGAAATGACCATAGATTAGGAAATGTTCATGGATCTATCAACATACACTATAATCCATTAGAACAATAATGAATCAAAACATCGTATACTACAAGTGCAACAATCTTGGTCACAAGGCACAAGATTGCAGACTTGTGAAAGAAAATTCTCCAACCATAAAGACGAAGAAGCCAGCTATGAAATGGGAAAGGAAAAAGAAGGAAGATTGCAATCCAGCATTGATCGTTGAAGACAAAGAAGATGAATATTACATAAATAATGGATGCTCAACACATATGACAAGAGATCAAAACAAATTTGTCTTGTCTAAAAGGAAAATGCGGCAGTGTTGTGTTTGGAGATAACTCCTCATCAAGATACTTGGAAAAGGTGTAGTAAATCTTGGAAGTGAACATGTCAAAGAAGGAAATGTTTTGTTGGCTGAAAATTTGAAGGACAATCTTATGAGTACCGACAAAATGTGTGATCATGGGTATAATCTCATGTTTGATTCCCAAAAATGTGAAATCATAGAAGAAGAGTCAAGAATATTGGTCGCAAGACCCACAAGAAGACCAAACAACATATACATTCTAGACCAAGCAGAGCAAAAGAAAAATTCATCCAAGCAAAAGAGCTTCAAGAAAAACAAAGGACAAGAAGACAAAAGTAGTGTTGAGGGACATGTGCTCAAGAGGAGCAGCCCAAAAGAAATTATTCACCCTTTTCCATTGATGTCAAAGGGGGAGAAAGGAAGCGAAGCATGGAGACAGGGGAGCATGATGACAAGTGGAGCTTGATGACAAGTGGAGCTTGATGACTGGGAGAGCATGAGACAAGGAGAGCACGAGTGTCGACATTAATGAAAAAGGGGGATATTGTTGGAAGAAATTGTCATTGATGTCAAAACATGAATGGGCCAGCACTTGTTTGATGATATGTGTGCACTAGTAAATTTGAATGCAAAAACACTTTAGTTTGACAACCCTTGCCACGTCATTTTGTTTGATAGGTGGTACACTTCGTTTTTGCTCCACAAATTCATGGCCTTAATATTTTATTACTACCCCTAAAAGGAGGTCAAAACATGAGTCGGCTAGCACTTGGCCCACTTGTTTGATGATATGTGTGCACTAGTAAATTTGAATGCAAAAACACTTTAGTTTGACAACCCTTGCCACATCATTTTGTTTGATAGGTGGTACACTTCGTTTTTGCTCCACAAATTCATGGCCTTAATATTTTATTACTACCCCTAAAAGGAGGTCAAAGTTCCAATTCAAATTGGCCTAAGTTCATTCTGTGAGACAGCCCTAAAAGAGAGCATCTTGAAGAACAATTTTTTTCTTTTTTTCTTTTTTGATATAAGCCTCCTCTTAACAGGTCAGCCTAAGTTCATTGTATGAGACAGCCCTAAAAGAGAGCATCTTGAAGAACAAAAAATATTTTTTTTGTGATATAAGCCTCCTCTTAACAGGTCAGCTTGATGCTAAACATCTTGTATTTTCTTATGGCAAAATAGGCCCTAATTGGTTCAGGGCAACTCCAATTAGGGCCTACCTGTGGCACAATTCCGCCTTCCTGAGGACTGAACAGAAGCCCTTTGAGACTATTTTTTGGCTTGCTGAGGCTTGCTTCGAGGTATTTCAGTCTACTCAAACAGCGTAGAGGAGGCCCCCAATTAGGGTCTGTTGAGACCAGTGTTGCGAACATCTCAATAACATCCTGATTTTATCTCAAAATCACGATTTTTTGGCCTAGCCGATGTTTGCCGATTTTAAAAACTATTTTTATGGTATCTTAATGTTACCGATGTTTTGCCGATTTTTACCGATATTTTCCTAATTTTTACGATTTTTTGGTTTTCTGGACCCTTGCCAATTTTATCCCGATGCCAATGTTCGCAACATTGGTTGAGACCATGGGTCCGTGGAAAACTCATTCTTGACCATAAAGCATGTTCTGATGTTTTTAGAGGTAGACCAGAGCTCTTAGACGGATCAAATTCTGAAGTTTTCTAAGGCAAAGGCAAAGGCAAATCCAAGTTCTTGAAGCAGACCTAGGCCTACCTTGAATCTATTTGTTCAGACTGTTTTGAGGTGAAGCAAGCATTAAGGCTGGTTAGAGGAGTATGATTTTTTTCTTTTGGTCTGTATTGAAAATTAAAATACAAAGTAACGACAAGATATAATTTGGACATTCAAGGAGCAGACCTAAAGTTGTAAATGACTTGGAAGAAATACAAGTGTTTGAAAGTTAGTGTAATTGGGTCATTATCCCTGATACGGGAGCCCAAGAGTTGTTGTTCTACTTTTCTTTGTAAAGGATGGCAGGGTGGTGCTAGGCAAAGAAGTTGTAGCTTCCTTCAGAAGGTTGTCGGCTCCTTCTAGTAGGAGTTTTTAAACCAAGGGTTGTAGTCCTTCCAATTGTAGTTGGTAAGCTGGAAGTTGTAGCTTCCCTCAAGAAATAATAAATTGTTTATAGATATATCTTATGTTCCTTAATGTGATTTTGATGCAGGGGCATTAGACACTGGTCAGCGATGTAGGAGTTTTGTCCACATGTTGTGGCTAGGAGGGTTCGGAAACAGTCGAATTGTTACAGCTAGGTGTCAATACCTTAGCTGATTGTATTATTAGATCAGTTAGAGTCGTAGAAGTTGAATAGCTCAGTTAGTCTATCTGTCATATCCCAGTTAGTTGAATTGTTTTAATTAGACTGTTGATTTCCTGAAACGGTCCTCTCAGAGGAACGGAAGAGTCATAGGTTTATGTATATAATTGTAAACTCTCGGATGTGTGAAGGGTGGGACAACAAGAAGAAGAGAGGAGATTCTGCAATAAACTCTGTGTTACAATTACTTCCAATTAAATAGTTTCTGTGCGCATTTACCCTAGAATCGTGTTGAATCCTTAATTGTCAAGAGGTTGTTTAATTGCGAAGTGATGAACTCTATGCATGTATAATTGAACCCCTGTATGAATTCCACATATTTATGTCTGGTGTCTTCCTTAATTGATTCGAACAAAACCTGTGAAGTTATCACCACCCGCAGGCATGGTCTGCATAGAAAAGCCGTTGAAATAGAATCTCGTTATCGTTGATTGAAACCTGCCGAGGATTGACCCGAGGTTAGACGTGGGTTAACAAGCAAAGAAGAACGCAAACCCGACGAGGAACCCTGGTTAAACACTGTGCACAAACCGCGAGTGGGTTGGGTGAACAGTAACGGCTGGAAGCGGTATTCATCGCACCACTCTTATACGAAAGGCGGTATTTCTAGGTCGAGGAGAGATCCCATAGAGTGCCTGACGCGTGTACCCGAGTGAAATTGGAAAACCACCTTCCCGTACGCGCCATCGCGTGTTATCGTTTGCGCATGTTGATCGAGCGATATACGTTGGATCGGGCAGCGCGATAACAGTGGTCGGATAAGGAAGCAAGATTAACGAAGATACGAATCAGTCGTATGTTCCACGTCAGTGCTGGGGCCCAGTTATAAATTATATTAATTAAAACCTTTTAATTAAGGTACGATAGCGTTTGTTTAATTAACAATCGTTTATTTAAAGTAATCCAGTTATATGAGCCGGGAGATATAATATAAAGTATGGAAAGTTATAACCATCGGTTATAAGGTCGGGCAGAGCAAAAGATATATTTAAATCTGCAATGGTTTTCAAATGATACTTATTTATCAAATTCCCCGAATTTGATAAATAGGATTCCGAGAAAAAAAAAAAAAAAAGAAAGAAAGGGAGACAGAGCCACGACGACGGTTGACCACTCATCCTCAGGACTGACTTTCAGCGTTGTTGCATCAGATTTTATTGGTTAATGCTTTATGATACTAAATTGTAAGAAAAAGTGAAATATTGACTCATCGCCCCTCCCAGTGTTTCCAAGAACCAATACAACAATATTCATAGACACAAAACCATTACAACAATGTTCATCCTGTCAGTAAGGGGGATTTGAACCCGGGTGGAGAATATAATAGCCATTCTATCCAAACACCCAGGATAACCCAATTGACTATCTATTTATTAAGGGGGATTTGAACCCGGGTGGGGAAGATAATAGCCATTCTATCCAAACACCCAAGATAACCCAATTGACTATCTATTTATTATGGTGGCTGTGTCAATCTTCTGCACAAGCACCAAAGGGAATACTGTGATTGAAAATGCTAAATGCCAATGTTAACAAAGAATAAAGTGATCCTGTGATGTTACAATATGGGAATCAAAGTTCCATTGCTCTTACAAAGAATCCATGAATTCATTTATTTATGGGAGAAATACACACGCAGCTATACAACAGCGATCCTTTTGTCATAGAGAAGAATGCTCCGAGTCTCATTTCATGGAACAACCGAACATGCAGACATACAACATCCTCATTTATGAGAGAAAACTCTTCAAGAAACTAAAAGCTTGAATTCTACACTACTTAAAACATGGTAGTAAATATCTTAACTAAACTCTTCATTGCTCTATGTCAATTACACAAGCGTCAATTAAATTAAAAAGGATTTGTCCTGAATATAGTCAAAGCGAGAGTGTAAGCAGAATTAACAATGTTCCACCAAGTCACCTGGAGGTGGGAGCGAGGGAGCGTGGGAGCAACTTATGCAAAAGCTCCCTACCAATTTTTTGGAAACATGGGGGGACATCAAGCTCATAAAAAATAAAAAATATAAAAATAAATGATATACGATCGAAAATTTAATATTTATAATGTAACTGCATTTTTGCAAGGAATGTATATACAGTCATCATACACTTGCATCATGAAAGATAAATCATAAATGATAAAGTTATAAATCGATGATTGATGAATCATATAACTGAAACAAATTTAAAACTTAAAACATACATCATATAATCATACATGTAAGTTTGTAAGTTTGTAACTGTATAATCATTAATGTAGCTACTAACAATGTACAATGAAAATAAAGTTTAAGATATCACGACATATTATATCAAGATTCAAAATAAATTTTAAACTGAAGTTTACAACTCAAGTCTGAAACATAAAACTTAAAAGGAAATAAGTTATGTCTGAAACATAAAACAAAAACATAACATATGAATATATCATGATAAATGAGCATAAATGCTCAAGGTAATGCCCCACTAGTCTCTGCATCCAGCTGATGCACGAATATATCAGGATCAACTATGTCACCATCGGAATCAGAATCACTTGGATTCTCAAACATGCTAAGTGGCATACCAACTTTTAACACGAAACCATAAACTAAAACAATGAAACAAACTTTTAACACAAATAAAATTTTAACCTAAGAAACAATCGTTTATTTTTATTTTTATTTTTTTCATTTAAAAAAATAGTTTTTTTTTTCAATTTCGGGCCCCTCGCGCCCCCTTCACGCCCCCTCGACCCTAAATTTAAGGAAATGTCCCCCCTCACGCCCCCTTCACTCCCCCTCGACCCCTAAATTTGAGGAAACGTTCCCTCTCAAGCCCCCCTTGGTTTCTTGATTTTTGAAGGCGTGGGGAAACACCCCCTAGAAGTCCCCAAGACCCCATAGTGCGAGGGGGCGAGGAATCTAGACCCCTAGGTATCCCAGTGTCTTGTTCGTGGTTAAAGCTTAGGTACTTGGAGCTGTAGGTTCAAACTTTCAAGTTGGCTCAGTTGCTTGTATCTGTTAGCCGCTGCTCTCAAGAAGATGTTGTGAAGAATCTGGTAGGTAAATTGTCGGTGACTAAAGTAATACGTTTATGGTTGCTCAACCGCTCATCTATTAGCAGCTACTCTCGAGAAAAGTTGAAGAATAACATAAGCAATAAGCAAAAGCGAGATGAATAAAAGAAATTGTTAATGTCTTTTATGTTCTTAATTTGCTGTCTGGAAATATCCTCAGCTTTAACGGAAAATATGAGAAGGATTCGCACAGGAAGTTACTTTATATTAACTTTATTGTTTAAAATTCAATACATGGTCGGATACTCTTCCAAGAGATACATGTAAATACTAAATATCATTTGAACAGAGAATGTCACAAACTGATACATATTTTATGTAGCGTCTAGCAATCAATAATTTTTCAGGCATTCCCTGATTTGGCTGAAGTTGATCTATTGAGCAATTACATAGGGAAATTTATGAAATTTAAAATTCTTCCATTATTCAGAAAACATGACAATTGTCTTGATCTACGTTAGCCCCAAAAGAAAATACCAAATGATTCAATTATACAGCCATTTGTTCTAAGGCTTCAAACAATTTCAAATATTTTTATGAGTTCTCAAGCTTGATCTAAAGCATACTTGGTACCAACATATTGGCCTAGCAAAACCCATAAGATGGCCAACAAAAAACTTCATCTGAAACAGTTCAGAAGTGGAATATACAACTTATGAAAATCCAAATACGATAATTAGACCAGTCCCACTTGGCCAGCCAGTTATACAATCATTTGTGCTCAACATATACATACAATCAATTTCTGCAAATAGATCTGTCCACCATCACTTGAAAATGGCGCTAAAATCACACCAAATACAAATATGCTTCCTGATGTCCATGTGAAATGGAGCTTTGGAGATATTTCTATATATTACTGATTGGTCTCCTGAAATTTAAAATTCTTCCATTATTCAGAAAACATGACAATTGTCTTGATATACGTTAGCCCCAAAAGAAAATACCAAATGATTCAATTATACAGCCATTTGTTCTAAGGCTTCGAACAATTTCAAATATTTTTACGAGTACTCAAGCTTGATCTAAAGCATATTTGGTACCAACATATTGGCCTAGCAAAACCCATAAGATGGCCAGGACAAAAAACTTCATCTGAAACAGTTCAGAAGTGGAATATAGAACTTATGAAAACCCAAATTCGATAATTAGACCAGTCCCGCTTGGTCAGCTACTTTACAATCATTTGTGCTCAACAGATAAATACAATCAATTTCTGCAAATAGATCTGTCCACCATCACTTGAAAATGGCGCTAAAATCACACCAAATACAAATATGCTTCCTGATGTCCATGTGCAATGGAGCTTTGGAGATATTTCTATATTACTGATTGGTCTCCAGACTCTGTCAAAACAGCATGAAATAAATAAGGGTTGGTAAAGTATTTTGAAATCTATGTATACAGATAATATAATCTCGAATGTTATCTAGGCATGTGTTGGGTGTGAAGCTGTGAACACACCACATTTTTTGTAGTTAAAGACCATAAGACATCGAGCCAAATAATGTAAGCAATAAAACTTATGATCAGGATTGTCACGATCAAACAAGCCATTAGATAGGGTGGTTAGTCAAGATTGATCTTGTCAACTGACCCTGGGCTTTGTAGAGACGTCCCGAGTCGGATAGCTATTGACAATTCTTTCTATCGGCTGTGCTGGTGTACCCTTGTTTTCCCCAATATAACCAAGCTCTGCTATTTCGATAGTGGGTTTTCTTCCCAGTATTTGGATTTCCCATTTAAACCCTGGTATGTTATAGTGTGTCCATTGCTATTGTTTTCATTATTCCACTACTGTTATTTTGTTTGATACTAATATTATGGACCTCTTAAAATAGTTTACCATAGCCATTGTTATTATATATATATATAGACTTCGAATCATGATAACCAACGCATTTGGTTGGAAAGATATACTGCTACTGCTTTGCAGGTTGAGTCCTTTTGAAACCTGACAAAATGATTTAGATAAAAGTTTCTGTATTGAAACAGAGAGTTGTATGCAGGTCCAGACCTACATACATAACAGCTACTTTCAATTTGTGAGAAAAGAAAGAATGTAAATGAACTTTACCTTTGGGAGGAACAATGACTACAGGGCAGCTACAATGATGGAAGCAGTACTCACTCACACTCCCTTGCAATACACTTTAAACCATTGAAGACGTCAGAAACAGTGAAATATTTGAAGAAAAACTAGCGCACTTATAATTCAGATATCCTCTAGCCTTTAAACACAACTTTAAGCTTACAAGAACACGCATAGTATTCAAAATATAAGGGTCTTACCTCTTAATTATTCCCCGGCCTCTTGTTCCCATTACAAGTGCAGCGGGCTTGATTCTTTCGGCTTCACGGCAAATTGCCTTACCTACGTCACCCTCCATAATCCTAGCTTCTGTTTGTACCTTTTCAGTGACAAAATCAAAATGAAGGTTAGAATCAATGGAGCTAGTCTCTAAGGACTACATTTACAAGGTTTCTTATTAGAATTACCATGGCAACTTCATATGCTTCTATTGCAAGTCTTTCCATTAAAGCTTGTGTGGCTGCAAACAGCACCTCGTCATCTGCATCTGTGCTCATCGAAATAGAACTCATCAATCTGAATTCATCCATGCTACAGAAGAAACTAAGTTTATATAGAAGCCCACATGTCTTTAACCAACTCCAGGAAAAACTCTCTTGATAATTCAAAGTGCGATATTGAACATGATCATCCAACACAAATATTGATCCGCAAAAGCTATTCAGAGCATTATCGTTAAAATCTATTTATATTAAGAGATGAAAAAAGCATAGATGAATGGATGCCTCATTACAGGGATGAAGAATTCCAAAATTGCAGTTGTGTTGGCTCAGCTCCAGAGTGTGTATACAAATGTGAAGATGGCTGATGGGGGTCAGAATAAATAGTGTATCTATCGGAAATAAGGGAAAAGAACTTCACATGTAAAAAATATAGAGAAAGGAGTCTAACAAACCATTAACCCAGATAATGTAAATACTATACAACATCAAAGGACTTGTAGGGTCAACCTTTCCTTGCACTTAACACACACCCAAGAACCCAAGAAGATAAAAACGTACCATAATTAAAATCAAATAACTAAATGCTACAACATATATTCAAAATGCACGAAGAGCCCAAGCATATTAGTATCACTTCTTTTTTCCTTATTTTGAAAAACCTGAGATTTATATTGCTGAAGGGATGCAATTATAATCCCTCCTAAAGGTATATACAAAACTAGCATTACGTCAGGATTCAAGATTTCCTTTAACTACTTAAGCAAGTAGAGCAAGAGCAAGTGCATGCAATCTATCTTATACATCTAGTGTTTTCGTCTTTTCTTATGGTAATCAAACGAACTGATTATCGTATACTATATAGCTATATAATCCAGAAATGATAACTTATCAATTTATATAAACATTTCTTTGGGAAGATCTTCACCACAAGGAGTGGAGAATGATCACCGTCACAACCTGCCAAACATTAATTGAACAAATTGGAGGTAAGACTATGGTTCATCTTGCCATCTTAAGTGATCACAGGGTTCTCAATTCCGAAAGATATCACTTATACACGTTAGTTTAGTACCAAGCTCCATGCTAGATTTTCAGCCTTCGCAACTAGAATGAGGAGTCCGATATTGCTCACATCAAACCGAAATCTCAGCGAAGAAATGAGACCAGACAATGTATCATTCTGAAAACACCATGTGAATACACTCTGCTAATTCTTGTGAGTTACAATAGGTAACGGATAGATATTTTTTGGCAAAAAGTCCTCTCAGAAGGTTGTAAGGTCCTCAAAGGTCTTAGGTGAGGATGTCTGGCAAAGTCTGCATGATACCAAAGTGTTGCAATTCAACACATATCAAAATAAGGAACAACAGTCTTAAGCTTATTAGCCTCAATGGGTTCTTGGGAATCTTTCCATAAAAGTTCCCAAACATAGAAAAGCTTTTGAAATACGGGATAGCCTACTACGTCTACATTACAATAGCGCAATTAGTCGAAGTGAACATTAAAGGAGAAATGGTAAAAACCCTCTCAAGCCATGTTCATGAGTAAGTGGATGCCTAGTAAACAGGTACTTAAACGCATATTTACCAATGGGAGGCCTACAGGGTAAACGAAACATAGTCCCCACAAGGATTTTATCCTTCAAATAAAAACGCAGTCAGCAAGCTCCTGTGAGGGGGGCATTGAACCGAGTGTCCGCGGAGTCTGCCCTGGTGGTTGTGCAATGTCAATAACGTCCAAGCTCTTATTGGTGGTGGAACTGGAAGCTGTCATTGGGTACGACGGAAACATTTTAAATATCAATAAAGAATACATTTATGTTTGAACCCTATGATTTGTCTACTGAACAAAATCCCGACGGTAGGATCTGCCTTCTCTACAGGACACACACAAAGGCAAGACAAATTAATAGGCTTTTACTATTCAGCCCTAAGCTTCAAGCAACGTGGATTCAATAGCCCTATATACAAGGCCTGTGTTCTCTCTCACATACACAAAAGCACAAACAGAAGCAAACTAAACTAATGGGCTTTTACCATTTACAAATTAGGGAAAAGGTAATTTGGATAGCACCGGAATTCACCAGAGCCATTATGAGTAGAGCTAAATAATGGACCATAAATTCTAGCGCCAGGCCATTATGAGAGCACGGGAATCCAATAAGCACAAAGTTAAGTTATGTTTTAACCCAGACCTGTTGCAAATACTACAAACCAGAATAGCTAAAAACAGGAGAATTGCACTCAACTGGAAACAACGTGAACAAGATGGAGTGTATCAGCCATGCGACAGAGATGTGCAATGGCCCAATCAAATGCATGTTTGCTCGGAGGCCCGTGATCGACGCTGACCATAATGTTACGCCCTCTTCTTCTTTCTCCGGTCTCCCTCTCTAGCTCTGGCTCCAGCTGCTTCTTAAAGGGGGCTGGCAGATTCACTTCTTTCCATCGATGCTCTTCAGTATCCATACTTGTTTCCATACTTGCCTGTAAATACTTCAACCCTGGATGATCTGAATTGCAAGATTTTTGGGGTCACCGATATGACGAGCTCTTTTATCTCCAATTTGATCCGACTCTGAACGAACGAATATATACAGATGGTAAAAGTCTGCCGTTCCGTAATAGGTTACCCACCAAATTCCACCGCCTGTTCTTTACTTTAACTTTACATCAAATCAAGTCCTTGTGGTCCCGTTTAAAGGTCCGCGTGATTTATTGGGTTGTGTAGTGAAATGTTGTTCACGCCAATCCACTGTTGACTTAAAAGGTGTCTTTAAATCCTTTTCAGGTTTTTCAATTTTTTTCCTTAATTTATTTTTTCCTAATTTCGTTGGCTTCAGGGTGGGCTACTTTGTTTATTGAGCACCAGGCCTATGGTGCGATATGCGACCTTCACTAGATGATCATAGGTCGGCGACGATGGATCAATCTGTGTGAAACGATCATTGTGGTTATTGCTGTTGAGAATGCAGCAAGATGATGGAGCTTGGTGAAATGAAGTTGCCTTCACTAAGTGGGCTCGCAGGCAAATTCTGGCGCAAATTCTATTTTTAGACTATGTCTATTTTTAGACATATGGAGCATGGTTCGGGGATTCCAGTTTGAGATTCTTGAAGCATTGGTCATGTTGGGAAAAATAGATGAGACTCTATTTTTTAGGTCGAAGAGGTCGAAGGCTATTTTTAGACTGCCTCTCCTAAAAATAGGGAAGGCAAATATTATTTACCCTTAATAATATTTAGACTATAAACTTCAGTTTACTCTCTTGGAGCACTTCAGTTCGAGTTGCAGAAGTGGCTCATGCATCTGACAGAGGAATCATGTGGTTCCCAAAGGTTTTATGGCATCATGCATGGTTGACTTTAGTTGGACTTCAGTGGCAGAAGTTTGGTGGAGTTAATGAGACAACTAAAGGGGAGTTGTGTTCTGTTTATTTTAGTTGAACTAGTTGAGATTAGCTTAATTAGCTAATCAATTAGTTATGAGTGGAGTGAATTAAATATTATTTAATTCATTAATTAGTAACTCATTATTCAACTCAAGAACACATCGCTCACTACAAAGGTATGATCGTCTGAAGGAGACTAGTGAAAGAGATGATGAAAGGGTGGAGTTAGCTATCGGGGCTGTGATTGGCATTGCTGCTATTTGCAAATACACGATAGGTGGAGTGTTTCCATGAGATTGCAGCTTCAGCCGTGGTTTATCTATATAAAGAGGCCATCCCATAGCATTGTAACATTTTTAATAGAGGTGCAATTGGCGGTTAGTTTTGAACCAGTAACCTGTTCAAAACTGAGCTAGATTGTGGGTAAATGTATGAGAAAGTACCGAGTACTTGTGAGGAGTATTGTATTGAGTTTGTTACATGATTTATCCATTATAATATACACAATAGCTGCGGGGTTTTCAGCTATAAGCTTTCCCTATACATACTGTGTTAATGTGTATGATGATTTGATGTGTTATCGCTTGATTTTATTTCCGCATGTGTGATGATCTGAGTTGGTTGAGTGGAAGAGATTATGTGTTGTGTATGAAGTTCAAATAGTATGTGACCAGGATAGTCTCGGTGGATAATTAATCATTATTCAGCAAATTTCTACAATTGCAACCTCAATTTTTTTTAATGTAATATTTCAAAATTAGCATGTAGTTAATTGGAATATCAATTTTTGTTTTTGTTAGTGAGATAGATGAATAAGTGGGTAGGGAGACTCATAAATTTTTTTAATAGGAATAAAATATTTTTAAATGTGAACAAATATTATTTTAATAGCTGGATAAAGCACTTTCCTATGTGAACAAGGGCTAAAACATGTGGACAAGGTCAATGTTGACCAAATCAACAGCGCTGGTATGGATGGAGTGGATCATTAATGAGGGAAAGCGCAGTGTTAATGGGAGAAAGTCTCCATAAGAGTAGTGGCTTTAATGAGTAGGACCCAAAGTGAAAAGGCTCACAATGCATATAAGGAAGGGGAAGGCAGCCATAGAGGTTATGTTAGATGATTATTGATTTTGATCCTTTTAGATTTGGATTTGTCAGGTGACATTTCTATGCATGCTTTTGTTGTTTAGCAGAGTCTGTTGCGCTGTTTAGCACAAGGGTATTCTCGAACGGGTATCCACACTCATCCTCGGGGGACTTCGAGTGCCTACTTAGGAGAGGTATTATTGAGTTGTATAGTCCACATTCCAGCATCAGGCCAAGCTTCAGTCTTCAGCGACAGCGCAGTTTCTATTCAAAGTTGTGTTGCGTTGCAAGGTAGAAGCAGTGGAGGGTTTGTAGGGCCATTTTCTGAGCTTGTTTTCAGTGGAGGAAGCATTCTTTCCATTAGGAGGCCAGCAAGGAAGATCCTTAGGCTTTATTTCGTATTTTGGCACTAGGCCAACCTATTTCTATCACCTACAACGCAGATCCCCTCATAGACTACGTTATTCTAGTGAGCATTTGTAGTGGAGGATTCAGTGCTTGATTTGGAGGGTTAAATCTTCAGTGTTAGGATCAGTCTTTCACTTTGAGGATCTATTAGAGGAGATCTATACATTTCATATCAGTTTCAGCCACCTCCTTCCAGTTATTCAATTGCAACTGCTATTCAGCCCTAGGGGTGCATTCCGACATTTTGCATTTTTGGGTATTTCCGGAAACCCTTTCTGGGTTGTCTTGGAAATGTGCTTGGGAGCATAGATCTCTATTCTCAACATCTTTTGAAATATATAACAGCAGATCCATATCATTGTACACATCCTGTAGCAGTATACTCACTAAAATTACGTTGTCTTGGCTCATGGTATTTGTATAGCAGTTATATTTCATGTATTGGCATATTTGCTTATTGAAGGCTTGTATTATATTGCTTGAGTGACTTGATCCTCAAGATTTTGTGCCCATTATTGCTGATATGTTTAATAAAATGACTTTACATTTGTCTCATATATTGATGTATTGATATTCACTACTACTTTTCCATCATTTTGTTCTATATTCCTGTCTTTTCCATTTTGGAATATTACAGTGATATTAGAGCATAATCTTGGCTCAGCCTGTGAGTTTCAGCGAATACGCTATCAGAAGACTAAGAAGAAGAAGCATAAAAAAAAAAGAGATCTATAATGATGGAAGGAATGAGCTTTGCCTCATATCTTTTCAGATCTATGAAGGACCTCTCCAAGGAGGTCAAGCAAATGAGAAGGGAGAGATGCAATGGACCCTTAAGAGGGTTTTAAGATGAGGAAGGTCCATGCACTTCCTATCAGCGTCAAAGAAAATCAGTATTGCATAGAGCTCCAAAGAAGTCTACTATGTCCACTTTCTTTGAAGAGGAAGGTGAAAGACATGGAGATGGAGGAAACTTAGATCATGAGATTCTAAGTGATTATCTTGCAAAGTACAAGTCTCAATCAAGGGCTTTCAAGGAGAATATAACTCTCCCATGGTTCATTCATATCAAGGAAGAGAGGAGACCTTGCAGCAATAGAAGGAGAAAACACAATAGATTTCTATTGTCTACACTTGATGGGTCATCCACATGCACAGTAGGGGCTTGGAGAAAGAAATTAGATGCATTCTTTCAACTACATCCATTAGTGGAAAAAGAAGTTGTTGAGATTGCAGCGTTGCACCTTGAGGGTGAAGCAAACATTTGGTGGTTCAACCATTTGAGTCATGCAAGAGTGACTGCTTATGCAGATTTTACTCAAAGGTTGATCAAGAAGCTTGATAAGAGAAACTGGAGGAAAAGAAACTTCCACCACCACTTTCTGCAGGAGTACTTGCATCCTTGCAAAGTGGTCTTGATCTCTTGACATTTAGAGTCCAATGCATTATTCAGGGGATTCATGAGGAGGAGACTTATACCAACGCTGGTGCAATAGTAAAGGAGCAGCCATCATCATCACCAGAGATTGGAGGAGTCATTACATCGGTGGGAGGAACCCTTGTAGCAGTACAAGATGTTCCCAAGGTTCAGCTTAACCAAGGTATGCAAACATTTCCACTTCCTATTATTTCAACATATCATATGGAGAGTTGTGGGGACATGCCATCAGGGTAATTGCATGACCTAGAGTCAAAGCACACTGCTGATTTGGAGCAGCAGACTATCACTACGTAGAGGACCCTTGACTGGTTCAAGGAAGAGATATATATTCATCCCGGTATGTCATTGTTGAGCTACACAAAACACTTTCGGTTGGAGTGTAGAGTTTTGGAGGATAGGATGAGCATTATCCTAATTAACCCAATGCAAAATTGTATGTTCAGCATTGTGCATGATCATGAGATAGCAGACGCACCATCATGGAGATCAGCAGCGCTGTCATTGAGCAACAGTGATGAGTTGGGGGCCCAACTATTATTGGGGCATTATGATGACCATGATACTTGTATAGAAGTGGATAGGCAGATGGTTGATGGAAGACATATTATGATGGATGACATCTCCCATTATTATGATGGATCCTTCTTGATGAGCACATCACAACTCAATGAGAAGTTTTTTCATATAGCACATTTGGATCTTTATGGGTTCAAATTGGTTGTTGATGAATGGTCTTCATATGGAGATCTCGAGGAGGTTTCACTTCAACGTCCCATAAAGTGCAAAGATAGTGATTAGATTTGGGAGGATGGAATTCTCCATTGGAGGAGTACCAAATTGGAGCATGGTAGGAGACACCCACATTTGGATGAATGGGTGTGGATGGTAAGCAAGGGGTTGGTGAGCCACTTGAAAATCTATGACACATGGCAGCAGGAGGCATGGCTGCACTGGCTACTCTTGAAAGAGTTTGGCCATCATGTGACATATCCTCTATCAAAGGGTGTGTTATGCTTTGGGGCATAGCATGTGATTTGAAATCACTGTATTAGTTTTTTTGTGCTAGGTGTCTTTCAGTTTTAAAAACATGTGCATAATTGGTTCATTAGTTTGCATAAGGATTAAGGAATTTGACCATGAATTCTAAATGATTTTTAGTGAATTAGAAGCATAAATAACATTAAACAACAGTGTAAAACAGAGAAATAAGTCACCACATGAAATTTACAAAGCAAGCATAATGAAGCAGTTCACCCCTCCTGGGCTACATATGTTGGTCCATCTCCCAATGGCTTGTACATCTTTCATTATGCTCAAAATTTTGCAATTACATGTAGTTACAGTGCTCTAATGGTCTCTGCACCAATGGCTCAATAATGCTCCAATTAGTAAAAAATGACTCTCCATTCACTCAGAATGGGCGAAAATTGAGTCTCCTACTCTTTTTCCCAGTTTCACGTAGAAAACCTCCACTAAAAGTGGAGAACTCCACTTAACTGGAGTTAAAATTGGATAGGCTGCTAAAAATGGTGCACCTCTATATTTTCCGTCGATTAACCCGCGCAATAAATGTCACGGTTTGGGCGGCAGCCACATGCGCACCCCCAAAACCGTTAGTTACAAATGGTTAGTGGAACCCAAGGCAGAGATTGCGGTTAAAAAGTTTGAATCAGGGTCGAATGTTGTTAGTTAGCAATAAACCGCGCAGAGGAGTTGGCATTTAACATTGCCATGTGACAACACTGTGGAACTGTTTGAACTCGGGGTTAATAGCCATTGGGTTAGCCTGACAGCATGGTGCTTGTTACATTAACTGTTGGCATGTAACACAATCCTCTAGGGACCGCTGGTGGGTTGGGACTGCCGGCGGTTCCCAACCACCAACTCAATTTGCAACACATAATAAATATACCCCGACATCCAATGTAGTTAAGAACTAATGCGTAGCTTGGGTGGTAAGGTCTGTGCGTGCCTGGCGGGAGGTCTGGGGGTCAAGCCCTGCAGACCCTCACAAAATTTTACAATGCCATTTCAAGGACACGTGGCGGCCTCTAGGCTGGCCACGTGGCACCCTCTAATTGGCTCCTCCAAACATGTACAATGAATATAACTGTGACACTTGTCAACCAGTGAGTGGTCTAGTAGAAGGAATATTCTGAGGAATATTCTCTTTTTGTTGACTGTACATCCATCTTGTTGACTGTGCATCCAGTCAAACCTAGTCAAAATGTCGCAATTTTATCTGTTTGGCATTTCGATCAGAACGTGATATCTTCCTCATATGACATCAGTTTTTCGAACCGTTCACGGCACCAAAATTAGGAAGACAAGATCTACGTAACCATCCTTGTTTCAACCTAATCCTGTAACTTTTTATTTTGAGCAAAATTTATGAACTCCTGATCATTTCTCCTCGTTGGGAAGCTTTTGTGCCCCAAAAGACTTGATTACCTGTTCAGTAGATGAGGGTACAACTCCCTTACCTTTCCAACCTCCATCCATTTTTCCTTGTTTAGTTTAATGCCTTTGAGCCCAACTCGAAAGTAGTCAGCACTTCCCCTTTTTGATACTCTTGTCCTCCTGTCAAGAATTGTATCTTCTTTGAGCTCATTCAGAAATTCTGGCGAGAAATATTCAATAGAAAGTAGTTGAACATCACTTCCTTGATCATCGATCAAAGGTGGCTCATACAACCGTAAGTTTTCAACATTAACAACTAAATACATTTGCATGTAAGAAGGCAAGTCAAGTTGGAATGCATTGTTATCAACTTTTTTTTTATCTTGAAAGGACCATAGCGAATGGGTTTGAGATTTTTACCTTCCCCTCGCATCCTTTCTTTGCTATTATGAAACCATACCTCATCTCCCTCTTGAAATTTGTGATCAACCTGGTGTTTTTCATGCCTCTCTTTGTATTTTATTTAACTTTTCTCAAGTTGTTCTTGAATTTGTTGATGCATAATCTGAATTTTTTCAATGAACTTTTGAGCCTTCTCAATATCACTATGGCCATCAATTGCAACATCCTTCCCAAAGATGATGTCTAATGGCGATTTTGGAAAATACCCAAGGCATACTTCAAAAGGTGAGGTTTTGTGTTAAAGAGTGTTTTTCCTGGTTGTAGCGTGCTGAATGTAATGTAGTTGTTCATCCCACAACTTAGGATGTTTGTTGCAATATCCTCTCAATAGATGCACAACTGTTATGTTCACCACTTCGGTTTGTCCATCTGTTTGTGGATGAAAAGCGATACTCTTTTTCAACTTTGTGTCCATCATTCTCCATAGATTTGACCAAAAATTCCCAATGAAACTGGAATCCCTGTCAGTAATAATAGAAGTTGGAAATCCAAAATGAACCCAAACATTTTGAAAATAAAGTTCAGTAGTTTGTTCAACAGTAATAGTTTTCTTACATGGCATAAGTATACACATTTTACTGAATCTATCCATAACTACAAAAAGATAATCATGTTGATTTCTTGACATAGGTAGACCTCCAACAAAGTCCATGGAGACACTCTCCCATGGCCTTGATGGTACCGGTAGTGGTGTGTACAATCCAAGCTTCCTATTACTAGGCTTACTTGTTGCACACATAGAACAACCTCTTATAAAACGTGACACACTATCTACCATGTGAGGCCAATAACAATACCTCTATAGATGCGCCATTGTTTTGCTTACCCCAAAGTGTCCAACAATAAGAGAAAAATGAGATTCTCTCATAACACTTAGCCTCTCTCCTTGTGGAATACATAGCTTGCCCAAATGAAACAACAAATTCTTATGCATGTGATAATCTTTTTCTTCAACTTGATTCCCTTCACTCAAACTAGCGTACACATCTTGGAAATCAATGTCATGTGCATATTGTTCTATGTAACTCTCATGTACAACAGAATCATTTTTTAGTAAAGTAGAAGCACTAATTATTGGTCTTGAAAGCATATATGCAACTTTATTGAATATGCCTTTCTTGTACCTTATAACCAAGTGAAATTTTTGAAGAAATCCTATCCACCTGAAATGTCTTGATTACTGCAATTTTGTTTGTGACTGCAAGTACTATAATGGTTGGTGATCGGTGTGTACAATAGTCTCCTTACCCATCAAGTAGTGTTTCCACTTCTTGACACTTTGTACCTGTTGTCGTTCCTAGAGACAGCCTAGAGTCGTGATAGACCAGTGCCTAGGACATCTTATATTAGCAAGGAGCATATGGTATAACAGAGGAAGTTGTCAATAAGAAGCTCTCATGATATCTCTTGTAAAACAAGGAATACTAATCTGAATGGGACCAAGACCTTCAGAAACTGACACAGAGAAAGGGATATTGCAGAGGCAACATGCAAAACTCCAATATAAAAGCAACAGACAATTCAGAGATAGCTTACTGCAAAGAGGGCCAATTCAGAAATACCTCATAGAAATAAATTATCAGAATGTGTATGTAGTGAATGAAACATTAAGAAGATATTAGTTATCATTGAGCTGATATCCAGATACACAATACCACCATGCATGGGCTTACCAATCTAAGAATCCATACATGACAATACGTTTTAAAAACACCCTCCCAAAGAAACTAATATAGCAGAAATACGGTTTAGATGAACAGTGGAACAAAATATCATGCATGAGCCATATTTAAAGCGCTTGACTAATCCAAGCATGCGTATCAACTAGGATAAATCCATACCAAAAATCAGTGAGCCACTCGCATTCCAAAACATGATACAGGAAAGATGGATGAAATGAAATGATCTATTTAAATAACACATAAGAGAAAGTTACAGACTGTGAAATACCAAAGACCAGAATCCTCTTTAACAGATGGAACTCCTCCTCACTGAGACCCTATGGGCTCTGAGCCTTCATACCAGAGTTCTACAAAATGTATACAAAAAGCCTTTCACTGCATAATTTTTTGATAAAATCTGGAACCCCAAATCATCTGTTCTTCGGGAGCTTTATAGAAGAAAAAGAAAGCTCGAAAAGGGAGTAGGTGATGAATATTTAATTTGCTTCATAAAGGCAGGATGGCTGAAACGTGCACGCCCATACCGCTTGATAATTCTATAACATTGCATGTACTCTGCAGCCTGCTTTCTGAAATAAATGCACTGGGTGAAAGTCTCTTCAGGAACACGGTAGAGGAATAAAAACCTCATGGGTAGTCTGTCCTTTCCTGAAAGAAAATTCTGCTGAAATGAAACCTGGAGGGTATTGTTTCTTGTGCATTGTACCCTCTGCCTTCTAAACCCTGGATTAAGGCTTAAAATCTTTAATGCTGAATGTTGAATTCCTCTGATCTCCCACTGATACTCTTTGCCGCAACAATGTCTCCGACTGCAAAATTTGTGCTTTGAATGACTCCGGAGGGTTTGACAGATTTTAACTCTGTTACTTTAATGGAAGTCTTGTCGGCATACCTTCCCAGGCCTTTCTTCATAATTCAGCTCTGAAAAATGGTCCTTTGACGTGCTCTCTATCATAGTAATAGAGACTGTGAATCATGATAGTTTTCTGCCGCTGTAAACCTGCAAAACCTGCAAACTCATCAAGAAAACAAATGCATGGGGATGGTGATGTAGTGGGGATGGTGAAGGCGACGGGGATAACAGTGTGGCAGCGCAGCATGATGAAATGGCGGAAGTATGCGGGGTGGCGATGAAAAATGCAGTGGAACAATGGTGGATGGACTGGCCAAAGTTATAACGTAAAACATTAAAATATGACATATGAATGGAATATATAAATGGCGGAGGAAAAATGCGATAAACACGTGGGACAATGACGTGGAGGAAGACCAGGTTAAGGCAGGGGCGATCAAATCTGGACCGTCCGATCTCAGGAGGAGATCGACGGCTGTGAATGCATCGGAGGCAATGGGCAGTGGGCCAGGGGCACTGTACACTTGGATTAAAACCTGTGCATCTCCATAGTGCGATGACTGTTGGATGGAGACCCCCAGATCGGACGGCTATAATGCATATCGCTCTGTATCCTCAGTTGAACAATAACGCGCAATGAGGTAGCGGTTTTGGAATAGTGACGAAGCCATGTGTCGCGCGATGTATGGAATCGCTCCGACTTGAGAAATACCGCCCGCCTACGAAAGGCGGTGCGATAGATACCGGGCAGTTTTGAACAGTGGACGCGGGGCGGGGACCACCGGGATAGATAGACTCCGGGCCGTTGATTTTACGGTTTGATCAGACGGTAGGCAGGTAGGCTACGGGCGCGGCAGAGATGAATGAACGTTGTCCAATCTGTACAAATCGACGGTTATGAACGCGCCCGATATTCATTTGATAAGCGCCTTTCGGGTTGCGGCTTGGTCTAACACCCAGGTTACGTGGAGAAAAAGATTGAGGGGCTAGGGCCGAAATGTGCCAGACCATATATAGTTTCAAGTGTGGGTTTTTGCCCTTTTTAATGCCATTTTGAGTTTAGAAAATGGAAACGATAGTCGGAAAAACGATTTTTTTAGGCCAAACAGAGGGGGTTTAAAAGGGATTGTTTGTCAAAATTTAATGGAATTTAACAGAATGCTGACATGATCAACAATACCAATGCATATAGTTCTTTGTCATATGTAGGATAATTATTCACAACAGCATTAAATTTTTTTGAATGAAAGGCGATAGGCTTACCATGTTGCAAAGTCACTGCACCCGTGGCATAATCCCTAGCATCGATTTGTATCTCGAATGGTTGTCTCAAATTTGGTAATGCAAGGACTGGAGCTGAACTGATCCTGTCTTTTAAAGCTTTGAAAGCTTACTGCTGTTTTCCTCCCCATTTGAAGTCTTTCTTCACACTTGTCACTACATGCATAGGAGCTGCAATGGAAGAAAAGTTAGCAATAAACTTCCTCCAATATTGAGCTGCACCTAAGAAACTTCTTACCTTGGTTACTATTTTGGGTCTGGGCCAATTCACAATGGCCTCCACTTTAGAAGGATCAATCCTCAATTCTCCTCCTCCTACAATATGTCCCAAATATACCAAAGAAGTCTTTCCAAACTCACACTTTGACATCTTAAGAAACAATTTCTCTTTCTTCAAAATATCAAGCACTCTATTCACATGCAAGACATGATCTTCTCTTGTTTTACTGAAAATCAAAATGTCATCTAAGTACACAATAACAAATTCATCAAGGAATGGTCGCAAAACATTATCCATCACTCGCATGAAATTTTTTGGTGCATTACACAAACCAAAAGGCATAACTAGCCACTCAAAGAGTCATTGTTTGGTTTTAAATGCAATTTTCCATATATCACTTTATGCAACTCTTACTTGATGATATCCACTTCGTAAATCTAACTCAGTGAAAAAATTATATTCTTTTAGTTGATCAAGCAAATCATCTATTCTTGGGAGTGGGTAACGATTTTTTATCGTAATCTTGTTCAAAGCTCGAAAATCTACACACATGCGCCAAGTCCCATCTTTATTTGGTATCAAGACTATGGGTGAACCGCATGGCGAGGTGCTTGGCCTTATGATTTTTTTATCCAACATCTCTTTGATTTTCTTTTTTATTTCAGCATTCTCCATTATCGACATGCAATACATACCGATGTTTGGAAGAGGATAATCCTACTGCAACTGAATCTCATGTTGAATTTCTCTTTTTGGAGGCAATCATGTTGGCTCCTTAAACATCTCATGATGTCCATTAACCACATCATATAAATATGATTTCAATTTAGGATCACATCCTTCAAAGGATTCATGATTAATATCAGCTTTAGGCTAATTATAAGAAGAAGAAAAATTCGTACTTGAATTTACCAGCCTCTTTACCTTTCCAACATTTACCAAAGCAATGTTTGTCTTCTTGCGATGTGCTCTAACAATGAACTCCTTGATATCTTTGAATAAATGATACTTGTTCTCATGGTGATAGAATATCGCTTTCCTTTTATACAAGTAAGAACTCCCTAATACAATACCAGTTATGTCAAGCGGAACCACATCTAATTCAACTGTGTCAACAAAGCTTGCAATGATTGCAAACCTCAACATACATTTCTTTGAAACCTTTAAATTTGCATCTTTACAAAACCAACCCAATGGATATGGTTTTGGATGTGGTATGGTCTCAAGGTTAAGTTTCTCAACCAAAACTTCTTAGATTAAGTTTTCTTGTGACCCACTGTTAAACAATGTGCCAATCTTGATATGCTTGGATATGACCCTCACATGAAACAATTCTATTCTTTCTTCTTCATTTGGAGTGTTTATGTGACAGTTTGATGTACTAGTAATGGGTTTAGTTTCAATTTATTTTCTCTTCACTTTCTTCAATCCCATGGCTGTAATTTTAGATTCATCACCTGAATCAGATCCTAAAGCATGTTGAGTTGTAGCAGCAGTTTTCTGTTTCCCTTTGTTATTGGGTTTATTTGGCCACAATTCAAGATGTAATTTCCAGCAATGAGTTTCATTATGGCCTTCTTTTGAACAATGTTTACAAATCACTTTTTCTCCCTCTTTCTTAACATATGCATTCTTTTTGTTTTTACCTTTTGAGGTCTTTTCCTTGGCTTTACACTTAAAAGGTTTATTTCTACCCTCTTCGGAAATGTTCTCCCCTCTAGCTTCTAGATGTGTGGCTTGAACACAAACTTCATCTAGACTGGTGGGGTTAAACATGAGAATAGTATATTTTAGGTAGCTATGTAAGCCTCCTATGTACTTTAGCAAAGTATCTTGGCTCTGCAAATCCACCCCTAATAAGATATCTCTTCTCCTAAATTATTGGGTGTATTCTTGCACATTTTGTCCCTTTAATTGACTAAAGTTCTGCCAGTTCATGATGGCTTTCTGCATATGAGCTAATGGATAAAACTGTTGTTTAATAGCAGTAATGAAATCTGACCATGATAGAATAATCTTACCATGTTTCTTTATTTCCTCCTTTGTCTTGGATTCCCACCAAACAAGAGTTGCATCTTCCATTCTCAAAGAAGCTAATTGAAATTTTGTATCATCATCTTGAAGGTTATGTATTCTCAAATAGACCTCCAATTATCTAATCCAATTATTAAGCTTTTTTGCATTGACTTCACCATTAAACATTGGCAATTCGAACTTAACATCAAGTTTAAAAAAATGATTTTCACCAGTGCTCTTGGACTTGTGTGGTTGATGTACTAAAGGAGAAGTAGAGGATGATGATGATGATGAAGATGAGCGTGAAGATGGTGGCTCTCCATTGCCTCCATTTCCTCAATTTCCCTTCTTTGACTTGTCTTCATCATGTTAACCTCCTAAAGATCCTTGTCCTTCCTTTTGGAGTTTAGATCCTTCTCCTTCCAGTCTCTCATTTCTTTCTTGATAAAGAATTCTAACCATCTCAGTCATGTCAAGAAATTCTTTCCTAAACACTCTTTCTTCCTCCTTGGGATCAACTTCTTCATGGATTTCTCCTTCCTCATGAGGCATGCTTAATGGAGCTTCTGCTTCTTTAGGAGGTGAACTAGGTGGTGGATATTGTGGCAATCTTTCTCTCCTTTGCTTTGGCTTCTTTTGAGACCCTTTTGCTTCCACCAATTTGCCTTCTCCTCTTTTGAGCTTGAGCCTTGTAAGAATCTAAAACTTGCAAACAATTTAACAATTGTTTGCACTAAACAACAAGAGAGAATAAAACTCTAGCTCTGATACCAACCTAATCTGAAATGATTGTATTAGTTTTTCTATGCTAAGTGTCTTTCAGTTTTAAAAACATGTGCATAATTGGTTCATTAGTTTGCATAAGGATTAAGAAGTTTGACCATGAATTCTAAATTATTTTTAGTGAATTATAAGCATAAAATAAGCATAAATAACACTGAATAGTAGTGTAAAATAGAGAAATAAGTCACCACATGAAATTTACAAAGCATGCATGATGAAGCAGTTCACCCCTCCTGGGCTACATCTGTTGGTACAACTCCCAATGGCTTGTCCATTTTTAATTATGCTCAAAATTTTTCTATTACATGTAGTTACACTGCTCTAATGGCTGTTTTCTCTGCACCAATGGCTCCATAATGCTCCAATTAGTTAAAATTGGCTCTTTATTCACTCAGAATGGGCGAAAATTGAGTCTCCTACTCTTTTTCTCAGTTTCACCTAGGAAAGCTCCACTAAAAGTGGGGAACTCCACTTAACTGGAGTTAAAATTAGATAGCTCGCCAAAAATGGCATGCCTCTATCTTTTCCGCCGATTAACATGCATAATAAATGTCATGGTTTGGGCGGTGGCCACATGCGCACCCCCAAAACCGTTAGTTACAAATGGTTAGTGGAACCCAAGGCAGAGACTGCGGTTAAAAAGTTTGAATCAGGATTGAATGTTGTTGGTTAGCAATAAACTGCGCGGAGGAGTTGGAATTTAATGTTGCCATGTGACAACACTGCGAAAATTTTTGAACTTTGGGTTAATAGCCATCGGGTTAGCCTGACCGCACGGTGGTTGTTACATTAACTGTTGGCATGTGACACAATCCTTCGGGGACCGCTGGCGGGTTGGGACCACCGACGATTCCCAACCCCCAACTCAATTTGCAACACATAATAAATATAACCCGACATCCGATGTAGTTAAGAACTAATGCGTAGCTTGGGTGGTAAGGTTTGTGCGTACCCAGTGGGAGGTTTGGGGGTCGAGCCCTGTAGACCGTCACAAAATTTTACAATGCCATTTCAAGGACACGTGGCGGCCTCAGGGCTGGCCACGTGGAACCCTCTAATTGTCTCCTCCAAACCTGTACAATTAATAGAAATGTGACACTTGTCAACGAGCGAGTGGTCCAGTAGAAGGAGTATTCCAAGGAATATTCCCTTTTTGCTGACTGTACATACACCTTGCTGACTGTGCATCCTAGTGAAACCTAGTCAAACTGTCGCAATTTTACTTATTTGGAATTTCGATCAGAAAGCGATATCTTCCTCATACGACATCGGTTTTTCGAACTGTTCGTGGCACCGGAATAAGGAAGACGAGATCTACGCACCTATCCTCGTTTTAACCCAATCCTATAACTTTGAATTTGAGCAAAATTTATGAACTCCTTATCAGCATGGCACCCATATGTTATGGCAATAGAATATTTGGTTGTATGGGGCATTCTACAAGTCAACTATCATGATGTTATTTTATGACTTGTATGATGATGAGATGAGGAGGCAGCAAAGGCTATTGTTACTTTGGTTACTCTTGAGAGAGCATGGGCTGATTTTCTCCCATGCTTTGCATGGTGACTCGGGAGTAGAGGATGGCACAATCATGGCGCAAAGGGGCTACTCTTTAGCTTTGGAGGATCAAAAGGTACTTCCACATAGGAAGGAATCTCTCACATGTAGCAACATTATGGTATGTGACTTTGGCATTGAGCATGTCAAAGAGGGAAGTTATGAGATGACATGAGCCTTATCACAAAGACCAACATCGTTGTCACTTGGGAGTATGTATCTGTTGATGGGGTGTTCCCACGAACACTTCACATATGATGCACTTGATGTGAATGTAAGAGATGAGAGTGATGGATTGGTGGATGGAGACATATATTACCATGATATGATCTTCTTGACTTGGATCTCCAAGAATAAGAAGAAGGCCTTACATGCAACATTTGGTTCATTCCTTTCCATTCACCAAGGCTTCATGGAGATATATCATACCACTATGGAGATATCATCCATGGACATCATGATCAGCTTACTCATAGTATATGGTAAGAGTTGTATTTTTGTACTTATTGATCATCTAACGAAGTATTTTCATTCCTTTGCCATCTATATATAGTGCATTGCTCCACAAGAGGGCAAGTTTATATTTGGGCTTCATGGTATATCTAAGACCAACATTAATGATGGAGATAACCATTTCTTGTATGGATTTGGAAAATTGTTGTGCTATTCTTTGTATGCTCGGTTGATACACAATGCCATTTACTATTTCCTAGTAGATGTGATAACATGCACAACTAACAAATTATTTGGAGACAACTTGCCACGTGATGTTCTGAAACAGTAGTTAGCAAAACTATGTTGTAACCACTTGGGAAATTGTTGGTACCGCCCAGCATTACACAAAAACTTCAGTACCTTTCTCATTTGGTTCCATATTGTGATGATGTCCTATGTATTGTATATGGGATGGCTTGGGCAAGCAAGGTTCATAGAACCAAAGAGGGGTTCTTTAAGGATCCAGTTGTCCTTTTTCCTCTTGAGGGCAACATTATTGCAGCCCAAATTCAGTAGGAGCTCTACACTTATCATAAGTGGAGAGAGAGACAGCGGGGGGTAGACAATTTGGTCTATCATGTTCAACTATGCATCCCACCTACATCATAGGAGCCAAAGGTGGAGGAGTTTTTCCATGAGTTACCATTGTGGAGGATGATTCACTTTGTGTGGATGATAGCTTGGGGTTTGAAGCTTCACATGGGAATGAAGGTTCCCAAGATTTTCCAGATTCCATGCCTCAAGAAGGCCTCTAGAAAACATATAGTTACCTCCATGGATATCCCACTTCTTCATGATGATAGCCATTTGGATTTGACACCAAAGACTAACTTGTACACTTGAGAAGAGCAACTAGGGGACATATTGATGAGAAAGCTTCTTGTTCATTGGAGAAGCTTATCATATGAGGATGCTACAGGAGGAGGAGAGGATGCTCTTCAGTTCTATCCTTGCAGTTGCTTGAGGACAAGCAACATTTGGGAGGGGAGGACTGTAATATTCCAAAATTATCATGCAGCTAATTGGAATATTAATTTTTGCTTTTGTCATTTAGATAGATGAATAAGTGGGTAGGGAGACCCACAAATTTCTTTAATAGGAATAAAATCCCACTTAATGTGAACAAGGATCATCTTAATAGTTGGATAAATCACCTCCATGTGTGAACATGGGCTAAAACATGTGGACAAGGTCAATGTTAACCAAATCAACAACGCTGGTATGGATGGAGTGGATCATCAATGAGGGACAACACAGTGTTAATGGGAGAAAGTCTCCATGAGAGTAGCGGCTTTAATGAGTGGGACCCAAGGTGAGAAGGCTCACAATGCATATAAGGAAGGGGAAGGTAGCCATAGAGGTTATGCTAGATGATTATTGATTTTGATCTTTTTAGATCTGGATTTGTCAAGTGACATTTCTATGCATGCTTTTATTGTTTAGCAGGGTCTGCTGTGTTGTTTAGCACAAGGGTGTTCCCGAGCGGGAATCCCACCCTCATCCTTAAGGGAATTGGAGTGCCTACTCAGGAGAGGTATTATTGAGTTGTATAGTCCACATTCCGGCATTAGGCCAAGCTTCAGTCTTCAACTACAGTGCAATTTCTTTTCAGAGTTGTGTTGTGTTGCAGGGTAGAAGCAGTGGAGGGTTTGTAGGGCCATTTTCTAAGCTTTTTTTTCAGTGGAGGAATAATTCTTTCAATTGGGAGGCCATAAAGGAAGGTCCTTGGGATTTATTTCATATTTTGGCACCAGTACAACCTATTTCTATCATCTACAACGTAGATCCCCTCATAGACTGTGTTATTCTAATGAGCATTTGCAGTGGACGATTCAACGCTTGATTTGGAGGGTTAGATATTCAGTGTTGGGATCAGCCTTTCACTTGGAGGATCTATTTTAGGAGATCTATACATTTCATATCAGTTTCAGCCACCTCCTTCCATTTATTCAGTTGCAGTTGCTATTCAACCCTAGGGCTACATTCCAACATTTTGCATTTTTGGGTATTTCCGGAAACCCTTTATGGGTTGTCTTGGAAATATGCTTGGGAGCTTAGATCTCTATTCCCAAAATATTTGAGCTATATAAAAATAGATCCATATCATTTTACACATCCTGTAGCAGCATACTCACTAAAATTGCGCTGTTATGGCATTTGTATAACAGTTATATTTCATGTATTGGAATATTTTCTTATTAGAGGCTTATATTGCATTGCTTGAGTGACTTTATCCTCAAGATTTTGTGCCCATTATTGCTGATATGTTTAATAAAATGGCTTTAAATTTGTCTCATATATTGGTGTATTGATATTTACTGCTACTTTTCCATCATTTTGTTCTATATTCCTATCTTTTCCATTTTGGAATATTACACTTTAGCGCTTTTGTTTGGTATTCTGATCCTTAGCATCCAATGAGATCCTTCTTCTCATCGATGTGTTCCACAGAACCTGTAAGAAGATCTCAGATTCGTATTTGCGATCTAGCATAAATAAAAATATCACAACCCTTCCTTAATTTAAAATGAAATAAATTGAACTAGCTAGGGTGATCGGAGAAACCACCGAAGTTGGGTTTTCCTATTAGGGTGAGATCGAATCCCACCAAAGAGAGGCTGAGGATCTCACCTGAAAATCCTCACTTGAAAAATCACTTGAGCTCTCAAAATATCAGCTAAGAGAAGACCAAATTCCACGAGTTTCTCTTGATCCTCCTCCTTCTTTTATATTTGAACTTCTTGGAAGAAACCGTGGGCAAATACGTGGGGTAAAAAACCAAAAACCATGGGCTAATGATGCTTATTTATTTATTCATTTATCTATATATTAATATTATTATTTTATTATTTTATTATTACCTGGGGGGTATTATAATTCCCCCTGCCCATAATTGCTTTCCCTCAAGCAATTTCAACATTGGATGTTGCAATATGTGCTCTTTCTCCCAGGTGGTGTCCTCAACAGGAAAATCTTTCCATTGTACCAAATATTCAAAATGGTCCTGCTCCAAAGCTACATTTCTCAAACCTCCAACACCTCTTCGAGGATTAGTTGAATATGCCCCTCCTCATCTAGCGGGGATAAATCAGGTGACGATTTGACGTTCGCTCCTAATTCCTGCTTCAAAAAAGAAACATGAAATATGTTATGAATTTTTCTCTCTGTGGGAAGCTCTAATTCATATGCCACCTCTCCTATTTTCTGAATAACTCAATAGGGCTCGTAAAATCGTGGCCTTAACTTTTATGCCCCCTTTTGCTTCAAAGTACACTGTCTGTACAGTTGAAGCCGGAGATAAACTACATCTCCTACTGCGAAAAGCCTTTCTAACCTCTGACAATCTGCATATAACTTATGTCGATTATGTGTTGTCTGTAGGTTATCATTGAGGGCCCTGAGAATGTTCTGACAACCCTAGATCCAATCCTTTTCCAACGGTGATTTTTATCCCCAAATGTTGTGTATGCAAAAGACAGGGCCTCATATCCATACAAGGCTCAGAAAGGTGACATCCCTATGGACATGTGATAAGTGGTGTTATAACAATACTCTTCTAAATACAACCACTTAGTCCACACTCTTTGTTGCCCTGTGACATAGTCCCGTAAGTAACCTTCCACCCATTTATTCACTACTTTTTTCTGTCCATCGTTCTGCGACTTCTGAATTACCTATTCTATACTCTTAACTGATCATTAGATAAAACCATCACTATTATATAAAGTAACTTTAGGAATGGAATAGTAAGTCACTGTAATATACTTTTATAAATAATCGATACCCCTGTTGTGAGAGACTTAATACACCAAGGTAACAAATTTTATATAAAAAGAACTCTCATAATAAAATATGAACTTAAACTCCATTGTGAATAAATAATTGCTAATAGTTAATAAACAAACCTCATATGAAATACATTTTTATTCATGTATCTTCCTACACATTATAATCATCTTGATCGTCAACAAAGATGGGTTAGCTATACCACAAACATCGCTTATGACCTTGGGCTCAACATTGACGTAGTGCTGCAGCGACTTGATGTATCGACGGAGTAAAACCACGTAGTAGGGTTTGGCTCGTGCGTCCTTCGAAAGGGGTTTATTTTGTGCTCAGAGAGACAACGCTCCTTTTGAAGTGGATTGAACATTGGAGTAGCACGATGGGGTGGTATTACAGGGTATGACGCCCTCCCGGCTTGTGCAGAAGCTACAGTCATATCATCGGGGTTCCCTTCTCATGTAGGGATTGCATCCTACCTAAACAGGTGCTTTAGACAACACTCACCATTACTCAACTACCTTGGTGTTTCCCCCAATCTCACGAGATTTTTGTTTTGGCCCTCCTTTGAACTCAGGCAGTCACGACAGCAGTGATGGCGTGAGCAGCATGCATATGGTGTGATATGCAACATTCAATGGATGATCATATGTTGGTGAGGATGGATCAATATGTGTGAAAGGATAATTGTGATTATTGCAACAATGACCTTCTTTTAATACCTTCCTTTAGCACTTTTGTCTTGTGTTCTGATCCTTAGTTGCCAATGAGATCCCTTATTCTCTTCGATTCCGGAGACGTTGCAAGAAGATCTTAGATCCATATTTGTGATCTAGCAATAAATAAAAAGATGCACAACCCTTCCTTAACTTAAAATGAAATTAACTGAAACAACTAGGGTGATCGGAGAAACCACCGAAGTTGGGTTTGCCTACTAGGGTGAGATCGAATCCCACTTGAAAAATCACTTGAGATTTCAAATTATCAATGAAGAGAAGACCAAATTCCATGAGTTTCTCTTGATCCTCCTTCTTCTTTTATAGTTGAACTGCTTGGAAGAAACTGTGGGAAAATACCTAGGGTCAAAAACCAAAAACCATGGGCTAATGATGCTTATTTATTTATTCATTTATCTATTTATTACTATTATTATTTTATTATTTTATTATTATATGGTCCAACTGGTCAATCGGTTGGGGATATTACAGCCCCCCCTACCCAGAATTTCTTGCCCTTAAGCAATTTCAACATTGGAAGTTGCAATATGTGTTGTCCCTCCCAGGTGGCATCCTCGACGGGAAAATCTTTCCATTGTACCAAATATTCACGAAATCTACTCTGAAACTTCCTTTCTCGAACCTCCAACACCTCCTCGGGGATTAGTTGAAGATGCCCCTCCTCATTTAGAGAGGGTAAATGAGGTGATTATTATACATTCGCTCCTAATTCCTTCAAACATGAAACATGAAATATGTTATGAATTTTTCTCCCTGTGGGAAGCTTTGATTCCTATGCCACTTCTCCTATTTTCCGGATAACTCGATAGGGCCTGTAAAATCATGGCCTTAAATTTTATGCCCCCTTTTGCTTCAAAGTATATTGTCTGTATGGTTGAAGTTGGAGATAAACTACATCTCCTACTTTGAAAATCCTTTCTAACCTCTGATGATCTACATATAACTTATGTCGATTATGTGTTGTTCGCAGGTTATCATTGAGGGCCCTGAGAATGTCCTGACACCCCTGGATCCAATCCTATGTTGTGTATGCAAAAGAAAGTGCCTCATATCCATATAAGGCTCAAGAATATGACATCCCTATGGAAATATGATAAGTGGTGTTATAGAAATATTCTCCTAAATACAACCACTTATTCCACGCCATTTGTTGCCCTGTAACATAGTCCCATAAGTAATCTTCCACCCATTTATTCACTGCTTCTGTTTTTCCATCGGTCTGTGGGTCGTAACTTGTACTAGGGGTGATTTATGTTCCATACAACCTAAATAACTCTTGTCATAATGCTCCCATGAATCTGTTGTTACGATCACTAACAATGGTTTTGGGAAAACCGTGTAAACGTAATACTCCCTGGAAGAATATTTATGTTATTTGAGATGCAAATATTTTGGAGGGGATCACAAAGAAGTGGGAATTTTAGGTTAGACAATCTACCACCACAAAGATACAATATTTTCTTTGTGAGGAGGGTAGCGTTGTAATGAAATCCATGGGATACTTTCCCATTTTTGTTCTGGAATGGGCAGTGGTTGTAACAATCCTATCGACTGTGTATGTTCAACCTTATTGCTTTGACAAGTAACACATTCCTTGACATATTTAATAATGTCCTTCTTGATTCCCTTCCATGTGAACCTCTCCTTGATGGTCTTGTAGGTCTTCAGAAATCTCAAACGTCCTCCTAGAGGGGAGTCGCACACTGCTTGTAGGATCTTCATCTTTAGTTGTGATTCTGGCACTAAATAGATTCAATGCTTATAATAGATAATGTCATTGACAACTCTGTATTGGATGTCTAATCACTGTCCATCAAGAATCTCAGAGGTTGACCGGTTCTTCGAGTATTCCACCAAAAGATGGGACTTCTAGTCCTCAAAAATATCTATAAGGGAGAAGGTAGTTGGTATCCTTGATAAGGCATCTGCAACTGCATTGCTTTTGCCTTTGACATACTCGATCTCAAATTCATAGGCTTGGATCTTACTGACCCATTTTTTTTTCCTTTCATTTAATCCCTTATAATCTAGGAAGTATATGAGACTATTATGATCGGTTTTGAATTTGAACCAGTTTCCCACTAGATATGGCCGCAACTTGGTCAACACATGCATAATAGCCAACATTTCTTTGTCATAAATGGAGTAAGAGTGTTCATAATCCTGTAGCTTCCTGCTCTCAAAAACAATCAAATGATGATTATCTGTCAGAAAAACCCCAATTCCTACTCCAGAAGCATCACAAGCCAATAAAAATGGTTGGGAGAAGTCTGGAAAGGCTAGAACTGGGCATGGACTCATGACTTCCTTCATTTGCTAAAATGTCTCTTGGGTTGTCTTCATCCATAAGGCTCCCATTTTTGTCAAGACAGTAAGAGGTGTTGCTAGATGTGAATATCCCTTCACAAATCTTCTATAATAAGTAAACATACCCAAGAAGCTCCTTAATTTTGTTACTTTTTTGGGGGTGGGCCTATAATTGAGAATGGCTTCAATATTCTCCCGGTGTACCTTAACACCTCGACCTCCAATGATGTGGCCCAAATATAACATTTATGTCATGCCAAACTCACATTTGGAGATTTTGGCATAAAATTGTTGTGCCTCTAGTATTCCCAAGACCTCATCCAGGTGTTGTTAAATGCTCTTCCCATGTTCGACTGAAGATCAGGATGTCGTCGAAGAATACCAACACAAATTTTTGTATCTTCTTGTTGAACACATGGTTCATACATGACTAAAATGTTGTAGGGGAATTTGTCCATAGTGGCATCTAAAAGTTGTCTTTGGAATGTCTTGGTCACAAACTCTGAAATGGTGATACCCCGAGCGAAGGTCAGTCTTGGAGAAGTACTTGGCTCCCTTTAGCTTATCCATTAGCTAGTCTATCCTGGAGATAGGAAATTGATTTTTAATAGTCTTCTTATTTAGTGCCTGATTTTTTATACACATCCTTAGGGACCCGTCCTTCTTCTTGACCAAAAATACGGAAGAAGAAAAAGGTCTTGAGCTTGGTCGAATGTTTCCTAATGCCAACAACTCCTAGATTTCATTTTCTATTTCGTCCTTATATGATTTGGGATGTCGGTAGGGGGTGTTGATGACATCTTGGATCCCTTCCTCTAGTTCAATGATGTGCTCAAATCCCCTATTTGGTGGTCGCCTTGGGGGTATATTTCCAAAAATATTCTAGTGTTTTTGCAACAAGGCCATGATGTCAAGGGGATACTCCTTATGTTGTTCTGCTGGTTTATCCTCCATGATTCGACATTCCATAACCCATATAATATCCCCATGTCGAAGATCTACCTCCATCCTGTTGGATGTCACAATATTGGGTGGATATGCATGCATTCCTCTCAACATCACCTTCTTACCATCTGGTCTTGCAAATGAAAATTCCAAGTCTTGATAGTTTACTGTGTGAGTCTCGATCGAATATAGCCATTGGACCCCTAATACTACATGAGAGTGCAGAAAATCCACACAATTTTTTTTTATCTGTAACTGTGTAGTTCCCCATTAACAGACTCATGTTAGGGACTATTTTAATTCATGGCATGTGGTTGTGCTCCTTCTTCCCAGGAATCGGAACTGTAAATCCTCCAAATTCTTTTGTTGTTGGTCCTCTTCTAGCTACAAATTCTGCATCAATGAAGTTGTGGGAAGCCTGACCATCAATCATCACAATCACTTTTTGTCCCTGTATGGTGCCCCTAACTCGAAAAGTGTGATAAATTGGGACCCTTGTAAAAGAAGCAATAATCCCTTCCTGGGTCTCCTCTTGTATTGCCCCCATACCTTGTGATTCTCCCTGATCCAGCTCTAGTTGCTCTTCCTCATCTTCGCTCTTAGAAAATACTTCAATAAAGTGGGCCTTTCCTTTAGTGCATCAATGTCCTGGAGCCCAAGGTTCCTGACAGGAGAAGCATAGCCTTCTCCTCCTGAGATCTTTCCTGGTTTCATCTTCCAACCTTCCCTTCCCAAACGGCTCCCATTGCTGCTTGACTTCCTTCCCCTTTTGAGGAATAGGTATTTTGGGTAGGAATCTAGTCTTGGGTACTGCATATTGCATATCACTTGCTCGGCTAATTGTGTCTTGCAAGGTGACGGGTTCGTATGCTCTGACCAACCATGCAGTGGTAATGAAAGCCCTTCTATGAACAACATGACCAACTGGGCCATTTAGAGGTCGATGACCATTATTGCAAGCCTATAGAATTTTGTGACATATGATTCAATGATCGTTGTCTTTCGGAGTTAGGTTAGCTCCCAGAAGTATAAGAGATGATTCTATCAATCTCTATGTGAATTTTGTATAAGAGATGATGCTTGCATGTCCTAGAGTGACCATGTCGTGCTGCCACCTTTCATGTGCTTCTCCATCAAGATGAAGTCTGGCGTATTAATGTCATCTCTCTCCCACAATTAAGTTGGAAATATGTATCCAACTTTTGCACCCACAATCATACAGAACATTTTGTTGACCCATCAAAGTAAGGAAGATTTAACTTTCCCACGACCTTTTGCAAATCCATGTTTGATTGATGGCCTCCATATGTGGTTTTATTCCCATGTTGTTTTCTCCTCATGAAGTAAAATTCATTAATGGTTAAGGTTGATTTCACATTGGGAGGCAACATATCATATTCCTTTAAAATGTCTCTGGAATTGGTGAAAGAGAGTCTTGCTCTCTAGAGGAATCATCTAAGAATTAAGGCATGGTTGGTCGATTGAAAGGGCTGCTTGGAGTGTTGGCATGTTCATGTGATGGATTGTTGCTCTGAATGTTGACATTCTCATGTGATAGACCATCCCCTAGTGAATGATAGTTTCCTTTCCCATTATTTCTTTGCAAATTAGGTTTCCTGATACGTAATTTAAGAAGTTCCACAATTATGTCTTGAGTGGGGGCGATCTTTTGTAATGCATCTTCAAGTTTAGTACTTTCGTGATCACCCATTGGTATTTCTTATTCTGACTCTCCTTGGTCCTTGATCTCTTCTTTTTTCCCTTGACTTCTAGCCCTTTTCCCTTTCCAATTGATGGTAATCCCCTTTTGTTTTGTCTTTCTTGGAATTCCACAATTGTCCAAGATTGTGGCTATGATACCACTATAATATACTTTTATAAAGAAATGATACCCCTACTATAAGAGACTTAATACAGTGTCAATTCCAAGATAACATAATTTATATAAAATAACTCTCATAATAAAATATGAACTTAAACTCCATTGTGAATAAATAATTGCCAATAGTCAATAAACAAACCCCATATGAAATCATTTTTTATTCATGTATTTGCCTACACATCATAAGCAACTTGACCGTCGACAAACATGGGTTAGCTATACCACAGACACCACTTATCACCCTGGGCTCAGCGTTGATGTAGTGCTGGAGCAGCTAGATGTATCGACTGAGTAAAACCACGTAGGGGTTTATTTTGCGCTCAGAGAGACAACGCTCCTTCTGTTGTGGATTGAACACTAAAGTAGCATGAAGGGGTGGTATTACATGGTATGATGCCCTATCATCTTGCATAGAAGCTACAAACAAATCGTCTTGGTTCCCTGCTCGTGCAGGGACTGCATCCCACCTGAAGAGGTGCTTCGGAAAACACTCACCATTACTCAGCTACCTTCGCATTTCCCCCAGTCTCACGAGATTGTTGTTTCGACCCTCCTTTGCACTTAGGCGGCCACGGTAGCGGTGATGGTGTGACCAGCAAGCCTATGGTGCGATCCGTGACCTTCAATGGATGATCAGAGGCCGGCGAGGATGGATCGACATTTGTAAAAGGATCACTGCGAGTATTGCAACAGGGACCTTCTTTTAATACCTTCCTTTAACGCTTATGTTTGGTGTTCTGATCCTTAGCTACCAACATGATCCCTTCTTCTCGTCGATGTGTTCTAAAGACTGTGAAATAATATGTCAAATCTGTATTCGTGACCTAGCAGAAAGAAAAAGATGCACAACCCCTCTTTAAATGAAATAAATTGAACTAGCTATGGTGATTGGAGAAACCACCGAAGTTGGGTTTTCCTACTAGGGTGAGATCGAATCCCACCGAAGAGAGGCCGAGGATCTCACTTGGAAACTCACTTGAGCTCTCAAAATATCAACGAAGAAAAGACCAAATTCCATGAGTTTCTCTTGATCCTTCTCCTTATTTTATAGTTGAGTTGCTTGGAAGAAACCGTGGGCAAATACCTGGGGTCAAAAACCAAAAACCATGGGCTAATACCGCTTATTTATTTATTCATTTATCTATTTATTACTATTATTATTTTATTATTTTACTATTATCTGGTCCAACCGGTCAATCCGTTGGGGATATTACAGGCATGTAACTATTAACAACCATTTTTGTAGCATGTTAACATAAACTTTCTAATGTAACCTTACATCATTTTCATGATTATTTTAACTAGGTTAGTTAATCACATACTTGAAAATATAAATGTCACCTCATGCAAGGAATCAACATCATTAAAATGGAACAATACGAAAACACATCATTGAACATCAATATATCATGGAAACCCTGTAGGGAATACCATCAAATGTTTAATTTTTATTAAATGCTCGTGAGGGTGTTCACACCTCACTCAATGGTTGTAAGGGAGCCTATCCCTTGACAATTGTCATAAAATATTACAAGAAATACCATCTTAAATACAACATAACTATGCTAGAAGTTAATACATTAATCATGATATGATTTTCCCACAAATCCTCAAACATTATGTCTTTCTGACCCAATTGTTTTCATAAGTGGATTATCCTATAGTTGGAATTTCTTCAATCTACATGGAACATTAGCTCATTGCTTGCAATAATGTTACACATAATCTATCTTTCACATACATTGCAATATTTTCTTACAACTGGTACTGTTAGAAAACTTTTTGTAAGCTCGATAGGACTACATCTTCATCATCATGTCCAAATACATTAGCCAAATCGGGGCAAGGAATTGAACCAGTGAATTCCAATCAAAGAGTGCCTTAACAGTGCACGTGTTCACTGTCTATCCAAGACCCTATGGACGGTACTATTAGCAAACTTCGATATCATGATTAGATCATATTTTAATCAAACCAATAATAAATCTTTATTAGTGTTGATGAGGTAAACTTCCGCGAGCGCAGAGGCGATCCCTACTAGCCCAGCAGGGGTCTAGCAACAAACAAACAATGCTATGACGCAAGCTCCTAGTTACGAAATGAAAGACTTGGGATAAGAGCCTACCTGGATTCCAACGCTAGATCTGAAGAAGAAGATGTCCCCGTCCTCCAGCCCTGGCAGATCACAATCCTTCCACGATCTCCGTGGATGAACACCTGCACGCAGAAGAAACGAACAGATACATGCATAGGAACCAGCATACGTAACTAAACATCGGTCAAAAAAGATATTACTCGCATTAACATGATAGAAAAAGGAGTGGAACCATAATCATAGTCATCTATTAAAGTGATAAACGAATAGAAGTTACAACCGAGTTCTGACGTCGCAGCTTCCTTCGAACGGGTCTCCGGTTGTCCACGTCTCGCAAAGCTTGCCAAGGAAAGGGAAACCTCTCCAGAGTCTCGTAACAATGGTCTCCTCGCTTGAATGGGCCTTAAGGGAAAGAAGGGATTCTTTACAGCACAAAGGCACTTGGGAATAGGGAGATGCAAAGCTTCAGCACTTCAAGACTTTCAGCCCTTCAGCATTCAGCCCTTCAGCATTCAGCCCTTCAGCCCCTTCATCAATGGATGAAGGCTATATTTATAGAGGAGAGGATGAGGTTGGGATCCCTACAATAGTGGAAGGGAGGCCTTATCCTTTGGGAGGTTCCCCATATGGTTGAAACAAGAGACCAAAGGAGGAAGGCCATGGTTATCCAGGCGAAACCACTCCTGATGACTCATCCACGAAGTTGTTGTAATCGAAACTTCGCCTCTTTTTTTAAAAAAAAAAAAAAAACTTTCCATAAACAGATTGGCGCAGGAGCTTAACTGGGACGGAGCGCCAACTAGCGCAGGCTCAGTGTTAATTTTCCTCATTGGCGCGAGGGCATAACGGGCTACCAGCACCAAGGCAAAAACAAGTGTTTTTAGAGGTCTGCGCAGGAAATGGCCAACAGAGCATTGTTGTCCTCATGGAAAGAGATGCAATGATGGTATTTGCAAGGCATGACACTGCTTATTGGTCAAAGAAATGACCCTTCAGTGGGTGAGATGGGGATTGCAAGGACAGTGACAAATTACTGTGAAACAGATGCCCCCTAAAGTATGAAGTCCAAACATGAGTGAGAGGTGAAATGCTTTACGAGAACATGTTCAACCGAAGGTCTGCCAAAACCCGTACGTAAAGATAGAACCTCTCTATCTCAAGTGCTATATGTAATTATATGGTATGGAAGAGACTGCAACAGTATGCTATAATCCGGATCCAGGGTATGAGCGCAGCCATCCAACTAGGATCAAACAAATAGACTCAGGTATGGTCGCAGCCATCCAATCATTGAGTCATGTACATAATGACAATAATCCACAATTGCAGCCTGGATTACAACAGACACAATCCAGGGTCTTGCGCTCCATCTCGACCCAAACAAGTACAAGTTCGAGCATGTGAATGTGTGAGCTGATGTCGAACATGCAAGAACATCGTCTGATTACCAGCCAATGATGAAAGCTATTAACAGACGCGAGAGAAACCACCAATAATGACAAAGGTCCTCAAGGTACTACAGGTACAATCTACGGCGTGTGAATAAATGAGTTGACGTCGAACACCCGCAGAATCATTCGATCGGAAGTCAATGATGTAAACTTCACGTCGAATGCGACGAACCTGCCATTGAGGCATGCAGGCTCCAAGGTACCATCAAGAGTCTCTAGACCAACTTCCTGGATAATGAGTTGATGTCGACAGGAAGTGACCTTGATCGAAGGTGGGCCATAATGATTCCCACATCATCGACACGAGACAGAGGAACATGATGTTTTGTTGTGAATCAGAATCGTATGAGAAACAGAGGAAGGTTGATATTTGCAGAGGCCAACTTCTCTTGAACATATGAACGGCACGACAGTGGACTTGGCAGTATTTGACATCAACGGATCAGAGGTCATGGTGACGAGGCAATGAGCAGAGGAGAGGTCAAAAGAGATTATCCAAACCCACGGAGGCAAAGTGAAGAAACGAGATGAGATGTCCCCAACCCGACACGAATGCAGACAAGTGCCATGTTCAAGAGCGACATACTGCCGATGACAACGACGATGGTTCCATTTTTCCCCCACCATTTCGGTGAGTACCTCTTTATTTTTACACAAGCTTGAAGAGGATACCATATGCTTGTCATATAAATCCGTCCTTCGGACGAATCCATCCTAGTGCATTTAACGAGTCCTAGGAAGGAGAAACTCGGATAACGTCATTTCGACTAGATCCAATGTCATTAGGGTTTAACGAGTCTGACAAAGGAAGAACTCGGCGTCTTTTCATGTTTAGAGAGTTTTAAAAGACAGCGAAAAAGAAAACTCCACAGGTCCCTTTTCGTAAATAGTTCCCCAGATCCGAAAAGGTAGAAAACAATATCCGGGAAAACCTCCTAGTCGCGATAGGCTAGGGTATTCCTTTTTCGTAATCAATCCATCCCAGCCCGAAAAAGGGTTAAACGTATACTGGGTGAATGCCGATTCATGTCCATTTTAACGAGATCGAAACAACAAGGGCCTCGGCAATCTTTTCATGTTTAGAGAGTCAGAAAAGAGCTGAAAGATGACTCCTCCTGGAGGAACGAGTGGTATAAAGGGTAGCAACTGGTTCCAGTAATGGTGGAACTGCTCAAAACATGATAAAAGTCAAGAGGTTGGCTAACAAGACCACTCATCGCAGCGGTTCCTCAGGAACGGGTAAAACAACCAAGTGAAGGCATATGATCGGCCAAGCAGATAGTGACGATGGAGTGAGAAAACCAAGGCTCATCTGGCAAAAACAGGCTGATAAAATGGCAATCACAAGGGCTAAAATGGGCAAGGTTTCATTTTTACACAAGCTTGAAATCAGGAAACTCTGCTTGAAGTTGGTTTCATTTTTACACAAGCTTGAAACAAAGATAAACTATGCTTGAAACCGGTTTCATTTTTACACAAGCTTGAAACGAAAACAAACTATGCTTGAAAAAGTAAGCATGCCCCCAGCATGGTGACTCAATTCGAGGTACATGCCCCCCAAGCTTCAATCCATATGAAAGGCAGATGGAGTGAAGGTTCAAGTTACGAGATCTAAAAAAGACTCGACTGGGATTTTACGAGAACTAACCAAAGACTCGAATTGAACAGGAACGTGTTTCATTGTTTTAACGAGGTTGACACATTAAAAGAACTATCCTCAGACACCTTGTTTCATTTTTTAAGGAGCTTGACACAAGACAAGGAACTCTGCTCCAACGACTTTGTTTCATTTTTTAAGGAGCTTGACACAAGACAATGAACTGTGCTCCGACAAACCTTGTTTCATTTTTTAAGGAGCTTGACACAAGACAAGGAACTATGCTCCGACGACCTTGTTTCATTTTTTAAGGAGCTTGACACAAGACAAGGAACTCTGCTCCGACCGACTTCATCATAATGAACAAGAAGTCGTCATTTCGACTAGATCCAATGTCATTAGGGTTTAACGAGTCTGACAAAGGAAGAACTCGGCGTCTTTTCATGTTTAGAGAGTTTGAAAAGACAGCGGAAAAGAAAACTCCACAGGTCCCTTTTCGTAGATAGTTCCCCAGATCCGAAAAGGTAGAAAACAATATCCGGGAAAACCTCCTAGTCGCGATAGGCTAGGGTATTCCTTTTTCGTAATCAATCCATCCCGGCCCGAAAAAGGGTTAAACTTATACCGGGTGAATGTCGATTCGTGTCCATTTTAACGAGATCGAAACGACAAGGGCCTCGGCGATCTTTTCATATTTAGAGAGTCAAAAAAGAGCCGAAAGATGACTCCTCCCCGGGAGGAACGAGTGGTATAAAGGGTGCAACTGGTTCCGTAATGGTGGAACTACTCGAACAAATAAAGGTCGAGAGGCTGGCTAACAAGACCACTCATAGCAGCGGTTCCTCAGGAACGGGTAAAACAACCAAGTGAAGGCATATGATCGGCCAAGCAGATAGTGACGATGGAGTGAGAAAACCAAGGCTCATCCGGTAAAAACAGGCTGATAAAATGACAATCACAAGGGGTAAAAAGGGAAAGGTTTCATTTTTACACAAGCTTGAAATCAGGAAACTCTGCTTGAAGTTGGTTTCATTTTTACACAAGCTTGAAACAAAGATAAACTATGCTTCAAACCGGTTTCATTTTTACACAAGCTTGAAACGGAAACAAACTATGCTTGAAAAAGTAAGCATGCCCCCAGCATGGTGACTCAATTCGAGGTACATGCCCCCCAAGCTTCAATCCATATGAAAGGCAGATGGAGTGAAGGTTCAAATTACAAGATCAAAAGAAAAGACTCGACTGGGATTTTACGAGATCTTATCAAAGACTCGAATTGAATGGGAACGTGTTTCATTATTTTAACGAGGTTGACACATTAAAAGAACTATCCTCAAACACCTTGTTTCATGGTTTAGGGAGCTTGACACAAGACCAGGAACTGTGCTCCGACAAACCTTGTTTCATTTTTTAAGGAGCTTGACACAAGACAAGGAACTATGCTCCGACGACCTTGTTTCATTTTTTTAAGGAGCTTGACACAAGACAAGGAACTCTGCTCCGACAACCTTGTTTCATTTTTTAAGGAGCTTGACACAAGACAAGGAACTGTGCTCCGACAACCTTGTTTCATTTTTTAAGGAGCTTGACACAAGACAAGGAACTGTGCTCCGACAACCTTGTTTCATTTTTTAAGGAGCTTGACACAAGACAAGGAACTGTGCTCCGAGATCCTAGTTTCATTTTTTAAAGAGCTTGACCCAGGGAGGAAACCATGCTCTAACCGACTTACATCAAAATGAACAAGAAGGCGGTGCTTCCAAGAGTTCCACTCCTGATGGAAGGAAAACATCCTGGAAGTCAGGACCCAATGCCCCCAGCACGTTATGCACAACGGCATTATCACTGAGCACAGGCACGGGGTAAGTAGACACATAGTTGACCTGCGGTGGAGCAGATACAATAGGTGGATAAAAACCAGGAGGGGGTGATGGCGGACCAGTTGCCACATTAGGACCAAAGAAGGACAGCTGATCAATGGTCACAATCCTTCCTTCATGCGGAAAACAGGCCACACGAAAGAGGGAGGAGACAAGCGCTCCCATGGCATAGGTGTAATCGCGCCCCACTAGCAGATTGAAATCCAAGGGGCCTGGAACGACCATCACATCCATATGGACGGTTTTCCCTCCCAAAGTAATTGGTAACCTTGGAAGGATCCCCAACGGTTGACTCATTCTTCTATTGAATGACAACAGATTCTGCGTAACAGGCGCAAGCGGTGGTGAACCGAAAGCTTGCCAGGTAGTTGAAGACAGAATACTAATAGACGCACCTTCGTCTATAATGGTACTGGGTACAACCAGACCAAGAGCCTGTACTGTGATCTCGAAAGGCACATAAGACGGAAGGCGAAATCCTGCAAATCGATTCCAATCAAAGGAAGCGACCAAACTACTCGGAGGGGCTACCATCGAAATGCGAAGGTCTTCCCCTGATGTTACGGAAGCAGAAGCCCCCTCCGTGACCTCCATCTCGAAGGCGGGAGGAATATCCTCTGGAGCCTCCATCATGGGAGGCGGAGGAGCAACTTCTTGAACCACAGGGACAGGAGAATCTTTCTCCAAGTCCGACGAATCTGAAGAAACTAGAAGGACATGAGGAGTGTGAGATCCACTCTCGACAGAAAAGACCTGGTGCACCGCGGACGGGGCCAGTTCAACCGATCCTACGACCAATGGTTGGTCAGGGCCGGATTCGTGAATTTGAATTTCTGGGGGAGTGGGATCGACCAAGGATGACTCTTGACCAATCATAGGATCAGCTGGCAGAGGACTCAAAGAAAGCCCATTATAACCAGGTGGAAGGCGTGGTATAGAACCGGCTGGGTTGTCCAAGACTTGCTTGGCTTCATCCATATAAGGACAAAGGTGAATGGCATGGTGCCCTTCACACAACTTACAGGGATTGGTGATCTTACCCTGCTTCTTAGAGTTCTTATCAACAACAGCTGAAGACGTGCCCCCAACTTGACTCCCGGAAGCCAAAGGCAACGGTGGGCGGCCGTTGGACCATACTTCGAGCACCTTGGGAATGCCAGGGCAGTCTCGAAGAAGATGGTCTCCCGTGCACAACATGCAGGGGAACTTGACTTTCCGAGGAGGGTTGGAAGGGTTATCAAGAGGAGACGTCTCGGAGGCAGTAGCCGTACATTTAGCCTCTCGCTTATCGGACTTCTTCTTCTTCGTCTTCTTCTTCTTCTTCTTAGCCACCTGGTTACTTGAATCCAGACTTTCACCAGGCGAAGAGGAGGAGGAGGACTCAGAAACAGGCGAAGAAGGGGGGAGGTCCACCTTAGAATCAACATGATGTGGTTCGGGTGGAGGAGCTGATTGACCAGTAACTGAGACATTCGGAATGACAGAGGTTGAGAACAACCAAACAGGCAACCCAACAGTTAACCCAGGAAGGGACAACGTTGCCATATAAGGAGCACCAACATTTCCAAAAGGAGGAAAATGACCAGGATTCCCTTCTGAAGGGATTCCTTGGTTGGTAAACTCTGAAAAAGTTGCCATCAACACTCAAAACCACACACGGGCTGAAAACGAGTTAAGACACACGATCAAACAGTCAACAAGCGATGTCTAACTGGGTGTGTAATCGTGGGAGATTGATTTTACGACATTGGAAAATAAACAAATTCTACCGTTTCATGTTTTAAGAGTCAAGAAACGATAAAAAGATGACTCTATCTCTTTCAGAGTTGACACAAGCGTGAAAGGACAAGCGCTTGACGGTCTTTTCAAGTTTAGGGAGTCAGAAAAGACCAAATGACTGCTCAGGAAAAACTAGGCACAAAGGGTGTACCAGATAGCCGTGAACCGCAATATACACCTTGGTTTCAAAATGAAACAGAAATCGACCAAGGACTTTCCGTACGTGCAGGTAGTCTCCCCGAATGCTGTGTTCGGTGTATCACGGGTAAAAGGCGGCAGACTCGGCTTCCTGTGGATAAAGGATTGCAAACCTATAGGGGTCTCCTTTTATATACTCGACGGTACGGGGAGCGCAAGTCCGTACTAGTGCTGTCTAAAGCCAATAGGCGAACGACAGCTGCTAGGTTTAACGACGCCGGAACACGTCTCTAGCCTAGACCTTCTAAATATGTTGCGTTAAGTTCCAATGTTGCCTTAGGTTAATTGAATGAATTTTACAGTTGATCTTCAATTAAGTTTCAATTTCCAGGCCCTATCGTATGTAGTGTCTCACAAGATTCCTAAATGCAAAGCTACATGAGAAAAGAAATCTTTCAATTCGATGAATGCTATCTAGTTAAGGGAAGAGCTTCAAACAATGATGCAACAAACAACAAAACTGAAAACGAAACTTTTCCAAACTAGATGACTTTCACTATCCAAAAGTATTCTAAAACATTCAACGAAGCGAATTATGCAATGTAATCTATGCAAAATTCTTTTTCCGAAAACTATGCAATTGTAATCTATGCACAATTTCCTTTTTCTTTTCAAATAATAAGAATGCACTCAAAGCGATTTTTAGTTTTCAATCACTAAACAATTGTAATCTAAGTTCAATGATGGATCTCAAAAAATACTTTTCAATGCAATGTGATCTAATGCATTTTAACAAAAAGAACACTTTGAGACGAAAACTAAATAAACGCAAATCTCCTTAATGAAGGATGAAGGCAAAAGGGATGCAAACAAACATTAAGAATGCAACCGTTGTTTCAAAATACTTTGTGACAAAATCCCTCAAAAGTTGACAAGACATATGCGGTCAAACACAAAAAGGACTTCCAAAGCAAGAGATCAAAAACCTTGGAAGGATCCCCAGTGGAGTCGCCAATTTGTTGAGAAGGTAAATCCCCTCTGCGGACAGAGGCGATCCCTACTAGCCCAGCAGGGGTCTAGCAACAAACAAACAATGCTATGACGCAGGCTCCTAGTTACGAATGAAAGATTTGGGATAAGAACCTACCTGGATTCCAGCGCTCGATCTAAAAAAGAGATGCCCCCGTCCTTCAGTCCTGGCAGATCACAATCCTTCCACGATCTCCGTGGATGAACACCTGCACACAGAAAGAACAAACAGATACAAGCATAGGAACCAGCATACGTAACTAAACATCGGTCAGAAAAGACATTACTCGCATTAACATAATGGAAAAAGGAGTGGAACCATAATCATAGTCATCTATTAAAGTGGTAAACGAACAGAAGTTACAACCAAGTTCTGACGCTGCAGCCTCCTTCGCGCGGGTCTCCGGTCGTCCACGTCTCGCAAAGCTCGCCGGGGGAAAGGGAAACCTCTCCAGGGTCTCGTGACAATGGTCTCCTTGCTCGAATGGGCCTTAAGGGAAAGGAAGGATTCTTTTCAGCACAAAGGCACTTGGGAATAGGAGATGCAAAGCTTCAGCACTTCAAGACTATCAGCCCTTCAGCCCCTTCATCAATGGATGAAGGCTATATTTATAGAGGAGAGGATGAGGTTGGGATCCCTACAATAGTGGAAGGGAGGCCTTATCCTTTGGGAGGTTCCCCATAAGGTGGAAACAAGAGGCCAAAGGAGGAAGGCTGTGGTTATTCAGGCGAAACCACTCCTGATGACTCATCCACGAAGTTGTTGTAATCGAAACTTCGCCTCTTTTTTAAAAAAACTTTCCATAAACAGAGTGGCGCGGGTACAACACTGGGACAGAGCGCCAATTGGCGCGGGCTCAGTGTTAATTTTCCCCCATTGGCGCGAGTACATAACGGACTACCAGCGCCAATGCAAAAACAGAAAGTTAAAACTCATAGGGTCCGTTCAGAAATGAACAATGTATGAATGTTGTCCTCATGGAAAGGGATGCAATGATGGTATTCTACAAGGCATGACATCGCTATTGGTCACGTTATGGGTCCTCCATTGTGCGGGACGGGGAATGGTAGGGACGGTGACAAATTACCGTGTAACAGATGCCCCCTAAAGCATGAGGCCCGAGAGAGAGAGGGGTGAAATGCTTTACGAGAACATGTCCAACTGAAGGCCCGCCGTCGGAAAACCTGCACAGACAGATACAACTGATATCTCAAGTACACGATGTATATATATGGTATGGACGCAGCCATCCGAACAGAGTATGCTATAATCCGGATCCAGGGTATGGGCGCAGCCATCCAACTAAGATCAAACAAATAGACTCGGGTATGGTCGCAGCCATCCAATCAGTGAGTCATGTACATAATGATAATAATCCACAATCGCAGCCTGGATTACAACAGACACAATCCAGGGTCTTGCGCTCCATCTCGACCCAACAGAGTACAAGTTCAAGCATGTGAATATGTGAGTTGAAGTCGAACATGCAAGAACATCACCTGATTACCATCCAATGATGAAAGCTGTTAACAGACGCGAGAGAAACCACCAATAATGACAATGGTCCTCAAGGTACTACAGGTACAATCTACGGCGTGCGAATAAATGAGTTGACGTCGAACACCCGCAGAATCATTCGATCGGAGGTCAATGATGAAAACCTCACGTCGAATGCGACGAACCTGCCATTGAGGCATGCAGGTTCCAAGGTACCATCAGGAGTCCCTAGACCAACTTCCCGGATAATGAGTTGAAGTCGACAGGAAGTGACCTTGATCGAAGGTGGGCCATAATGATTCCCACATCATCGACACGAGACAGAGGAACATGATGTTTTTTTGTGAATCGGGATCGTATGAGAAACAGAGGAAGGTTGATATTTGCAGAGGTCAACTTCTCTTGAACACATGAACGGCACGACAGTGGACTTGGCAGTATTTGACATCAACGGATCAGAGGTCATGGTGACGAGGCAATGAGCAGAGGAGAGGTCAAAAGAGATTATCCAAACCCACGGAGGCAAAGTGAAGAAACGAGATGAGATGTCCCCAACCCGACACGAATGCGGACAAGTGCCATGTTCAAGAGCGACATACTGCCAATGACAACGACGATGGTTCCATTTTTCCCCCACCATTTCGGTGAGTACCTCTTTATTTTTACACAAGCTTGAAGAGGATACCATATGCTTGTCATATAAATCCGTCCTTCGGACGAATCCATCCTAGTACATTTAACGAGTCCTAGGAAGGAGAAACTCGGATAACGTCATTTCGACTAGATCCAATGTCATTAGGGTTTAACGAGTCTGACAAAGGAAGAACTCGGCGTCTTTTCATGTTTAGAGAGTTTGAAAAGACAGCGGAAAAGAAAACTCCACAGGTCCCTTTTCGTAAATAGTTCCCCAGATCCGAAAAGGTAGAAAACAATATCCGGAAAAACCTCCTAGTCGCGATAGGCTAGGGTATTCCTTTTTCGTAATCAATCCATCCCAGCCCGAAAAAGGGTTAAACTTATACTGGGTGAATGTCGATTCGTGTCCATTTTAACGAGATCGAAACGACAAGGGCCTCGGCAATCTTTTCATGTTTAGAGAGTCGGAAAAGAGCTGAAAGATGACTCCTCCTAGAGGAACGAGTGGTATAAAGGGTAGCTACTGGTTCCGGCAATGGTGGAACTGCTCAAAACAAGATAAAGGTCAAGAGGCTGGCTAACAAGACCACTCATCGCAGCGGTTCCTCAAGAACGGGTAAAACAACAAAGTGAAGGCGTATAATCGGCCAAGCAGATAATGACGATGGAGCGAGAAAACCAAGGCTCATCTAGCAAAATAGGCTGATAAGATGACAATCACAAGGGGTAAAATGGGAAAGGTTTCATTTTTACACAAGCTTGAAATCAGGAAACTCTGCTTGAAGTTGGTTTCATTTTTACACAAGCTTGAAACAAAGATAAACTATGCTTGAAACCGGTTTCATTTTTACACAAGCTTGAAACGAAAACAAACTATGCTTGAAAAAAAAGTAAGCATGCCCCCAGCATGGTGACACAATTCGAGGTACATGCCCCCCAAGCTTCAGTCCATATGAAAAGCAGATGGAGTGAAGGTTCAAATTACAAGATCAAAAGAAAAGACTCGACTGGGATTTTACGAGATCTTATCAAAGACTCGAATTGAATGGGAACGTGTTTCATTGTTTTAACGAGGTTGACACATTAAAAGAACTATCCTCAGACACCCTTGTTTCATTTTTTAAGGAGCTTGACACAAGACAAGGAACTATGCTCCGACAAACCTTGTTTCATTTTTTAAGGAGCTTGACACAAGACAAGGAACTATGCTCCGACGACCTTGTTTCATTTTTTAAGGAGCTTGACACAAGACAAGGAACTGTGCTCCGACGACCTTGTTTCATTTTTTAAGGAGCTTGACACAAGACAAGGAACTGTGCTCCGACAACCTTGTTTCATTTTTTAAGGAGCTTGACACAAGTAGAACGAACTGTGCTCCGACAACCTTGTTTCATTTTTTAAGGAGCTTGACACAAGTAGAACGAACTGTGCTCCGAGATCCTGG